>VZTN01029819.1:54084-88613 GCA_013400515.1 Erpornis zantholeuca | reverse complement strand
GGAACCCTGGCATCTAAATGTGCAGCAAAGCTTTTTGTTCCTGTTAATTTTCTTGAGGGTCCTTATGGGTTACCCAGTCCATCCAGAAAGACTGAATTAGAAAATTGGGAAATAATCTAACAGAAATTAATAAATCTGTGCATTATCAGTATATAGAATGCCAGCTGTTGAAACAGATGAGCTGCTGAAGGCAGTCCAGCTTTTTAAGATGAAAAGTACTCCATGTAAAGTACTTGTTATGAAGCCTTTTCAATAAACACTTTACAGACAAATGGTATGAGGAGAGCAGTATCCCAGGCTTTTTATTTGAGCTGGAGATTATATATCCATGAGATGATGGAAATTTGTATTATTTGTGGGCAGTGGTTGTAACAGATACTCTGCTCCTTGCGTTTTCTAAATGTGACCCTCAACTAGCAGTCACAGCAAACCAATATGAAATGGCAGCAGATCTTACAGGTTTGGCAGTAGCACAATACATTCCTTGGGATTCAGATCCAACCTCTAAATGCACTTCTTGAATGCTGATTTTTGGGTTACCAAATTCATAAACAATTTTATTTTCCTTTTGACTGTTCTGAGTTTGCCCCATTCAGGCAAATCTGGCCTATGACAAATCCCCAACCAGAGCTGGACAAATGCACTATCAGCACCTTCGCTGTAATAGAGGAGCCACACGAAATGAGTGTATTATCATCATTCAGATTCTGTATGGCTTCAAAACACTTTGTAGGTTGTTTCACATTGATCCTTGTTCAATAGAAGGGAACACAAAGCAAAAAAGATTGAGTGAGAAAGAAAAATACATCCTATCAATATTAAGTGCAGTAACTATTGAGAAAAGCAAGGAAATATGATCACTGCATTAATGGGACACATTGCAAAATATACTTTTGCTCTTAGGCTTGCTATAAGGCAGGGCTTCTTTTTCATACAACTAGGTTTGTTTTAGTCAATTTTGACTTTTTAAAAAATACTATATTAGGGATTTGGATAGAATTGAAAACTTTTATTTCCACAACAATATCATGTTGGCTTTTAAATGTGTAAAATGGCTTTGCACCTTCCAGTTAAGAGGAAGTGTGTTGACTGTAGGTGCTGCAACCACTAAGAAGCAATAAGCCATTCTGTTATAAATGTCTGTATGAAAGCAATCCAAGTGTTAGTTTTAGTTTTCCTGCAACACTGTGCATTGACATTTAATGACCTTCAGGCCTTTGCTTACTGTGCACCATTACAGCCTGACTGTCTGCAGAGGATGTTTTAAAGAGCTGTTAAATACAAAACCGGATTGTGAATGTTTGGAGGTTTTTTTTCTTTCTCAAGTGCATCCTTGATACTGCGAATCAAGGTGGATTTTTTAATTTAAGTTTATTTTTTAAAAATACATGGTTGGAAGGCATCTCAAGATACTAATCAATCTTTTCCCTGCTTCAAGACACAACCTTGTTCTCAACAAAAATATAGTCTGTTCTTAAAAACCTCCAGTGATAAAGTTATATATTTCTTGATTTCTAGAACTTTAAGCTATATCAGTCAGTGATTTAAAGCTAATTTCTTGCCTCTAGAAGGAATTTAAGAGTGTTTGTGTTCTCACAAACCCAGTACCCCAGGAGGGAAAATATTTTAAGCAAAAGAAAATGTGTATGTGGGTGTAGGGTGTGAATGTGTGTACAAATAAAGATGAAATCATAGACCTTGGTTTGTGAGGTGCTTGTTGTTTTTGTTGGCCTGCAGGTATGATGGAAAGTTTTCTAACAGATGCAGTAGAAGTAAGATCCTAGCTGTGCTCGGGTGCTTTCCACATTACTGGCATAAGGACTGTTCTACACTTTCTTATCTATGAGATAAGGCACCTTTGTCCCACAGCTTTCATGGATAGTTCTCGTATTCAGGAAGACTGTACTTGGTGATCCACTAGATTGCTTTCTCGTCCTATATGCCAATATTTCTAAATGTGAAGTAAATTTTATTTCAATGAAAAAGCCTAAATTGAAATAAGCATAATAGGATGATGTGGACATGGTGTACCTAGTAACAAAACCTTTCTGAAGGACCAGCAGCTAATCTTGTTTGCATCAGAGTTCTCAGACACTAATACAGAGCAGGGGGATGTGTTGCATTTTTTTAGATGTCCAAGGCCAAAGATCTTTCAATTATCAAATCTCTTAAAAGTCTTTGGAGAATGCTTCAGTTTCCTGAGCTGAGTACAATGCATCTGTGTCTGTGGAAACCCATGATGTAACTATTTCTGTGAGCTTTTGCAAACTGTGCTGTCTAACTGAATAGTCAGGTTTTTGGAGAAGTAACTGGTGGTGAAATTCTGCTGAACTTTGATTTTTTTTGCTAAATGACATTTTTCTGCATAGTTAAGCAGTTCTTATTAATCTGGTTTGAAGAACAGAGCAAGCAGCAGTTTACAATATATAATTCTTCCATTTTTCTGTGAGGTAGGCATCAGATACCAGTAACTTGCACCTACTTAATATATGGCACTTTCTTTATACAAGCAAAAAAGTTTAAACACAAACATGTCAGTCTCCATGCAGTAAGTAGGCCCAGGAGCATGTATAATTTTGGATCAAAATGAATACTTGATGCTAGCAATTCCTAATGCTAATCCTTGGATTTATATCTAATATAAATCAGTGGAAATTTTATTGGCAACAGAATTTGAGTAGTCCTGAGTTTTGAACATACCCTCACCAAATGTTTCAATATCCCAATATTAGTTTTCAGTTAAATGTCACACAGTTGGTTTTTATTCCAATGCCATGTGTTGGTATTGACTTTTAATAAATACAACTTCATTTCTTAGAGAACTTAGTGAAGAAGTAATTATTCATAGATTGGTGATGAATAAAACTGCATGTGGAATTGGATGTGGATTTTCTGGATAAAAGGGCAAAGAGCAAGCAATGTTCTCCTTAACTGTGATGCAAAACCAGGTGTTGCAGATCATTATATATAAGTGATTATTTCTTGTCAGAGCTATTGAATTTAAAAGTCTAAAAGTTTAAAATTGTATTTAAATGGGTTCTTGATATCAGAAAGTGCAAATGTAGCTTGTGATTTTTGTGACATGTACAGAATGCTTGCCTTGCTATTTCTCTAATGTATTTTACTGTACAGAATTCTCTACTGTTCTAATTAGATTCTTAAGGTGAGTAAAGCACTGTCTTTAATGTGTTGCAATGATGTACCAAAATTGGAGCTGGTGTATTATAATGAATTTCATGTTACATTTTCATCTTAAATCAAGATTGAATTTGTATTTTAGAGGGGGAAAACTAATATACCAGCCCACTGATACAGTAATCATTAGTGTAGTCATTAAATTGTGAATAAAAGGAATTTTTCTCCATTTTTTCCTCATTTTTTCATTATTCACTAAGCAGAGGATCTGTATTTTCAAAAAGTGCTGTAAATGAATGGTGTGATGTATTCAAAGAACAAAAAATTCTTCTCATTGCAAACAAGATGGCTTTTTTATTAACTTTGAAACAGCCAGAATAGGAATATTATAAAGCACAAAGAAAATGGTACACATCTCAGTCATTTATTTACTTTCTTTTTGTGTTTTTCATCAGACTAATATATGCAGCAAAGACCAAAGCCTGTTTGACTGGGATACCTGCAGTTACCTGTTTAATCTGCAGTTAAAATTTGAATAGAAATGTAATTGTTTTCCAAGTATCTCTAAATTTCTCCTTCAGAATGTCTAGCAGTGTCTACAAACTTATAAAGGAGTTAGAGACCCTGTCATTTTTTAAAATTAAATCTGATTTGGAACTCCTGAGTCCAGTACTTGTACATTTCTCAATTTATGTTGGGAGTGCTTCCTTTTTCAATTGAAGGGGAGTCCTTTCTTGCAGGAAGACAGCACACAAAGAGCCTCCTCATGAGGGGCAGTGGAGGGGCAGTGCTGGTCCCTTCTCTCTGGTGACCAGTGACCCGAGGAAGCTGCATGGAGCTGTGTCAGGGAAGGTTTAGGCTGGATATTAGGAAAAGGTTCTATATTCTATGGTAATTTCATCAGCAGTAAATCTTAATTGTGTTTGAAATAATGATAATCATGCCAAAAAATGTAATAAAGCATAATTTTGTCACCTTAAAATATTGTTTTAAAGATGTCTTTAAAAAAATCATGAAGGCTGCCACAAAACTTAGACAAAAAGGCTGCATATAGACTGTGCTGTAGTTTCCAACAGCACTGTCTTTTTCCTTTCTAGAAAGGAAAAAGATACAGCCACTGCTGTGGTTGTATAAAATATCTGCAGAACTGTCAGACGTATTTATCTTCCGTGAAATGGAAGATTTGCAGCACTTAATAAATAGTAGTCCACTCATAATTCCAATGACCAAAATCCTTTTGAGTTAAATGAGGCTTGTTATGTGTGGAAAGTTTATTAAGTGCATATGTAACCATGAAATTCTGATTACAGTGACCTAAACATGTGGAACATATGCAAGTTCTGCTGCCCTTTGTTAATGTGATATTATAGAATTCATTTCTTATAGTAATGATCAGTTCTATACAGTAATGATCACTGAGTAGTAATTGGAAGTATTACAATGATAATGTGTTAGGGGCCATTGTGAAAGGAAAATGCTGTGTCATGTGCTTTGATATATTTATTTTTTGGACACTTTAATAAGCAGTGTGGTTCTGTTTCTTTTTTAGATCTTTATTTGATACACTGGCCTGATGCACAAGTTCCAGGTAAAAGCAATCGAGAGGTCCGAGCTGAAACCTGGAGAGCAATGGAAGAGCTCTATGAGAAAGGTGATACCATAACAAAGCCTGTCTTAGAAGAAGGAATTATAGTGTGCTTTGGGATTGGGAAACTCACAGTGAGAGATGTTCAAATTTGAATTGGATGCTCGTATTTCAGTGCAATTTGTGTGTGTAAATTATGAAAATCTCTTTGAAAATAGCAGCATTAACAAGTTGGTCCTGCTTGTAAATAATACATTGTCAGATTCTGTCCATGAGATTAATAATGGTGTGCATACTGTCTTGAGGAAATCTACTGATTCATTGAATATGCCACTATGTGCCACTATAGAACACCACTGAACACTACAGAATATCTTTATGGTAACCTCTTTTTTAAGTATCAATCATGCCAAATTATAGATATATCCTTTAGATTTTTTTTTTAATTGTATGATGCCATTTTCCAATTTATCACACATAGTGGTATTTTCTAACTGCATTTGTGTTTTAAAAGTTAACAAAATAAAATGGCTAAATGAGGAATGAATTCTCAACTGCAGATTCTTTGGTGCTAACTTTTGGGAGGAATTGTCAAAGAGTGGAGCCAGTCTCTCAAGTTTGGATAACTCACTTTGATTTTCGGTGCACAGCAAACTTCACTTTATGCTCATAGCAATAGGAAGAGTAGGCTGTAGATTGAAGAGGAGAATCTTGCTCCTGAAGTACACAGAATTATTAGAAATTATGTGAGAGAAGATCCTGTCATGCCATTCTTGGGCCATGTGGACCACCCTGTTTACAGCTCCAGAGAAGTTCCACAAGTGGAGAGAAGACTTCTAGGATAAAGTAATCTATCCACTAACCCAGAGTTACTTGAAATAGTGATTGTAGCAGGAGAGTTGTGCAAAGGCAATTACAGGCTGTGTGTCACTACCAGCTTTAGCAGAGCCGTAAACCTCTTACACTTCAATCCTTCATTTATTTTTGCTCTGGCTCTGCAAAACCATAAGTAAATTGTCTTTGATACATCTTTTGTTCTTTCTTTTTATATTGAGCATAAGGAAAGTTGCTAAAAGTGTTTTCTGCCATGTAAGACATTACAACATTCAGTTTTTAAATAAATGCTTCACTGACCTAGTATTTCAAAGCATGAATGACTCTTGCATCCAAAGATGGACTATTCCACAAGGTATTTCATCTTTCCACAGTGAAGTTTTCTTTTTATGAGTATCTAAGTTACTGCATGCCCTTTGTGCCTAGATATGCCATCCTAATTTGCTGCAAACAGGTTGTATTTTTCATATTCTATTATTATTCATATCCTATCCCATTTATTCTGCTTTTGCATGTGTCTTTGTGATCTTTCCTGTCTTATACAACCCTTTCTTTCTCTATATCTTCCTAATGGAAAAAACTGTGAGCTATTCAGTGGTCTTTTAATAAGTCACTGGAAATATTACTGCTGTTCTCACAAAGAGAGAAAAGTTGCTTTTGATTCTTGTCCCTATGTATGATACTTCTTTACAGACATCCCATGCTATATTTATTTTTCCTGTAGTTGCATTTCTTCAACGCTTTTTTTTCAATTTGCATGTTGTTATTGTCAGTCTTTTTCTGAATTTAAGCATTCTGTAGACTCATGATTCATTTAGCTGAGGATAAGTTTTCCAGCTCTGGTTGTCAAAATTACCTCAGATCATTTACAGGGGAAGGAAAATTTAATAGTCTGGTTGAGTCAAGTGCCTTAGAGCCTTAACTTCCACACTTTTGCTTTAGTGGATACAGACTCTGGATGTCCTGACCATAACTATGTGTTCCTGAAATGTTAACCACTCTGGAGTTGGAAATGTAATGATTCCTGAGCAAAACGTTAAATAATTTGTTTGCATGGTTAACCACTAGATTTTCCACTGAAGATTAAACACTTGCTGCATATCTTTGTGACTTGCTATGTGTTACGTGAGCAACATGTTTGCCTTGGTTTGAATTGAATGCAGGATTTGGTCAAAATCCTTACTTGAGGAGAAGAATAAAATCTTCATTTATTAGAGGAAGAAATTACAAGTTCTATGAACAAGTGAGTTCTTTATCTACTCTGAACTTTACATTAGTTCAGATAGTCATTAGTTCCTGTTTGGAATTCTGTTTACTTTTTTTTTTAATGTTTAATCTGGAAAAAAAGAGAGAAACTAAATGCTTTACATTCAAGGATTGATGTTTTAAACAAATAATTTGCTTCTGCAGTCAATTCACAAAGGTAACGTTGAAATTATTCATGTTGGTAGTGGGTTTAGTAGCTAGCTGTGTCCATCCTGAAGAGTATCTGAGAGTGCAGAGATAATAACCACTGTCCTGTGTAGGAAGCAAATCGGTTTGTGTTGTGGAACTATCTGCAAGAGTCCTGTGAGATGGTTAAAAGATGTCAGTATTGACTAAGTCTTTGATCTGGCTGAAGCTACCAAGAATTTCTTTAATCACTTCTGTGTTCACAGATAGTTTGAATGCACATATTTGTAAATCTCATTCTTCAGTTTAAATCCAGGTTAATATTTATTCTGCAAAATTCCACCTACCTGGGGCAAGAAACATTATTTTAAAGTAAATTATTAATAATCTATTATTATTATTAATTATACTAGAAGGAGATCAAATAAACAGCTAGTACTCAAGACTATAAAAGCTTATAATGGAGGTTTTTTTAAAGGTTGTATTAACTTTTAGATTGGTCACATTGGTCAAAAATTGACACAAGCAATATACCAATTCCATCCATATTCATAGCTCTGAGAGAATATTTTAAAGTCNGCCCACACAGTCCTGTGTCCCAGCAGCTCTGTGTGGGCTCTCAGATTCATTCAGGTTCATCTGAGAGCCCACACAGAGCTGCTGGGACACAGGACTGCAGTAACATGACTTGCAGGTTTCTGAATTCAAGTGTCTTCCCACCCAGCTAACTGAGGAGAGACAGAGGTTCTGGGTCTCTGCCCAGTCCAGGTCAGCCTGCACTAATTTATAAGACCCTGTCCCCAAATAATAGAAACTTTGTGGAACAAGTTTTAAAAAATCTGAGTATTTTTCAGAATTATTAAAATAAGTATTTTAGGAAGCAGAAAACTTGCATAAAGAGTTAAAAGTCATACTCTAATGAGTCTGATTTTCATAAACTCCCAAGTACCTCTGGTTTTAGAGGATTTATTGTTCAAGTTTATGGCTGTTTGAATTCAGCAAGTGCCAATGAACTTGGTGTGGAATTGGTAAATGTTAACTCATTAAGATTGTGTGGGCATCCTTAAGTTTACTGTGTCTTAATCCGTAGCTGCTTAGTAGTGCTTCTTATATATACTCCTAATGAAGGTTTGGAGTTGAGCTGTAATATCAGAATATGATCATAAACAGAAAATAGTAGTTTCAAGTGACAAGAGAGATCTTTTGCTATCACTGAAAAATCCCCACTCTGACTTACCACTGGTTTTGTATTTCATCAAAAGGAACTTGAGGTTAGCGTTTTTTGCAAGACTCTTTTGAGTCTTGATATGATGTGAAATGGAAATAGGAACAATTTAAAATGAGAATCTGAATAGTGTTTGTTTGGGATCTGGTTACCCTCTCCAATTGATTGCTCACCATACTGAAGTTTTGGGCTGCTCTGCTTGGATCCAAAAGGCTTTGGAAACTAAATGGAATCTGGCTACTGCCCCAAGGCTGGAGTCTCAGGAACACTTGAAAGAAAGTTTCATGTTTTAGCACTCTCCCTTGTGCTTGAACCCACTGTTCAACTGCCTAAGGCAACTGAGCAGCTATCTCAAGATCACACTTCAGGTTAAAAACAATTTCCCAGAATCCTAAGGGATATCATGACGAATATGAAAGCATACCCAAAAACACTCCTAGGGATTCTAAAGCCAATGTTGTCTTTTACTGTAACAGTATGACATACTACATTAATTATCTGTGTTAAGATAAAACACCCTGGAAGTTTTACCTTCTTCAGGTATTTTAATCCCTCTGAATTGCATCTGGAACATGGTCCTGTGTCTTTCTGGTTTGCCCTTGAGCTAGAGAGTCTTTGGCTAAACATACTCATCTTTTCTCCTGGCTAAATCTTTCAGTAGGTTTCTTAGAGTCCATTAAATGTTCTATCAGCATCTTTCCCTCTTTAATCTGAAATTTTTATATTTGTACCCTCTGTCTTCTCTTTGCTACAAAGGCAAGATTATACTTTTAGTTTGTTTTTTTACTATTCCTGTTGTAGACAGAGCTTTGTCATTAAATTTGCCATTAATACCTTACCAGGGAAAAATGTGATACAGTTGTGGTCAGCAAAGGTAGATAGATATTTACGGTGATATCCAAACCTATAGCAGTTGTATCATTCCATGTTCCATACCATGAACCAAACAGACAAATTTTATGTACATTTCCCCAAATTATACAGAAAGTATTAGAATGCTTATTTCCTACTGATGAATTACCATACTCCTTTATTCATGAGACATTCATGTGCTGCTCAAGAAAGAATTCAGTGCAGAGATTTCTGTTTTGTCCTACAGTATACTGTCTTCCGTATGTCTTCAGACCCTGGGATTTGCATGCATTTAGGCCTGACCTTGCTTCCAGAGGGAATTGTGCCAACTCTTACTGTAGCTTGGGGATCAGAATTCTGCACCTGGTCTTGGTATTCAGCCCCAGTGATCAGAAGATTTTTTTTAATGAATAACCTCCTGAGGAGCTTGTACTGATCAGCCATTGCAACTTCTTTATGCTAAGAATTAGAAACAAAGGAATAGGAAAGGAGAATTATTATTTTCTTTACTGGTTTCAGAAAATTTTAGTAGGTACCTGAAAGTATAAGGTAAAGGATTTTGAATGGAATTTAGGCTAGTGTTCACCTGCACTAAAAACTGCCATTAAAAAGTCCTGTGTGACTTCTGACAGACCAAACTGATAGCTCTCTATTCTAAACTGATTTCTACTAGCTGAGGACAACATTGATTTAAGAATTAGTTTCTTTAAATGCTGTTAAATGCTTTTTTAATTATTGTTATCTTCTCTGACTTGTTAATCTGCTCCAGTTTGATTGGAATTGTTTCACAGGAGCCAGATGACTCAGAGTCACAGCCAGAGTAAAGAAGATTCTATCTGTACTGCAGTGCTGAGAGGTAGAGAATTCTAGACATGTATCTTTGTTCAATAGCCTGCATTTGTGTTTTCCTTAAAGAGTTATGGGATAAACAGTGCTGAGGGAAAAGGGAGCAAAAAAATTCTAAAACTTGGTCAGTGAGACATTTGTGCATAATAACTGGTTATTTCTGTTGTAACAGCTGAAATCAACTAGAATTCTTGTAATATCAAGGCTATGGTTTGAATTTTTGTGGTCTCAAAATTGTCCTTTTGTGGAATTATCNTTTGAATTTTTGTGGTGTCAAAATTGGCCTTTTGTGGAATTATCTTACCTAGTACGTCAGAACAGAGGCCAGGCTGCCTACAGAATCCATTCCAAGACACATACATTGAGTCATATATTCCCTTGACAGCTGCAACATTCCTGTACAGGCATTTGTCGGCTGGCAGATGAGAGCAGGGTGGCAAACTGCTCTGACATGGAGAATAGTCACTCTATGTGCTCACTGCTAATTGGGCTGTTCCTAGCAAAGTGACCCTTTGCATAAGCAGTGTCTTTAATGACCTTGATTTTGGCGTTGTGGCTAGCCCATCATCTCAGCAAGCTTTCATACACATGTTCACATGATTACTTGTCCCTCTATCTAAAAATGCTGGGAAGAATGGGGGCTTCCAACCAGGGCTTTTGCCTGAAGTTGGCAAGAGTAGTACTGTGGTGGTTGTTGTGGGTTCAGATCCCACTCAAACTCACTGCCATTTTACTAAAATTGTTTGCTTATCTTTTTAAGGTTTAGCAGTGCAGCTTATGCTGACATGAAATATTCTTACTTGCATCAGAAATTCCTTGATGTGTCTTAACATAGGTTTTTGTTATGATTATGTGTATGATTTGAAGAGTCTCAGAAAGTAACAGCAATTGTCTAGCCCAGTAATTAANCAGTTTGATTGGAATTGTTTCACAGGAGCCAGATGACTCAGAGTCACAGCCAGAGTAAAGAAGATTCTATCTGTACTGCAGTGCTGAGAGGTAGAGAATTCTAGACATGTATCTTTGTTCAATAGCCTGCATTTGTGTTTTCCTTAAAGAGTTATGGGATAAACAGTGCTGAGGGAAAAGGGAGCAAAAAAATTCTAAAACTTGGTCGGTGAGACATTTGTGCATAATAACTGGTTATTTCTGTTGTAACAGCTGAAATCAACTAGAATTCTTGTAATATCAAGGCTATGGTTTGANGTCTTAACATAGGTTTTTGTTATGATTATGTGTATGATTTGAAGAGTCTCAGAAAGTAACAGCAATTGTCTAGCCCAGTAATTAAAGCCATGTAACTTTGTTCTTGGGAAAAAGTTGTTTTTTTAAATTCCAGGTAAGAGAAGATATCTAATCAACCTTAATAATATTCTTACCATCTTCATTGTTGGGCATAAACCAGTTCAGTCATTGTGTTTTCTTCCTCCATTTTCTATCTGTTCTTAAAAGGAGAAGGGAAACCAAATACAGTTTTTGTGCAGATGGCACAAATTTCTAGCACATCTTTTACTAGGTGACACATTCTGCTTTAAGTCTATATGTATATTGTCAAATGATGAACCTGACAATTCCAACTGTTGTATTACAGCTCCACAAAATGTTTGCCTCAAGTGTGTTTATGGTGATAGAAGCCATATGTGAATGTGTGTTCATAAGTTGCACTAAATTCTTAATAAGCAAAAGCAAGTAACTTATTTGCCTGGAAACGGTTCTTTTACACATTAATGTTCTGACTGCCTAGATGAGGATGTCTTGTGGGTTTGTTATTATGAGAAACACAGTTCAGAGATGTGTTTTCATGGGTTGGAAGTGGTTGCAGGTTGGTGAAGATTTTGGTTGCACCACACCCTCTTCATCAGATAAGACAGCTATAAAGACATGAAAAAAAGAATGTTACACTTATTTATGTTAAAGTTCATAAAGGAATTTAATATTTTTTAGTATCTTATTTAAAAATAAGACATTGCCATAGGAAAAGTCCTTTTGGTGCAGATGTAAAAGTGAGAATGAATCTAAACTTGCATTAACATCTATGCTCCTTCGTTTTGCCAATTTTTCTTTCTTTATGTCAAGGACTTTATGGTTAATTCTAAGCATAAAAGTAAGTCCTCAGAGGACTTTGTTTCATGACTTATTGCAGTGTATGGCTTGTGCATTTTCTGCTAGCAAGTGAATACTTTTTGTCAAAACTGTAAATAAGCAAGCTAAGCAAAAAGTTCTAAAGCAAGTGTACACAGTTGTGTACCCATACAGATGTGCCAGGAGGTCCCAGTGTGAACACAAGAACTCTTGTGAAGAAGGCAATGTTAAAATATTTTTCAAAGGAAAGTCCTTGTCGAAAATAACTTTTTCTCTCAATAAATAATGTACATGATTTGTGGAAAAGACATAATTTATCTGTTTTGTATATGTCGAAGTAAAGCCTTAAGATCTTAGCTATTTTAAATCAGTATTGATTTATTAACATCAATTAGGCTGCTGTTATTCATACCAGTTGGGAATCATTATCTTCTCTGATATGGAAGTCCAAAAAGTACCCCAGTTTAGGAAACTGTGACATCATAGTTACAGGGGGAACAAACTATTTAGATTCTTACCTATGTGCTCTTTGTAATACCTCCAAAGTGCTGCTTTTGGGGGTACATATTCTATAAGCCTCTAGTCACATAGCTGAATTGCTGATAATTTTGATCACATTTTCACATCACAGTGTGTGGTGGCATTACTGAACTAAGGTATAGTGCAATTGATTTTGTACCATGTAGTGGATTGGGTTTTTTTATGTGGTCTCGTTTGTAATGTCAACTGTAAGATTAATATGTCAACATAACTAAGATAGCATTGCATTGAAGTAGTCAGAATGAGCAGCCAGGCTCAGAGACAATGTGCAGTAAGCCAGTACTATGCTTCACTATGCTGTTTAGGTTGCCATTTAACAGCTGTGGAAACTGACTGCTTGTAAAGGGTTTTCAGTCAGGAAGTTAACAATATGACTTCTATTCATGCCTGCTCTCTGTTGTCCTCACGGTTTATCATGGTTCACAGGTGATGTGTAGCAGGAGTAATGGTCACAAAATTGCAGACAAGCACTTATACTGTGGCAGTGAATAGGCTAAAAAGAAATCTTTTGGAGGAGGAAGTAGGATTTGTGTATTTTCAGTTTTGCCACAGTCTTCCTGTGTGTCTCAGAGTGGGGCATTTAGCCTTCTGGTGTCTGTGTGTTTTAGCCTGTGGTACAGGAACACGTGTTATTTCACAGATCTAGAAGTTAATTCCCCATTGATTCTGTCTAAGAGTAGTCTGCTTTATTTATCAAGGCTTTGGCTTTCAGTCTGTTTGTGGGGCACTCTCAGCCTACAGCTTTGATTTAGCAAGTTATGCTGAAATCAAATCTTGTACTGTTTCTATGAGTAATGTGATTTACACCCAGCGTGTGTATTAGAGAGAATATGGACCTTTCCAACCTGTGCAGCCTTTGTTAATAAAGATACAGTGACTGCAGTTGACCTCTTGTGAAAAGTAGATCCATTTGTGTTTTTATTCTGTGGCCTGAATAGAAGATACAACAGAATGGGCACTGTTCACTGGACGTGGGAATTCTCCCTTGCTCTGACTCATGTAGAGCAGCAGGGAGGGGGAGGAAAAAGGGGCCCACAAACCCAGTATCCAGTTTTGTAATTTAAAAAATCTTTTTGATCTGAACTTTGTACATTTAATGTTCTGGAGGGTATTGAGAAGTTTGATAAAAGTCCGTAGTAGTGCTAGAGAAAGATAAGGCTCGCTATTGTACTAAAACAGTGTTGTGGTGCCAAGACAGTATATTTATACTTTTCTGTTGCAAGACTAACAGTGTCCATCAAGCTTTGTGTAAAGATAAAAATACCCAATCATTCTCTTAAGTTGCAATAAAAATTGCTTTAAGCTTAATACTCAACTATATTGAAAACCAGTCCATTAGCATGATGTAGTGCTTCACAGTAGCTGGGAGAAATACAATATGGTGAAATTATCGATGTGGTGGGGACCAAGATTTTTTTGTGTAGGATAGAGAAGATCCTTACTTTTTTCCTCATTACAATAAACTGTTATTTTGCCCATATGTTTTCTGATGTGTCTTGCAGAGTTTCATGATAGGCCTCCAAAGCTGGATGAAATTTTCCGTTCCACAATACCACCAGTATTGTGGTCAGTCAGTTTTTTGCATACATAAAAGAAGCAGTGTTCCTAAGTTTTTCTTTGAGCCTGTGAAGTCAAGAGTTGCAAGGAAAATAACAAAGCCTCAGAAGGTAGAACAGGAGTCTTTGGGAGCTGATGGGGAATTGCAAACTCTTTTGTTTACTGCACCTGCCACTTTCTCAGAATCTGCTTCATAGGGGCAGACCAATCATTTCCTCAAGCAGGTGAGGAGGATGCTTTCTCTCCCTGAGTCAAAGCTCCCTGAGTTTGTAAATAAGACAGTAAAAATGTATATTTTAAGGATACTTTCTAGAGGGATTATAGCTATTATATTGCAAACTTTTATCTCAGGAAACCTGACTTCAGGACTTGTTAAAATGGTTAAGTTAAAAGAAGTACAGACTTTAAAACCACCTGCAGTCACAACAGCTGTAACAACATGTATTGTGCCTGAATTGTCCGAAATGAGAGTTTTAAGCATTCTAAATAGGAATTAAATTGAAACAAAATAAAATAACCCCTCCCCCACCCCCCCAAAAAAAGCCTGTCCCCATTTTCAAGAGCATACTGGTGTTTTTGAGACCCATGGCAGGAGCTCTGGGGAACTTACCTCTCTGCTGGTGCTCCACAAGAGAGGAAAGATAAGGAAATGATGTGCCCCCTGCATCTTCCAGGTTATTTCAAGGCAATGAGTCAGGACCATTTTACACAAGCTTCTCAATATGTAGGTTTTTTATTTCTACTGTTGATAAGATTTCATGGATCTTGTTTAACAGACATAGTCACAAGTGTCAATCTGTCAGATAAAGCCCAGGATCTAACCAGACCTCCTGTTTCATATCCATGTTTTCATAAATCTTTGTTCTTAGCAATCAATCCAGAAGATGTAAATGTGGAAATAATTCTGTATAATCTTCTTCTTAAAGGCAGTCTTTCTGAGATTTGGACAATGGAGAGCAACTGTGTTAATCTTCCATCAGGCAAATGGAAGCAATTCTCTAGAGTAGAATCCATTGATTGATTGTTCAAATTCACGCTCTATTTTTCAGGAAATTCCAGTGTTTTGAATTAATGTTTCCACCATGCACTGAAATAAGATTTTTTAATACAGTTAGACTGTGCAATTGTTTTAATACTTTTTGTATTTTATATTGTAATTTAATGCAAAAGTCAAAATGCTTTAACTGTCATGTATTAGCCTGTAACTAACACAAAAGCAATGGAGTTGAAATGAAGGGTTCTAACTTTACCCAAACTAAGTATGTGTATTTAATGAAACGGAAATGTTTTAATTGTATTCCCTTAGAAAAAGTTCTTTTAAAAAAATTTCCCTTAAGAAAATACCAGTTCTGCAAAAGCATTGAAATTTTAATTATTTCTCTGTTTTCCGGGAAAATATTGACTTTCTTGGCAGTTTTGAATTAAGCTTTCTCTGTGGGACATCACTCTAAACACACAAATGATGTAATACTGATTTTAGTAGGAATGGCTCAGATGACTTTTAATGCAAAACATAACTGACCTGAAATTTCCTGATGGGAAATCTAACACGATGGAACAGACTTCAAAGTCTCCTATGAGAAATATGCTAGAAGCAAAACATCTTAGTGTATACTGTAGGGGGAAAAAATGGAAGCTTTTTGTGGAAATGTACTGTTTCTTGTCTGCGACTGAATTTTGTTTTATTTCAACCTGAAATGAAAGCTTTATTCTTCAAAGACAATAATGGCATGTTTTTTGTCACTCCTTTGCTTTCAACAATAGTGTATAATATTTTGGTTCACCATTGTGTTAAAACCGTGTTTTTCTGACTGCCGTGGCATAATGATTTATTAGTGTTGACACTCCAGGGTTGTTTGTCAAAAGCTCAGCTTTTGCTCCTTCTGGCAGATTACATACAAATTATGTAAATCTCTATAGTGCAGGTTTTAACCTAATTGCGTTATACATCTTGAACATTGGTAATTTCTGTAAGGGAAAGATGTCTCGCATTTTAGATGTTAAAATATTTCTGTTCTTTTGGTGTTCCATGAAAGAAGCCACATTAAAAAGTGATAGTATTTGTGCAGGGTTTGCTGCAGTGCAGCTTATGCTTTAGCTTATGCTGCTAAGATATGTAAAAGCTGATTTTATTCTTTTCAGGACTTTAACAATCTGTTTATAAGAATTAGCAGTAAACTGTAACTTCAATTACCGAATTTCATAGAGGACTAGAAAATGTAAATTCTTTCCTTGTATATAGATAAGCACATGTCTATGCATCTTATGGAATTGGTCAGCTCAAATAAATACTAGATTAACAACAGTGATCAGATTTCTATGTTAACACAGACAGACAGACTTTTCATCTGTAGAGTAACAAACTGGAATGCAGCTCAAGTCAATCCAGACAAAGTTTACATACTGAAGAAATTAATCTGAGTCGTGGTCCACGCACAGAATGCACAGCCTAAGGAGCCTAGCCTTAGCTACAGCCTAGCCCCAGCTGCCTTCCCTGCTTGCTTTGTTTGGCACAGCAGAAGGACCAGACTATCCCAGACGAATCAGGGCTGAGGGATGGTGGCAGGCCAGGACTGGGAGTTGGCCTTTATCACATCTGAGGTTTGAAGGAAGACATCTGATTTCAGGACTGTCAGCTCTTAGTTTATACACGTGCATGCACACTTGAGGTTTATTTAAAAGATAGCCTTCATATCACCTAGGTGCCATTTAACTTCATTTGCTTGTCAACAGGAGCTGAGAAATCTACCTACATTTTTAAGCTTCATGGTTCTTGCTGGATATTGCTCATTTAATTGAAGATTTTACACTGTTGCATAACATCTTGTAATGGTCTAACATCAATATAGGCAGTGTGACATGGTTCATTTGGGCTGCTTGTCCTTGGTTTCTGTTGCTCACACCTTATTAGTCTTCAGCAAATGTTCCACTTTCCTTTAGTTTTGGCAAGCAGCTTGGAACACCATTTCCTTCTTTTCATTCTGGTGGAGTCCAATTGTTCTTTGCTTATACTACATTAGCCTTTCCCAGAATTTAGCCTGGAGTTTTTATACACTGGGGAGTTTCCAGTGTGTTTAGATTATAAAATGATTTCCTAATGTGACTGTGACAGAGCCACGCTTTCAGATAACACTGTCAAACTAGATTTTGGTGCTGTTTTTCTGTGTTTCTTTGCAGTATTTTACTCTATGGAAATGATGTGAAGAATCATTTTGTCTCTTGAAAGTGATATTTTTCAAATCATCCACCCAAGTAGTTAGAATTGTCCCCAAACCTTTTCTTGTTCTCTTTTTCTTTAGGTTTGTGTAAATCAATTGGCGTAAGCAATTTTCTTATCAGCCATCTTGAGCAACTAAAGGAGGACTGTGTAATTACTCCACATGTTAATCAGGTGAGTGGATAAATGTATTTAAAGTATCTGGGTTTGGGTTTTTACTGTGGTTTTTTTGTTTAGCAACCTCCTCCCCACTCCTGTGCGTAAAAAGTTACACCCAAGCTACTGCCTTAGTCATACAATTTCTTCTTTCATTTCTATTCGTGTATTGAAAACCATAAAGGAAGATGACCCAAAGGGTAGGGAAGTCCTTCCTCCTATTTCCCCCACCCAGTTTCTCCCAGGCTACTTGTTTGTGTCTGGGTTTAAGACAAACACATGGTCCCTGTGACAGTGTACTGATGATAAAACAGTTTAGAAATAAAATTCAAGAATCACAGAACATTTAGCATCTTCAGAGGAAAAAGGTTTTTGGAAAGCCTGTGTTCAGATACTTTTTTACTTCCTGTAAGCAACACTGAAGCCCTCAGTTAATTACAGATCCATGCAAGGGTGCCCTTTCCCTTGCTCCCCCCTCATTTCCTATTTCACGTAAATTCAGCGAGCTCCTCATTTAGGCAGGTGCTGTGACAGCCCTGGCAAACTTTTTTTTGCCGCCCTAGGCAGATCTAGGATGGCCACCTACATACTGGCAGGCTGCCAGGACACTCGACAAATGTTCCCTTGTTCCAGGTTTCTGCCTACAGCTGTGCTGGAAGTTCATGCTCCCATTCCTTCCACTTCCTGCCAGAGAAAGCGTGCTTATGCTGACATGGATGTGGGAACTGGAATGGATGGAGTGCAGGCACAGGCTTTTCCCCTTTGTACAGGTGGTCAGGATTTCTGGCAGCTGTTTAGGGTTTAATGTCATTAACAGCCATAAAAATGTTGCTCAGTGTGACTGTCAGAACCAAACAACTCCGATTTTAGCTGTCCACTAGACTAAAGGTCACTGAAGGACAATTGGGTAATGTTAAATTAGCATAAAGCCATATAAAATATTTAAATTCAGTTATTCAAAATAAACCATTGAAATATATGTTAAGGTGCGCAGGTTCTTGACTGTTTAATAGTTGGTGACTTTACCAAGTTTCAAGAAATACACATCTACAAAGACCTACTAGAGTTTGGCATGAGTTGTTACTGCCTGTTAAATGATAGTAGCTTTTCAATGTTCTACTGAATCACTGCAAGGTAAAACCAGTGATTTTGTTTTGAAATTTCTTACCCACAGTGTTGAAATGTTACCAGTCTTACTGTTTCAGTGGCACTGTTTCATGGAGACAAGCTGTTTATCAGTGCTATTTGACAAAACCCTTTTTCTGAGGCTGGAAAAGAGGAGACAAAAAGTGGAGGTGGTGGTGATGAGGGGTGGGAGAGGGCCTCCTTCATGGCAATGAATTCCCCATACCACCGCAGAGTGCTCCACCTTGAACAGTTTTGTCACAGCATTAATTTATACTTTCCTAGAGTTAAAGGAATCTTATAAACTATACTTCAGGTTATCCTCAAAGGAGTATTTATTCTGTTTCTTGCTTAGTGTTAGAGAGCAACTGAGTCTGATGGTGAGATTACTTAAGCACCATGAAATAATTAATTTCTAAATTCAAATTGGGACTGGAAATGCTGTACTAAGTTCTTATTTCTCTGTCCACAATTTATAATACAGGGGTTTTTTGCTATATTTATGCATAACATAGTGTACTCTTTCAATGGACTTATTAAATGCAAAACATTTGCAAATAGCCATTGTATACAAGTCTAAATATCGAAGGAATGAGTGGAGGAAAACCACTTCTCTTTTAGAATTCAGGGTGTTCTTACAATTACAACAGTCCTTATGATGTTAAAATTGAAAGTTAGGTGTTTTCTTCTGTGAAGAGGAGAAATGAGGAAGGCAGGAGAAGTAAGCAATACTTCTATTTTACAAGCCAAGTTTTAAGTACGGCCTTTCTTCTCAGTTCCTGGAAAAAGACAGTATTGTCATATCTTAAAGAAGTAGGAAAGACCTGTCTTTTCAGGGAAGTGGTATTGCTAAGTTATTTATTAATAAGCAAGCACCTTTTAAAATTTCAATATACTGTTAAAAGTACTGGTAAACATTGTAAAATGATGGTACTTTATTCTAGCATCATATAGAGTGAAACTTCTAAGTTATAAGTTCCAGGTTTGTGTGCCAGGGTTTTGAATTGACTTGGCAATAGGAAGTTTGGATTTATACTTGAAGAAATCTTTGGAGTCTCTCTGGAGGCTCATAGGCCTGACACTCATTACGGGAAAAAAATACATTTTATAAGTATTTAATAAATATATATGTTTCATTTACTAAAGCAATGCACTGAACCCGAATATAAACTGTTCCTCCATTGATTCCATGTAGGAATGCTCATCAGTATTTTTCCAATCTTGGAAAATGTGCAGTAATTTGCACCTCAGAGAGACTTAGTTATGTAGTTGATATTGCCATCGATACTGAGGTCTATTGTGTAAATTTGTACAAAGTAGAAATATATATCAGACATTAGAAAACAACCCCTTTGTACATAAACTCACTGAACTGTTCCTCTATATAGGAAATATTTATAGGCTTGTATTTCAGTTTCATAAAAAGAAATAATTGCAAGACAGCATTCCCATTGAGAAAATTACTGAATTCCAGATGTGCAGAAACTTTATCATGTGAAAAGGACCACAGCAGGGTGAAAAGAGTCAGGCCTCTGTGCACCATCACCTGAGGTATGACTTTCGAGGGCCATGTGTCAGGATTGTTATTAGGCTCAACTTTTCCCAATTTGCTGTGACTGCTGTAAAAAAACAGAGCTTTAGTTGGAGGTCCCCTGTGGCTGAGCAAGTAACTGCTGTGAAGTTCTGTAATGTGAACTGCAAACTGTTCTGTTAAACAGATGCCAGTTTTTACACGCCAATCAATCAGGGTAGAGAGCCAGAAAAGATCAAGATCTTCCTCTGCCATCATGTGACAGACAACCCTCGCCTGAGAGAAGTCTGGTGACAAAAATAGCAAGGGTGGGGCAAGGCAGGAAGTAGGAATTGTTGTTTTGAGGAGAAGCAAAGCTAACCACTCACCTTATGGCTCTTGTAGCTCAGGTTCCTAGTCCCTTGTATTCAGATACTGCTAGCACCTTCCAGAACGTTTTCATTTTAAAAATTTAAATGTTCTTTTATGCATTTGATTATATTAGTAATATATCTAAGAGGAATATTATTATTAGTAACATATCTTCTAGCAACACCCTACTCCATGTGTCAAAATCGGAAAAATTTGGGAGTCTCTTGATTCAGTGAAAGACACAAAATATGATCTTTTCAGGTGGGAAGTAGTTGTTGCTATGTATTCTACTTGTGAAGCAAGCAAGTGATATCTCAGCATACTGTTCTTGATTTAAACATATCTGGTGTAACCTGGAACTGTGCTGCCTGGAATCTTACTAGACCAGCAGTAAATTCTGCTTGCAGTTTAATTAGTAATAAATGCTGAATAAGTCACATGATGCCGTAGAGGCACTGCAGATGTTTCAACATTTGATCCTAAATACGCAATTCTTTATTTAATATTTTCTGAGCTATGTTATTTGCTATACTTCATGTAAAGAACATCTGCTAAAATTGCTTATTACTCTTGTAATAATCCAGTAATACACCCTGCTTGCTCTTTCTTTTCTCCCCTCGTAGTTTTGCATAGATACAATGAGAATATTTCGTATTGAGCTCAGGTGAAAACAAGTGAATAACTGTATGACCTAAGCACTGCTCTTACACATTTAAACATGAAATACAAAGGGTACTCAAAGGTCAAGAAACATCAAAGGTTGAAGACATGGATGTCTGCTGCTTGAACCTTGTTCCCAAGTCCACCTAGTAATTTAGATCATAGCAGCTTTAGGCTGACTCAGCCCAGCCTTCCAGGGGCACAGTTTTTTCTTAGCTCATGTTGAATGACTGCCAGCCTATTGTTCCTGACTATTGTTGTCTGAAAAGACAACATGTACTAAAGATGAGAAACAGGAAATGTTCATTTGTCCTCTTTGTGGCAGAAGAAATTTTCCAGATTCCACGTGTTGAGGTAATTGCTCAGAAGAGTATTTTTCTTCAAAATGCGCAAGAGTTCGATCCATGGAACAATGGTGATGAGCAGTCACCCAAATGCATCACATGATTATGTATTTTGTAAAAGAAAACACTACCCACTTTCATCTAAATGCAGAGGAAATGCTTATTATATGTGAAATACTTATTTAAATAACTGATTAAGGAATATTACAGAGTTTCTCTTTTGGCTTTAGCTACATGCCAGAATATGTCTCTGCTCTGAGATCATTACTGTCCAATAACTTCTTTTTCCTTTTGCTCCCAACAACTGTGTCTTTGTAGCTTGTTACTTTTCCTCTTTTAACTGGTTCTTGGCAATTTGTGATCTTCCTTCCTACAAAAGGTCTCCTTCACACTTCATTCCACAGCATGATTGCTTCCCTGCATAAGCCGATGGTGACACCAGGAGGTGGTGGTGAGATTTGCCATGTGCACTCCATGCCAACAGGCTTTGCTTCCAAGGTCAAGTCCTTACCCTGAGCAGATTGTTCTGGTTGGTCACTGCCAACCCAGCCCCTGCTCAGCTGCCTTCCCTTGCCTGTGCAACTCAAAGATCATTAGAAAGAATCATTAGTAAAGAAAGAGGAAAGGCCATAGATTTGGGGAAGAGAAAGTAGTCTCAAAGCACCAATAAAAATGACCTGATGCTGACTTTCACTGTGCATTTGTATATCTTTCTTAAAAACAGAGCAATAGTGAAAGTCCAGCTGCAGGTCAGGCAGACAACTGCACCTTGTTTCTGAGGGAAACATAAAATATGGTAACTGTTGTGCCAATTACTGGTAAAATACTTGTTGATTAATACCCTTCATGTGTCTTCTAAAACTAATACCTTACGGCTACTTCCCAGAGCAATGATTTCACTCATGGTCTATTTTTAAAACAAGAGAAAAATTATTTTCATTTACATTGATGTTTTCTATGAAATGTACCCTCAGGTTTGTAACTAAAAGTTTATTTCTATTTATCTAAGGTTGAATACCACCCTTTCCAAAGACCTCAGGAGCTGGTTGATTATTGTAGGAGAAGAGAGATTGTTTTTGAAGGCTACTGTCCTTTAGCCAAAGGTGAAGCACTCACTCATCCTACTATCATTCAGCTGGCAAAGAAGTATGGCAAAACTCCAGCACAAATTTGCATACGCTGGAGCATTCAGGTAATGGAGGGTGGTAATAAAAATGTCTCCTTTCTCAAGAAAAAAATGCAAATAGTTTGGGGTTTGTGCATCAAACCAGAATTTATACACAAGGTATTTCTGCTTTCAGTATGTTGATATTGTGTGAACTGATGGCTGTACTGGAAATGTAGAATGTAGTTCACAAATCATGCCAGTATTTCAAATATTAATTATTTTAAATAACCTGGTTGTAGAAAATAAGAGCCACCAATAAGAGACGCTTCCAAAGTAAATTTTACAAGCAGTATCCCTCAGCATTCCATTTCTGTCACTCAATAAAAGTACTAAGCAGTGGAATAGTGTATTAAGTTGATATAAACCGTGTAATGTGTGTTGGAAGTCAACACAGTGTATATAACTGCATTTGCAAATGGCATAGAGAAATGTCAATGTCCCCCAGAAAATGAAATTAAAACCTCCGAAGATGTGAGGAATTGATTGTAATGTTTTGAAGACAGATAATTTTCTTAAAACCTGCAGATTTTAATGATGAGAAGCATTATTCTTTTCAGAATGGGATTGTCACTATTCCAAAGTCAACAAAAGCGGAACGGATAGAGGAAAACTGCAAGGTAAGATTTGGTTCTGCACTCAAGTCTGACTAACTTCCAAGTAAGAGTTTTTAATATTTTGGTTTCCCTTCCCATTTTCTGTCCCAGTTTTACTCTGGGGTAACTCAGTCAAAGTTGGCAAATGATGGTACCATAAAACGACCACAATGTAGGAAAAAACCATAACTTGCAAATGTCAGAAAAGAATTGGAGAACTAATCACTGTGTATAAAGAGTGAAGAATCCATAGAAGACCTCAGTAGTAGTTAATTTCTGTTATTAATAGTTCTATTTATTAATTGTCTGGTTGTAGAACATCCTAATCTGGTTATGGTTACGTTCTTTTTGTGATTGGCACATAGGTGAAGTTTGGATGCTATGCATAACAGTTTTATGAAAGCTTTAACGTGGGGATAACTCTCCAAGATGGAGACCTTCCAAGGAAATCGTAGTCCTGCCAGAGCTGACTCTTCCCCTACCTTCTCCTTCTACTCAATGTGCAGAAAAGGTCCCAGGATGAAGGGGCTGGACAAAGAAAAGTGGGAATGGATGAGAACTGGCAGCATGATTCCTCCTCTGCACCTTTTTTAATTTCCTTTTCATACCAGATAGTTTTAATTCATTAATTTCTTTGTCTCTCTATTTCTCTAATCTGAAAGTGCCCTTTCTTTAGGGGAGGCAAACCCACAACTTATTGTTATTTCCAGAAATATCGTAGAGGTATAAACTGTTTTGGCAAATAAGGAAGAAACTTTGCAAGAAGACAGGAAACTTCTGTCTGCTATTTCTCAAGTTCTGTGTGTGTGTGTGCTGGTGTGGATGTAAATCAATATACATGTAAGGAGGATTTCTGCTGGTGACCATGCCTGTTTATATAGCTCCTGCCTTGACTGTTTATTCTGATATACATACTGCCTTCTGTGGTACAAGCACAGCTGCTTGTGGTACTGTATTGGGAACCAGATCAGGGAACAAAACCAGTTGAAAAATCCTTCCTTATACTTTTATTTTCCTGTGTGATATTTTAAATCCAGATTCATTTTACTTTTTACAGAGTTTATTCTATGGCACCACCAATTCATTTCACACAACTGAGGGAATGTGTTAACTCTAAACTTAAGACACTTAAGATGGACAGAGAAAGGAACAGGCACAGTTGTTTATCACATCTCCCTTTTTTTTTCTTTCCCTCATGTTTCTGTGTTGGCCTGAGTCTCTACCACTTCTGGTCAAGTCGGTCCTCATTAAACCCTCAGTATATAATACACAGGGTTTCTAGTTCTGTGACTGGTCTCTGGTTTAAGTTTAGAAGGCTTGAGAGAGCACTGAGATTTGACTACAAGGATCATTCCAGAAAACAGTGGATATACAGGATGGGAGGAGCTCATCTGGCTACAGTTCAGGCTCCGCAGAATCTTTTTATTGAGCTTTGAGGAGCTCTGACGAAGAGAACAGAAGTTCCTGATGATAAAGTCTCAATAGGACACCTGCTAAGAAAGCACTGACACCATCATTCACATTGCAGGTCTGGCCACAGGAGAAGTCAGTGGCTTAAGAACCTGTGTTTGAAGACAGGTGGTTGCTTTCAAGTTTGAGTTAGTACTGAGGCACTGTAGCACTCTTTTTGTATTTAGCTGACTTCTGAAAGTTTTGTCAAAGTAGAGTCATAGAAAAGATGGACACAGCCTTTGGTTTGCTAGCTCTGTGGATGTCCTGATACCTTCTAATAGTTCTCTTTGTCTAAAGTTCTTAGAAGAGAACTCTAAAACTCTCAGCTGAACATTGGGATGTAAGTGAAATACTGAGCTCATTCTTCCAAAGAGATTGCTGTCAGGGTATTCCTGTACCTCTAGCACTGACAACAGAGAGTGCTGTCAAAACCAGCTTTGATATTACCCTTGTCTTGAACTCTTGCCTGAGGCTCAAGTGCTATGAAACCATCTTAATGTAGTCTACAAATAAAAATGAGTCACTAAAGGAGCAAAACACACAGTGGAGCCTGTCAGCCTGATGGAGTATTTTTCTACAATAAGAAGAATTTTCCAAAGGAAAAATGTATAAAAATTCAGCGTCACATTTAAATGAATTTTGGTCAGTTAAATACTAGCATATATATCATGTTGTTGATTCTCTCTGTGTTCATCATGTTAACGATATATGCATTCCTGCAGGTGTTTGATTTTACAATAGCAGAAGACGATGTTGAAATTCTGAATGGAATGCATGATGGGAGACATGTGTCCTGGGATCCAAGCTTTATTGTGTGAATCAAGGTTTGAGCTGCTTTTGCTTTCTCAGGGATCAGCGAGTCACAGCATGTAATTTAAATTCAGGGAAGGTTATAGTAAAGAATCTAATGATGATGGTGATGTCTGCTAATAATGATCACTGATTTGAAATCCTTAACATTGGCAACAGACAAAAGATATTTTTGAGGGTAGCACTTTTGTACAGCCTTCAAAGAGATTTATGTATTTCCATCAATATTTCTCAAATGCTGTTCCTCAGTTCATTGAAGTCTATGCAAAGACTCCTATTTATACCATGGACCCTGCATCAGGCTGTTTAATTCAAAGTGCATGAGGAGAATACTCCTTGAAAAATGTAGGGCAAAAATGCTACCTGTTAGTGTTCAATAAAGGTGTTGGGTATGAAATAATTTTTCAAGTACTTTGTTAGGGAGATACAATATATGACAAAGAAAAATCTGGATTAAAAATAAATGTTAATGCCATTATCATAACAGTATTTATGTTGTACAATATACTGCAAATCTCTGTCAAAAAATAATCTCATTGTAATACACAATACCTGAGCATCACCAAAAATGTTTTATGCATATCACAGCATTATTGTGGAATTACTCAGATAGTTCTATGCATATTACTTACTAGCCTGTAGATGAACCAAAGCAGAAATCTTTCCAGACAAGTCCATGTACAAATAAACTATTTACAGGGCCAAGAGGTGAGCAGTGAGCTCCAAGAGCCAGAAAAACACTTTTGTTATTACTTACTGGAAATTGGGGTGAGTTTTGTGTAGCTCTTTGTGAGAATTAGTTTAGCTTTCATTTTGGGTTTGTTCAGGAAATCTCATTAAGAGAGTATACTGTTCTTCAGATTTTCTTATAAAATAGGTCTCTATATAGAGATATAAATGTGGATATATGTAGCCCACAGATCCATTTTGAGAAATAGCGTCCGCAGAATCTATTGGCTTAGTATTCAACTTCTACTTGCATTGGTTTGATATTTTAGGAGTTCCTGTGTCTAGAAAGGTATGGAAAATCTGATTATGATTTATATTGTGTGTGGACTTCCTGAGGCAGTTTTCCCAATGCTGTTCTGCTTTAGTCATATTGGGAAACAAAGCTCCTTAGCTTTTTATCAAGAAGTGACTTACAGCAATCATATATTTTAGCCTGCATTGTTTGTCCTCAAAGTGTAGAGCTTCTATGCAGCTTGGCTAAAATCCAGAAAAAATTACCTTTTGGATAACAGCTCCTCAGAGTTATTGTCTAGTTTTTTCTGGTAAACTTTTCCACAAAAATTTGTCTCGATTTGCCTCTAGAATAATTTTTATGAAAAACAAGATATTGTGTGAAATGCTGTTCACTAGTATCTGCACAGTGTGTTGTTCTCAGAAGTACACACAATCTCCACAGCAAGGTTATTTTCTAGTTTCAAGCATGGCCTGCAGTCTGGAGGGCTCCAGTACCCGGGGATGCCACTCTAGGTGTCTAAGAACAGCTCTGTACCTGGCTCAGCTGTTGTGATGAGGGGTTCAATAGTAAGACCAAACAGTAAGGCTCATTTATAAAACTAATGTAATTTTTAAGCTTTTTTTAGCTTTTGCAGAAAACTCTGGCAATGACTAGGTGAAAGTTGGAAAGATTGTCCAGAAATAAACCTTTCTACCAGTGCCTATCAGCTAATATGGCTTTTGAAAAGTCACTTTCTACAATAATACTGTAGCAATAGGAAAAAAATTCAAACTGTGCCTTTGAGGTAGGTACTCCTTGCTTCACAGTGCATCTCAATTAATAAAACAAGGACTAGAAGTGAGTCATGTGCCTAATATTCCCTAAATATGGCTTTTGGCAGTGATGACTTTCTAAGAATTTACAAAACCCAAGTTGGAGTTTCACTTCTAGTTCTCTCTAAAGAAACAGACATCACATCAACATACTGCTTCCAACATAAACAATGTGCTGAAGGAACCAAATCTCTATGGAGGTTAGCTGTTTTAGCTCCAGTATTACCAGAACAGGGTCAGTGAGGACTAGCTACATGGCTAGAGCTCCATAATGCTTAGAACACTTCTAGGGTTTTTGCACTTGATTCTGGCTGATCACCTCCCTGTTCTGAGCCAACTGGAATTAAACCTGATTTTCTTGCTAATGCCCCATGTAGGTGACCTTAGGCTCCTGTGAGAATGGCTTTGAAATTAATATATTTCAGTGTTCCTTCTGTCTAAGAGATCTTACAATGTTTCTGGTGTCTGCACCTGATTTTGTGAGGAGGGCAAGCCACCATTTTCTCAGTCTAGGTCATGGTATCTAAGCAGTTCAATGTAATGAACTGCTGTATGAATGAATTACTGTAATGAGTAATGAGAGGAATAGTCAGAAATAGTATTATTAAAAAAGCAGTCCTCTTAGGGAGTAGCTGTGGCAAGTTACAGTTCTAATCTGTTACTTTTCTAATTACATTAATGGCAAATTATGGATGGTTCAGGACTTTTTTCTGTGGTGGGAGTTTTTTTTATTATTACTTTGTTATCTTTCCTAACATTTCCATTGCTGCCAATTAGTGGCTTTAGAACTACAGAAGAGTTTAATTTTAGCTATGTACAAAGTGAGGTGTAATTTGTGATGATACAAACTTTTTAAGTGCTGGGACCCAGCTGACCCAAGCTATCTTTCTCCCAGGTGTGATGAGCAGTTTTGCACATTGTGCCTCATTAAAGGCATTGTTTTCTGCTAGAAGCTATAATTGCCCAAAAGACTGAAACCCTGTTATCTCCCGTGGCCTTGGCATATTTCACTGAAGCCTCTTCCTTTGAATGTGATGGTATTCACAAGTTTTATACCATGTTTATTTAGAATCATTGAGCAAGTCCTCTTTTGCTTTTGGTGAGGCTGCAGAAGGAAAGACAGACTCGGTGAACTCGTATTTTATGCTTCTATCTACAACTACATTGGCATTACTCTTGCAGTAATAGTTTCCTTCCTAAGCAAAGACTCCTGAAGAATAAGTTCACATCACCCATCCAAATGAACAAAGAAATAAGACAACTAATAAGAAATTGGCAAGTGAAGATTTAGGAGTAGCAGGGAGGAGTGATTTATGGTAATAGAAGCAAAACATAGAAGACCAAAAGGACATACAAAACCAGGAAGTTGATTTCCATTTTTCATTTCTTCTTTGGTCAGTTAGTCTGGAGGTGCTCATTTTTTAAGATTTTGTTTTGTTTTAAACTCAGAATTTATCTTTCAAGTGAGTTCTTGGAATTATATGCATTTTCTTCCGCAGGGTTGAAATTCCTCCTCTTGTTCTTATTTCTGTAAAACAAACTTCCCCTAGAGGAAAAGGTTTTTCTCCTTTCTACAGTGACCCTTTTCAAGAGACATTAATGCATCCACTTCATCTGTGTAACCCATCATCTTGCCAATAGGATCAGGGAATACACCAGAAAACTGAAGGCACTTTTTATTCCATAGCATTATGTCATTTATGGGGTAGTGACTGATTGGGACACTCCTTTTCAGTTGAGATAAACCATTACTCAAAATAAGATGCAATTTATCAGTGCTATCTACCTAAGTGCAGTCAGCTGCCTTTGCGGGAGCTCTGTGACTCCAAATGGAAGGAAACTCTCTTGAAACAAATAAGGAAAAGAAAAATATAAACAAAAAGTCAGTGAAAAGGGTGAGGCCATTTTCTGTGCAGCCAAGTAGCTTCCTGCCTGCCTCTGAGTAGCTTCCTCTCTTACTTTTCTTGCTTCTTTCTGGTTTTCATCTCTTACATTACTGGAGATGAAGGCACCTAAGAATGTTTCATTGGAAAATAATGGAAATGGGTTTTTAAAGTGCATATTCAGGAATTTTTTTAAATCAGGTTGCGGAAGTGTTTCTATCACATCTGCCCCCCCAACGTTATTTCCAAGGCATTATTTTCCGAGTAGCATGTGTAAAAAAGAAACTTTAATACTGGAAAGTTCACAAATCTACTAGGCCAAGCCAACTGCATAATATTCACACCTCTTTTTGCACTGTGGTTAAGCCCTGCTTTTGAAAATGGGGGTAAAGGTGGTGTAGCTCTTGCTGCTTCTGATTGAATCCAAAGCAGTTAACTCTCTCCACATCGCCACGCCCCTTCCAAAACTTTGAAGCTCACCTCTCACTATTGAGCATTGGGTAAAAATAACAGATAAGCCAACCTTTTGATAATTTCTTGTGTTGCTGTGTTGGGAGACTTCATGTACCTAGGTACTTTTTAACTTTTTGCAGCATGCAGTGAGATATCTACACACTTGAAAGAAAACGTTGAGTATTTGCACTGCATTTCCCAGAGTTGTAACACGAATCACTCTGTGAGGCACTGTAGGTGTGGCCAGAGATGTGGGATGTGCTGCTCAAAGGAGCACTGACCAGCTCCAGCAGATCTCCATGGCTGTGCCCAAGAGGAATGTTTGTGATCATAATAGTGGCTTGGCCAGCCAGTGCCCTTTGAGAAACATTCTGTAGTTGAACTACTAATAGGAAGTTCAAGAATGTATTAGCAGTTTTTCATCATGTTGATGATTGCTCCGTATATTAAAGTGTGTTACTGTTTTGGGTACAATGAGATCCATGCAAACTACTGCATGTCACTTTCTCAACTACTTCAATTCTTTCCTTTCAGGCTTGAGCTTTTCCTAATAATATAGTCAGCTTAGTGATCTAAAAATAGAGTACAGATTCGCACAAAAATGAACATAGTAAGCTATTTACAATTGCCTTTAAAACAAAAAAGACCATTTAATCAATATTATTTATCAATATCAAGAACTTAAAACCAGATCATCTAAGTTAAAGAATACTAATACTGAATGTGTGCTTTAGTCTTTGCAATGTTCTCATGACTTTTTTTTTCTCCGAACCAGGTTTTTGATTCTAATCTGAGGAAAGAAGATACAGATGTTTTGAACACTCTGAATATCAACAGAAAATTAATTCATCTAACCTATTCCCTGTGGAAAGAATAATTTAAAACCAGATTGTTCTAAACTGGAAAAGTGATGCAACTGAAAAAATTTAAGTTTAAACTAAACAATAAATCTGAATTGTTCTCTTAGGTATTCAGCATCACTCAAGAATCAATATACATGGTTTGTATTTACTCTTACGTTAACAAATTAATAAAATAATTTAATTTACTCTTTGTAGCTTTCTTACAGATACAGAAATACTTTCAGCATCTTCTCTGCTCTCTTGGAACTTTCTGGTATAGTCTCCCAGTATGGGTTGAGTTATCTCACAATATTATAATTTTCTTCTGCCTTCATGTACTTCATTTAAGATGTCATTTGAACCCATTTGAACACGAGGGTTTTGGTTTTTTTCCTTACAAATTTTGAAAAGTATTAATTATCTGAAAGCACATAAGAGCATGCTACAATGCCTGTAAATCTTGAATTAAAATATGGAATATTTGTTCAGGGATTTTAGCAGAATAATGAATCTGATTTTATATTTCTTCTAGTCATGAGAATTTTGGGATATTCTGCAGGCCACTCTTGATATTTTCTTGGTGACCAAACCTGCACTCTGGTACTATTTCACAAATCTCCTGTCATGACCTAGCACTTCAGAGAGAAATGGCTCCCTTTGTGACCAAAGTTGCATCAGAATGAATAAAAGTAGTTTTTGCTTATATGGACAAAGACTTTTTAAAGTTCAAAAGAATGACATGTTGGAGAAAAATCCTTTGCTAATCTCTCTTGCAGGGATTGTCCCTATCTTTTCAAGATGGATAGTATTCAGACACTCTGATGCAATTGTGTGTCATCCAGCAGCACTGGGAGAGTTCGGTCTGGTGGTGTCAGAGGCCACCAGTCTTTTGGTATGCAGGCGTTGGGTGGACCCCGGCTTACAGCCTCTTTTCTGACAAGATCAAAGCATTTTCCTGCAAGGAAATTGCTCTGTGACTAGCCAGGTTTCTGCAATCCCCACCACACTAAATTCTCACTGGAAGTTCCACAAGAACTTTGGCTGTCACACACAGTCAGTATTATTTTGTTGTTGTTCTTGACATTCCCTCAAACATGAGTTTCAGCTCATCCTAAACACTACCTAAGAGCATGTACATATTCAGGATCCCTGTGAAAAATGCATCTGCCCCCTTATGCTAGTAGACATGTTGCAGAACATTTTTTTTAACCAGTTTACCCAGGTGAGGCATCTGTTCTGTTTTGGTTTGGTGTCCTGATGTATGCAGCCTTCCTGCTGCCATTTGAACAAGACCTGCATTCTGGTTATTTGTGAAATGCATGACATTGTGTTGTTCTTTCTCCATATTCTGACAGTAGGTAATTCCAGAGTTGAGTTCTCAAATGAGCTATATATACGTTGGATTTCTGTAGTAAGTACAAGCTTCCTTATCAGTGGACCTGGCAGTTGGAGAGGTACTGAGAAAAAGAATTCTCATTCTTTTCTGGGTGAGGATGGAGTGTAACCCTGATGTAAAGCCCCTTGCTAAATACTTACCAACAACTACAGTTTTGGTAGAGTTGGCTGGATCAACCTGAGTTTCCCTGTGTTTATGTTTGAGCCCTTGTAAGCAGGTTAGAACCTGTGCAGTTGAGCCATGTTAACCTATCTTCTCTGAGGGTTTGGACAGCATTCAGTGCAAATCCAGCTGATCTGGCTTCATTTGCCTGTGAAGAGTGAAGCTATATTTCAATTTCCTCTCTGCCAAGATGTCAAGAAGGCTGTAAATGTGTGTGGTCGTCTAAGTTTAATTATGCTTTCTGTGATACAAATACCAATCTTTTTGGAGTGGAACTGAAATTCCCTGCATGTTTTGTCCAGTGTTGCACCTCGGTTGGGGCAACTCCTTGTATCACTATAGGCTGAGAGAAGCAGAGATGAAGGAGGACTTGGGGGTTCTGATGGATGGGAGGCTGGATATGGCCTGGCAATGGGAGCTTGCAGCCCAGAAAGCCAATTGTGTCCTGGGCTGCACCATATGCAGTGTGGGCAGCAGGTCGAGGGAGGGGATTCTGCCCCACTGCTCCACTCTGGTGAGACCCCACCTGCAGTGCTGTGTCCAGCTCTGGGGTTCTTAGCACAGGAAAGACATGGACCTGTCAGAACAGGTCCAGAGGAAAGATGCAAATAATGATTACAGGGCTGAAGCACCTCTTACAAGGAAAGGCTGAGAGAGTTGGGTTTGTTCAGCCTGGGGAAGAGAGGCTCTGGGGTTACTTTATTGTGGCATTTCAGTAGCTAAAGGGGGCCCTACAGGAAAGCTGGAGAGGAACTACATACAAGAGCATGTAGTGACAGGATGAGAGAATGGCTTCAAACTGAAAGAGAGTAGGTTTAGTTTAGATACTGGTAAGAATTTCTTTGATGTGAGGATTGTGACGCCCTGGAAGAGGTTGCCCAGAAAAAGGGCAGATGTCCCATCCCTGGAAGTGTTCAAGGCAAGGTTGGTTTGGGATTTGAGCATTGTGGCCCAGTGGAAGGGGCCCCTGCCTATGGCAGTAGAGTAGGAACGGGGTGATCATTAAGGTCCATTCCAACCCAACAGAGTAGGAAAGGGGTGATGATTAAGGTCCATTCCAACCCAAACCATTCTATGGTTGTGTGATTTTACACAGCCTCTGCCAATTAATTTGTTGGATGTCACTTCTCTGAGTTGGTGTCCTCTCAGCTGGTAACTAGTAGCTTGAACATGAAAGCCTGCAGATCTGACTAATGAAACCCTGAGTCATTCTATCTTTTAATTAAAGCATGTTCCTTTAATATGTTCCTCTTACTTAAAATTATGTGAGAATTATTTCCTAGAGGAAAACGCCTAATGAATGCACTTTTATTAAGTATTTTCTATATATTAGATAAATAAGGGGGAAAGCTTGAAATATCTGGGGTATGTCAGGCAGTTGCAGGGGATGCATATGTCAACCTCAAGCATGATTTATCTTGTGTGCCTTTTCTGGCAGTTGTGACTTAACGGCTGTATTTTCCTCCAGGCTCTCAGGAGGCTAAATATCTTTTCAAGTTTCTAGCTTTGTGGTGGAAGAGTAAATGTCTGTTTGCCGGTGTAATTTATCTGAGTCATTCTGGGAGAGGCGTGGAGCAATTGAAGCATGACTATTAGCATAAATAGGAGAGGGACCCTCTTCCTGAGGGTAGAGTACTCGTACTGTCTTTCAGAGGAAAGCTGTTTCCCCATAACAACTGCTACAGCTAATTGATGGGCACTATGCTATAAACTGAAAGACCTAATATATTGAGCTCCGGCCTACTGTGATATTCTTTTTCATTTCAATTTGGAGTTAACAAAAGCAGAGCAAGGAAGGAAGGGGAAAATTTCTGTAGTAAGTGCAACAGTAGAATACCACCAGAGCTGGCATTTCACACACACAAAATATGTTTTTTCTTATAAAAGTTTGAGGGGAGAAGGCATTATAAAACCTAAACTCACTAGCGGTAACAGTGTTAAGTAGTTGCCATTGTCACTTTTGTTTCTAAAAAAAAATGTATTTAAAACTTGCTACTTTCAAACATGTAGGTATTTTACAGCATTCTGTGAACATGCAGAGGTTGGTTTTAGTTTTGGGGGGGATTTTTTTTGGCTGTGGAAAAACCAACACCTGGTGCTGTTTGACAGTGGCAGAAGCTGAACTTCCCAACTCCACGGGCCAACTCTGGCTTCTGCCCCCCAGCGTGCAGCCTGGCACCATCCGTGCCCCATCGGGCTGCTGCCTGCCCAGGGGGAGCCGCTGGTGAGTCACTCTGCAGGCCACGAGTGCGGGTGGCAGCCACCGGGCCTGCCAGGGCAAAAACACCTTCGTGTAGCTAAAAAATGGAAGAGCGTCTTCCAGGTGTTTCTTTAAACATGCCTTACACTGTCCTCTAAGAGAGAGAACGGAGGTAGCATACCTCCAAAGAGATGCTGCCTTTGGCCGTACACTTTCTGTGCCTGCTCGGGGGGCAAGAAAGACGGGCGGGCGGGAGGCTGCCCCCCGGCACCCCGCGAGGCGCAGGAGCCGTGCTCGGAGCCGGCCGGACCGTGCCAACACCTCGTTCCCCGGAGGGCGGCGGCTCCCAGGTCAGGGACGGC
>VZTN01029819.1:43544-53954 GCA_013400515.1 Erpornis zantholeuca | reverse complement strand
GGTCCCCGCGTCCCCCGGCCGACAGGGCGAGGGGGTCGCGCCGGGGAGTTCTCCGCCTCACGCCTTCCTAGGCTGCCCGCTGCAGCCCCGCGGGCTCTGTACCAGCCCGGCAGAGCAGTGGCTGCTCACGCCCCGGCGGGCGGGGCAGGGCCGGGCTGGGCGTGCAGGTCGGTTCAGGGAGGAGGCAGGGAATCGGAAACAGGGGTGGAGAGTGGAAGCTGCAGAAACATTAAAACCACCGAGCCCCCCAGCCGGCCCACCGGAGTTGCTCCGCGGGCACTCGAGATGTGCGGGCCCGGTCCGGGCTCCGCGTCGCGCCTGAGCGAGGTAAGGCTCGCAGTGCCCAGCGCTGCAGTCCCCGCTTGGCGCTATACCCGGGGCCACGAAACAAAAAAGAAGGGGTGGGGAGGAGGCTGCCTGGACCCCGGCGTGCCCGGCTGGGTGCCGCGTCCAGCGGAGGCGGTGCGGGACGGGAGCCACGCGCGCTAGAGAGCCAAGCGGAGCAGGAGCGGTGCGAGTTTGAGCCCCGGAGCGGTGCAGAACAGGAGCAGTGCGGGTTGGAGGCCAGGAACGGTGCGGGACAGGAGCGGTGCGGATTGGAGCCCGGGAGCGGTGCGGGGCAGGAGCGGTGCGGATTGGAGCCTGGGAGCGGTGCGGGACCGGAGCGGTGCGGGTTGGAGCGCGGGAGCGGTGCGGACGGGAACCCGGGAATAGAGCAGGGAGCTGAACCCACTGGTCTCGCACCTCTTGCTTTCCCCGTTTATGCTGTAGTTTAACAAATCTGCCTGTTCTTCTTTCCTTGCGTGATATTATGGGTTTAATTATTTTTAAATGTCCACTACAATACCTTTATATGTAAAGGGAGTTTCCTCTATATGTGTATTCCTTAATTATGCCCATTTCAAAAGCTTGCAATACCAGTTATTTAAATGCAAAGGGTCTTTTTAAAATTCTTTGTTTCAAACCCATGGAATGGGCTTGCTCTCTAGCTTAATTATGTATTTTTCTTGCTTTTCTAAACTTTACACTGCTGTGGGTTTTGTAAAGCATGTTCTTACTTGTATTTAGCAAGAGCACCCCTTACCTGTTTACCACTTTGAGATGATCTCTTGTTTATATTTACATCAGTGAATTTATCACTGTCTGAGATGGCATCAGTAAATTGCATAACTACCCCCTTCCAAAGTGTATTCAGACTTTATTAAAGGACGAGAATATGGGTCTCCTGTCAAGTAATTTCTGTGCAGACTTTCATACATTTGGAGTTAAATTTAATCAAGCAAGCCCTTTCCCTTTCTAAATCTCTGCTATTGTATTTCCCGCTGAAGAAAGAAAGATTAAAACTTACTTCTGGGAGCTTTGAGATCTTTCATGTTGGAAGAAGTCCAGTAATTCAGTCCTTGCTGACTCCAACTTGTTCATTCTGCATGACAGAACTTTTTTTGTCATACTAGCTTTACCTATTGAATATGCCTAACCACCTTTTAAACGTATTTTACCAGCCTAATTACACTGATTCACGTGTGAATATATTTATGACTGTGATGCACAGTTAAACTAGCAGATTATGTTAAACCCTTAGCATTTGCTACACTGTTTGTTCTTTCTTCTTTTAACTCTGGGTTTTGTGCCTCTTCTTCTCAGGGCTTCAGTTTCTGAGGCTGGGCAGCAGTGGCGGGCAGGCTGCGGCACCAAGGAGCTCCAAGGGCAGCCACCGGGTTTACGGTCGGTGTCACCATCCGGTGGCCGCTGGGGGAGCAGTCCCCAGCCAGGCACCATGAACTCCGGCACCACTGCCCCGCAGAAGGTCACCAGCAACCCCACCAACACTGATGTCAACTATGTCATCAAAGAGCATTATAATTACACGGGAAAGCTAAATGAGAGTGTGGACACTGGAATTAAAGCGACGTCGGTGGTTTTTATCATCATTTGCTGCTTTATAATCTTAGAGAACATTTTTGTCTTGCTTACCATCTGGAAAACCAAGAAGTTTCACAGACCCATGTACTATTTCATTGGGAACTTGGCTCTTTCAGACTTGCTGGCTGGTGTGGCTTACACTGCCAACCTCCTGCTATCTGGACACAAAACCTACAGCCTGACTCCCAACCAGTGGTTTGTAAGAGAAGGCACCATGTTTGTTGCCTTGTCAGCTTCGGTGTTCAGCTTGTTGGCCATTGCCATTGAGAGATACATCACCATGCTGAAGATGAAACTCCACAATGGCAGCAACAGCTTCCGCTCCTTCTTGCTGATCAGCGCGTGCTGGGTCATCTCCGCGATCCTCGGGGGACTCCCGATCATGGGCTGGAACTGCAAGAACCTCTTGTCCAACTGCTCCACTGTGCTGCCTCTCTACCACAAGCACTATATTCTCTTTTGCACAACCGTTTTCACTGGCCTTTTGCTATCTATTGTCGTCCTCTATTGCAGGATCTACTCCATGGTGAGGACTAGGAGCCGCAGGCTGACATTTCGGAAAAACATTACCAAAGCTACTAGGAGCTCAGAAAAGTCACTAGCCTTGCTCAAGACAGTGATCATAGTCCTGAGTGTCTTCATTGCCTGCTGGGCCCCTCTGTTCATCCTGCTTTTACTGGATGTGGGGTGCAAAGTGAAGGCCTGCCCAATCCTCTATAAAGCAGAGTATTTCTTAGTACTGGCTGTGCTCAATTCAGCCACGAACCCTATCATCTACACCTTGACAAACAAAGAGATGCGCAGGGCTTTCATCAAGATTTTGTGCTGCTGCAAGTGTCCCCCAGCAGATTCTGGGACCAAATTCAAACGGCCAATCATTGGGGGAATGGAGTTCAGCCGGAGTAAGTCTGACAACTCCTCACACCCACAGAAGGAGGACGGTGACCATCCTGAAACCATCATGTCTTCGGGCAATGTTACCTCATCTTCTTAGGAATAACCATGGGGGTGTATTTCAGAGCCTTCCTCTGAAATCAGGGAGCTGGAACGCCTCCTGCTCACAGCAGCAGCGTTGGGCTGAGTGAGCAAGTAGCATTAGTTCTAATGAGGCAAACAGTGCACTTGCGAGGCTGGAGTTCAAGAAATGGGACAGACTGTTCTGGCTTGAAAATCTTGGAGCATGTTTTGTCTTTGCACTGAGGCAGCTCAGGATTGTCAGGCGCATTCATATCCTGAAATCTCCTTAGTAACTCTGAAAGACTGATGCCTTGGTGAAATGATGCCTGGTGTGTGTGAGAGAAAGAGAGAGGGGGAGGAGGGAAAGGGAGAATGAATCTTTTTTTTTTTCCCTGTGAGAAGAATGTGAAGTTTTTTCTCTTCACAGCAAACCACTGACACAAAGGTCTTTCTGTACTGAATTTAGTGGTGGCCCTGGTATCGTTGGTAAGAAGTGTGTTTGTTTAGCACATAACATGGAAAGAGATCACACAAATATAACTTAGACCACATACGACCATAATTGGCATAATTTTGCAGAGCTTGTAGTTAAGTCATAAGGTTTTATTTGCAGAGTCCAAAGCTCTTGGGGTTTTACTTAGCAAGATCATAGCTGTGAATTTTTGCTGTCAGTCTGCATTACATTTGAGCACCATGAGGTAGATTCTGCAGTTACTTTCACCTGTTCCATTGGCTGTGTGATATTTAATGGAGTAGCTCAGAACAGCATTTGGCCCCATATTTTGATTGCCTTTTTATTCTATAGCATTAAATAAACTGCATTGTCATGAAAAATGCAAGGTAGAATTAAACATCATTTCTCTTCAGGATGACTGAAAGTCTACATAATAGTAAAAAATACTATTGGCAACAGTGGGATTTTTGCCTAAGTAAGAAGAACTAAACACTGAAGTGGTATTTCAGTGTCAGGTTCACAGTATTTCACAGAAAAGAGTACGTTGGGTTTCAGAAAAAATAAAAAGAAAGTTGAAGTGAAATGACTATAGATACATGCACTTCCATAACAAAATGCAATAAATTTTGGCACACTTTATTAATGTTTATAATTTCAGCAAAGATGTCTGTATTTTATCATGGAAGAAGTACCTGTCATTAAATTGAATGTATTTGTTTTACAGCATCATTTTTACTTCTCTGTTTTTCTAACCTGTGCTAATGGAGTTGAATGTGTACAATGTAAATAAGAAAAAGGAGTCTTCATGTGGCTAGAGTATTACTATAACAAACGTGGTATGTCTGGGATAGCTGGGAGCAATTGACTGATCTACAGTCATCAGCAACTCCTAGGACTGGTATTTTGTAAAGAAAATGTATTTGCCTTTGTAGTAAAATTTCCAGTGCAATTAAACTGTTGGGGTTTTTTTTCTGGTTTAAAAAATAGTATTTAAAATGTTTCTGACTTCTATTGTTCAATTTGCACATAGCTTTTTTGACTTCTAAGCATTAATAAACTGATTTTTTTAAATGATTCCATTATCAGATTACTAGCAGTTTTGTACTATTGTGGTGGTTTCATGCCAGGTGTGGTTTCCTGTTGACAGAAGTCAGTGAAAGAATTCCTTGATTTTAGTACATGCTGGGATTAAGTCAGTTCTGTGGTTACATAACGTGTAATGTCACAGGATCATGTAAAATACAAAATGAATTTTAAACTGTAACTTTTTCGTCAGCATGTGCTGTATGGCTGAAATGCCACTAGAAGAATCTCTACAGTAGCAGTCTTCCTGCAACAGCCAATGAAGGAAAACCAGGTGCCTGCCAGTTTTACCATGACTGCCTAGAGTAGAAAAGTGAAGTAATTCACTTATTTCACAAATATAATCTGTAAGTTCAATTCTTAGCTTATCGCTAAGACATCAAGGAAGTTTATGATGGCATGATGGCCCCGACTGCGCAGGTGCTGCAGCTCCATTGGGTCTGCCAGCGAAGCCCGTGGCAATGGAGCCGAATGGATACCGCGTTACTTCTTCCAAAGGTCTGACTTCCATTTCCTTTCTCGTGGCTGTTCCCTCTCAGTATTACTTTTAAGTTCCATGGAGCTCACACAGGATGCAGTTGGAGTGCAAAGATAAACCTCACCTTCTCGTACTGTATGTCATCGCTGTGCAGGGTTTACTGTGGGAAATGAGAGCCTACTCACCGAGGAAGGCTCTGGGTCATAACCTCACTTCCTGAAGGAAATTCCAAAAATGCCCTGAAGACAAAAGACTGGAAACAGGCTGGAATTTCTCTCCATCTGTCTGCCTGTACGGAAGGAATGATTTCATGTGTGCTCACTTCCTAGCTTTTTAGTTAGTGACCTGAGCAGGGCTGGAAAAAACGTCAAATCTGTATTTGGGCACAAGATAAAGTATCTCTTGGCTCAGGCCTTCATTTGGGCAGGGATGGTTTACCCTGGGTGCTGACAGTCATGAAAGAAAGCACTGCTTTGTCCCAGGGATAAAGTCACTTCTGTGCAGAGTGCCAAAAATGTACAAACCATTAAAGCCCAAGCTAAACCCTCGTGCTACCAGTGAGTAAATAAAGGCAATGCACAGGGATGAGGCACTGCACAGGGACATCTGAATTTGCAGAGGTGTTTTTACCCAAGGGACTGGGGCTCTTCTGCTTCTAAAGCCTTATAGGCATTCAGGTTGTTTGCCCCGCACATTTGAGATCCTGTGACAAGGGCTGAGTTGCGTCATCACAGATTTTGCCACTGACCCCTTGTAACTACCACCCTGTTTCTGCACTGGGAGCTGATAGCACACAGGTGAGTCACTTCCCTTTGCTGATGTTTCTGTATCCCTTTCTTATCTGTCTCATCTAAGCACTGTGGACCTGTGTGGAAAATGACAGTTTCCCCTATGGTGGTGACTATGTGTGATGGGAGCCCAGTTCTGGGAGGGAACTCAAAGCCCTACGTAATTCATGCAATAAAAGATAGGCACGCACCAGAGCGTGGCACTGGGCCATGGGAAGCACTTCCTACTCTCCTGGTCACAATGACTGAAATCTGCTTCCTCCACAGACATGCAACATCTATCCATGTAGACAAGATTTGGGCAGGCAACAATAACTGTAATAAAATAATAACATTAATGATAGTAAGGGTTCCTGCTGTGAAAAAAATAAAAAGGCCATTTTGTCCAGCTCCTTGGGGGGAAGCCTGCAGCTCCTCAGTCATGGCCATGTATTCCCGTGCACCAGCAGATTAGGCCAGAGGTACAGTGCAGTTTTGAATGTAGAAAGCACTCTTCCAAGCCCTGGCCTGCCTTCTGTCTGCATGGAAAGAGCATGCAGCTTTGTCCTGGTGATGGTCGAGTGACTAACAGGTAGAGAAAATGAACTGAGAACTAAAAAGGTGCATTATACCAAATGTCTATGTGAAATAGAATGGCCTGAATTATTTGGAGCAACCTGGTCCTTTGATGTTTATTCTTTTTCCTAGCTGTTCTTCCAGTGCAAGGAATACAACAGGGATAGAAAATTATCATAAAATCTGTCTGTTACTTCCCTGGCAACTCCCTGCCTAGGTGTTCCTGTGTGAGAGCCAGGTATAGCAGGGTGTATATTGAGCAAGAGAGGGGCTGTAGCCAGGATGCCCCACAGACTGCTCAGCAGGAACTAACTTTGGGCTTGCTGTACACCACAGGCTGCCAGAACTAAAACTAGGAAACAGAAAGGTGTAAAAATACTGTTATCCATCCTTTTCTTACCTCATCACCTAAAAATACAGGGATTGCCAAACTGTAACATTTCTTAATTCCTAATCTGGCCTGCAAGACCTCAATACTGGTTGCATTTTATATGGGCTGAGGCATTATTAGATGTTGTAAAAAGGGTGAAACTGACAAAGCATTCAAAAACATGGATATGCAAACCAGAGCTACGTAACCTGCTCAGCCCTGAAGTGCTGGAAATTCCCCAAGGTTCTGAAGTTTGCCAGGAAAACATCTATTGTATTTCAGCAATTGTCCATACTGTTTTGTTGGGATTTTTTCTTTTGGAAATGAAATTAATAGAGCTCCCCGAGCCCGTTCTGTATGCCAGATCTCTTACTCTGCTGAAAAACCCTACACAGGAGCAAAGCGGGAAGTGTTTCCTTGCACTTGGAGTTTCCGTGCTACCTTCATGAGACAAAAAGGCAGGAAATCCCATCAGCCAAACCCAGGAATGCTCCAGCATGAAAAAGTCCTAATAAAGCAGAGCTCACAAAGCTCTGTCAACCCTCTGTGAACCTTCCACTGAGCCTGGGGTAGCAGTCGCATAATGGGAACCTGATACAAAGGCTAATATTTATTGTGAGCTTTTGTGAATGATTACTTGGAGAAGACCCATTTTTAGATGCACAGTACAATGACTGTACATAAAAACAGCTCGTCAGAAGCGTGTGCGACCCAAGCCAGATTAAATATTAAGATGTGTCTGTAGCAATTGCAGTGTTTATTCAGAATCACTCTACTCAGCTAAAAGTGGGATTAAAATACCGAATGCACAGCTTTGAAAACAAATGGACATTTGGAAAACACAGGCTAGAGGGAAATCACCAAATAAATACTGGGTTGAAATTATCTGCTGGGCTTTGTGAAATCATGGATGAAAACTGTTTCACTACCTGGGAAAAATCTGGTGTGAACCACAGCTGACAACTGACACTTACAGGTCCTGACCTGAGCTGTCTGCTAAAGGTAGTTTTGCTCTCTTAAACACAGAAACACGTGGCATAAGCCAAGACTTCTTGACTTAGCAGGATAGTGGTGTAAATTGCTGGAATACTGTCTCAGACAGATTCTTGCCCACACTGAGCAGCTAGTGGTGAATAATGTGAAGGTGAGGGTGTGAATTGCTTTAAACAATAGAAATAGAATTTATAGGGCTACACCGAATGTGCAATAACAGTTTTCAAGACGTAAAAATTGTATTTGGCACAAGATCGTGATTGAGAGTATATGGGAGAAGAGGTTTCAGGGACAATTTGAGATTTTGGGGGGAGGGAGCTGGACTACAGTGTGGTATTTTCCACTTGAAATGAAGGGATCCTCTGTAGTAATGCAGACACAAAGCTGAGGATTTTGAGGATTTTCACTTGTGAACTCTATTCTTAGATCTGTAATTCTTTCCTGAGCAACTCTGGGCAAGGTCTCGTGAACCCTCCCACATAAAGATATGTATAATACACACAGGGATGTTTACAAGTGAATACTTTGAATTTTGTGGTACAATTCAAAGAGTTGATATCTGTGTCATTTTGAATAAGGGTAACAGTTTGCCAGGTCAATTATTATCCAGCTACTGGCAGTATTTCCTTGTGTTTGATGAGCTGGATGCTGCTGTATCAGTTACTTTAAGGTGGAAAAAAAATTCTATTAACATGTGCAACTCTATCCTCGTGTTTGGAAAAAGGATCAAGATGTTAGCTGGAAAACACTTTCTAATGATCTGCTGAAAAACAACTCACCACAGCTTGCATTGTTATCTTTCTTGCTTTCGGGCAAGACACAACTATGGTCTAACGATTTCTGCTAATCTGGTGACCACTTTGATGCCTGTTGCACAAGGAATCCGTGTAAACCATTTCCCAAACACCAGGCGCTTTTAATATGTTTTTTATTTCCATCACAACTCCCACTTCTACTGCTGGTTTAAGCACAAGATAAGAAACTGCTTGCAGCTAGTGCGTATTTTCTCTCTCTGATCAGGGTTATATGATCCATGCACCTTTTGAACAAATGCTTTACATTGGCATAGAGACATTACTTCAAAGCAGCCTACAACTCTGTTCCAAAAAGTGTAACAACTTTTTTTTTTTCCTCTTGTTCTCAGAACTTCAACGCATTTTGCATTTTATCAGCTCTGTTACTGTTTTTATATGTCATATTGCAAATGTTGTTTGAGGAAATATTTCGGATTAAGCTTCATCTCAGAGACTGTCCATTTCCCAAGCAAAAATATTTGAATTTTATTCTTCTAATAATATAGGTGTGAGGGAGAAAACTTGTTTGCACAACTAAGGTGATACTGAAGGAACAGTGAGTATTTCAACTTGAAATGGTTCACCAAGTGAATGTGGCTCTAGTCAGGACTCTTTAATGATACGGGGTGAAGTTCTTTTCACTAAACTTGCTGAAAAATGCAGAGGCATTAAAGAGGGTTCAGAGGACAACAAAGCAAGGCGCTTTAATAGAATGAACCAACATAAAAGGCTCAGTGAGCAAAACCTTTTCTCACCACATCGGCGAGAATGGGGAAACACAATACTCAGCCCAGCAGCTACGCTATGAAAGTGCGCTGGGTGGTACAGAAAGAAAACTTTTTAAAGCTCCAGACAAAAAGCAGAGTCTGTCTATAGAAACCAGAACCAGTTAAAACATGTAAAGTATCTTAAGAGTATTTTCAAAGTATTTTGATGTTTGAAGATTCAAAGTACCTCAGTATTTCAGAATATAATTAAAGGTGGTTGTTTTTTATTGTTATTTTATTTCTTTTAAGAAACACAACTCCTGCACTTGAGCACGGGCTCTTTCCTGCGGCACCCGCAGTCACACCCCGGCACCCCCCCAGGTCCGAACACACAGCCGGGGGCGGGGAACGGCGGCTCCCAGACCGCAGTAAGGCCAGCAGCGGCTCCGACGGGCACGTTCGGAGGCGAACAAGACCCACCCTTCCTCTCTGGGCGCTTTTCGAGGCCACCGAGACGGTTCCCGCTACCCTCGGCCCCGGGCCCCTTCCTGCGTGCAGCTCCTGCGCTCCCCACGGTTTTCCTGCCGGCCCGGCCCGGCGCTTCCTGCGCCGCGTTTCCCTTCCCCGGCGCTTCCCGGCGCTGTCTGGGGCCGGGGCCGCGGGGAGCCCCGAGCCACAGCGGGGGAACCGCAGCTGCCTCCGAACCGACGGGACAAACCAACCCGAACAGACAGAAAAAGCACTCAAAATCGCTTTTATCTCGGTTGATAAGTACATGAACAAAAAGCCTGTGCTGTGACGGGGAAAAGTTTAAAGGGTGTCGCAGGAGTTTAAGGCTGCCCCGGGCTGCGGCCGCGCTGCTGCAGCTGCAGCCCCTGCAGCCCCCGCAGGCCCCGCGCTTCTCAGGCCTCGAAAGTTTTCAGCAGCGCCTCAGAGAGCGAGAAACGCTGCGCGGCCCCGGGTCCGGCAGCGGGTGTTAAACCCAAGCCCAGCAGCTGAGAAGCCAAGCGTGGCAGCTGTAAAGCCGGCCGGGCTTTCTCAGAGACAATGTTTTCGTTGGTACTGAAGTACTTAAACTGTACTTGTACTGGCAATTTACTGTAGAGTAAATGTGGTGAGCGGCCGGGCCGAGCCCGCGCCCCTCGGGCGGAGGGAGGGACACCGTGGACACCTCCAGCTTCTCCTCTTGCCAACATGGGGGAGGTTTGTGGCAACGTGAAAGCAACCACAAGGCTTTTCTCCTTCTCTTCTCCTTCTCTTCTCCTTCTCTTCTCATTTTCTTTTTTCTCGCCCCTCTCCAACCTCCCC
>VZTN01029819.1:1020-43530 GCA_013400515.1 Erpornis zantholeuca | reverse complement strand
CCCCTCCCCAACCCCCCCCCCCCAAAAAAAAAAAAAGAAAAAAAAAAGTGTATTGCCGGTCTAGGATTGTTTGTGAAAGGATTTTTGTTGAAAGCTCGATTTTTATTTTTCACTTGGCTGAAGCAGCACCAGCTCAGCCGCCGGGTGTGGGAGGCGGTAGGGCCGAGGCCGTGGCCAGGAGGGCCCCCAGGAGGGCCCCCAGCCCCGCCGGCCCGGGTGTCGCNGTGTCGAAGAGGAAGGAAGACCTCTGGTCTAGCTTGATTTGTCCCCTCACGCTATGGGGGTCTGTGATGTTTGTGTGGGAGCAATGTAGAGTTACAGTAGTTGTGGTGTGTTGGTGTGCTCGTGTAAGTATTCGTGGCTACAAGACAATTCCCCTGCTGAAGTGCCGGCAGAAGTAGATGCTGCTATTTGAAATTAAAGCCCAGACTTAATGAAGTCTTGGTAGCTGGAGTTTAATTACAAAATTCATTGAGCACACGTGCAAAAGCTGAGGCACAGATCATAGACAAAGTGTTTATTTCAGTTTTGCCTTTACTGTGGTCCTTCAAACTTACCTGAGTGTTATCTTGATCCACCTGTGGGCAGCCTTCTGGGAACAGGTTACTGAAGATGCAACACCCAGAACAGGCTGGTACCACCCCAGCCTGACACCTTGGGAATTATGATACAAATTAATGCTTGCTTAGGGAGAGGACCCAGCTTTCTCACACAGGTTATCAAGCAACCTTCACACTGGCCTTTGTTCATCTTGTGTGCATTTATGCAGATACTTTGTTGATAAAATAACCATTGTTTTGATCTTTATTCTTGAAGAAGTTTCCTTGGGACTGGTTCCTTTAATCAAAGCATTTATTTGTAGGGATAGAAAGGACTTCAAACAAACAAAGTCACGCAGGTACACTGGAGAAAGTGTAAGTATTCCTAGAAGTCATGCTTTCTGTCCTGTTTGACTGTGTCCTTGCATGAAATGAGGCTAATGTGGCTCTGATCTACACTTGTCTTCAGAGCAAAGTGGAACAAATAGCGAAGCATTTTTAGCTGTAAAGGCATGTTGTGCCACTTGCAGCCTCAGCCTTGTGTGTGGCCTCTACTCTCCTTCTGTTATGGGAAATCAATGTAATAAAACTGCTCCTTCCCTTGTAAGTGAATGTCATTGTTATAATACGAGTCAGGAAAGAAACAGCATTAACTTCAAAATAATGGCAGTCAGAACTCACCAGCATGAGCTCTCCCTCCTTCCATCAATCAACTGGAATGCCTTAACTGTGCTTCCTCATTGTGATCAGAATTTGGCAATAATTTAATGAAACTGAAAGTGGAAGAGCTTCCACAAATCAGAAGTAGGATTTTCACTGATATAATTGCATGCATGAGACCTCTTCCGAGTCAGGGAACTGAAAAAAGCTTGTCCCCTGTGAACATTGCTTGGGTAGGCAGGTCCACAGGGTGTCCCAGCGTTTTGGAAGTAATATAATTATAACTTGAACATGTTCTGAGTCTTTATGATATTTAAAAAGCTTGAAAAACTTGCACATTCTGGCAACACTGTAATCCCTACCTTTTGTTAGGTTATAGGTGTGGAGAGGATGTCAAAAAATGAGCTCCTTACATGAAGAGGGAAACCAACATGTGTTAGGTTTCTGCTCAGTTCTCTTCTAGGGTGGCTAGCTGCTGAGCTGGCTTTGGTTCTGATTGTGACCCTCTGGCTCATGGCATGCTGGCCGGGAAATACTGTGTAAATTGTCTGCCCCTAGAGGTTGTTTGTATTCTGCCATTAGTGCGCTGCTGTTAGACTTGGAATTTTAGACATAGGTGGAGGCTGTGGAGGATAAATATGTCCTGCAAATTAAATAAAATTCTGGTCTAACAGAGATGGTCACAAACATAATTTGTAAGGGGTTCATGAGCAGATTTCCCATGCTGTCAGGATGGTACTCAGGGGTGCAGTCACTGTCACACAGACTGTATGTTACTGCTGTGTCCATTACAAAGAAGTGTCTGGCCTGTTCGACTAGTTGTGGTTGAGGTACAGCAGTTTCTGTCGCTGATGATATATGAGAGGAGAGTGTAAACACTGTCATTTGCCTTTGACTCCTCGTTCTGAGTGGCTGTGTGTGCGTTTGCATTTCAGTTAAACAAGCCTGATCTGGAGAGTGATTTAGGAAAGAGGCTTGGACTTTTGTCTGCCTTGATCCCAGCAATCTCTAAAACGCTGCTGCAGTATCTGGTGAATTTATTAGTTCGCAAAGGTGAAGTTTGAAGAGTAAGTTAGATGAAAAGCAAAAGAAGACCAGAAGAACAGGCTGCGCTTCTTCTTTCCATTTGCAGCTACGCATTTATGGAGGTTTGTGTTTGAATTTAATTTACCTTTCACATGGAAGGTACGTCAAGTGCAGACACGTCTCCTCTGTGCTTTGACCAGGTCAGCTGAGCCTGAATGCTATAAAGCTGGGTAACCACAAGGCAACCTAAACTAATGTTCCTGGTTTTCTATGGCTTACAAGTTTCAGCAGTGCTAACATGGCTAGCTGCTGTCTGGACTTGATTTGTCTTTCATCCTTCCAGCCCTAGATACTCTAATTTATCTGCCCCCAGGCATGCAGATGTACGCAAAGCTGTTTTGATTGCACAGGTATTACTACAGTTCCGTTTGTGGTTTTTCTGTGAATTTCAAAAGCAAGCTTTTATATGCAAAGTTCTGGGGAAGTTGAAATTGGACTGTTTACTTGTCTTTTCTGGACAAGGATGAAAGTTCATATTTTTTATCTTGCTTTTCATAAGTGCTTTATTTTGTTGGTTTGGTTTGGTTTGGTTTGGTTTTTTAAAGCAGCTCAGGTGTCAACTCATTATTCCTTGTTCACTTGGACTTGTTCACAAGGACTGTCACAGGACTCTGCTGATTGGTCTCTAAAAGGCACTTTTGCTTAGTCTTTGTTGTTACACAACAGTTAATTAGCAATGGGACTATGAATGGAAAGCATCATAAAGCAGAAAGGACACTGCAAGAGTAGTGCAAGGATGATACTTATTTAATGCAGAGACTATACTCAGATCAAATTTGTTCTTGGTACTAGGTGGTGGAAGTTCCATCCAAGTTGATAAAAGCTCAGGCCGCTCAGACAAGGCCTGCCTCTGACCCTCTCAGTGGTCACAGCCTAACACGTTGGCACTGTCTCTGGGTCAGGCTTTGGACTCTTGATGTCAGTGCAAGATTTACCATGACTTTGGATGGAAGTGGTGTTGGAACTGTTGTGAAAAATGAATGACTGCTCCAGTTATTATTTTTTCCTCTGCTGCTTCTTGCACTTGGTCTTTGATTTTCTCTCCAGAATGAAAAGGAAATCCGGCAAAGTTGATCACGCCTATGAATTTCAGAATGACAATCTGAGATGCTTACAAAAACCAAATTTCAGCCCCACCCTGCCAGGCATGTGTGGTTAAGCAAACTCAGACAGCCTGCATCAGCAATAAACAGTTTTTTTGCTCATTCTTGAGAATCCAGAATAGAGAAAAACAAGTGAATGGCAGCTGTGCAAGGGTCTATTTCTTTGCATGAAATGGAGTTCATGTTCTAGGCATAGAGGTATTTTGTGAAATAATATTTGTCCCAATTTACGGTATAGATCAATCTGCAAATGTTGAGCTCCTTTCACTGAAAGGGCTGGTATTTAACAATTGAGTTGTGAGCTAACTCAGTCTCTGCTATCTCAGTTAACTTGCACTAAATCCAAAAACCATAAAACAAAAAAAAGGTAAGTCCAGGTTGCTCACAGCTCCCACTTTGTAGGAGATTAAACAGTTGAACAATAGTTTAGGAGGTGAAATTGAAGATTTTCCTGTGGGCCAAGGATCTGTACGTCTCTGTGCCAGATAGAACTTTTCTGTCTCAAGCCTTCACACATCATAAGAATGATAGGATTATCCACTTAAATACATTTTATTTTTCTTTAAGCTCTCAGAATGTGCATCTTTGAAACTCAGGTTGTGGGGAAGGTGAACCCCTTCTGAGTCCATTTTGTTTTTGCTGACTGTTAAACATAGGCGACTCCTGGAACTTGGCTACTATTTTTCTTTCAGTTTTTGTAACCTGCCTCTGCCTTTCCTGATCCTTCCAGGCATAGAAGGAGAAATAGCAAAAGTCCATGAGAAATGAGCATTCCCATGGAGTTATAGTGTAACTGGTCACAGGGGAAACACTGTTGTTCCATTAGGAATTGGTCAACATGATCTACAAACCTGTACATTATGAAACTTGCAATATCACCAAATCTTAGTGTTGTATAAATTCATGTAACAGAAAAGATGGCAGAAAAGTAATCTAATATATTGTCATACCTTTAACCATAATGAGTATAGAAAGTCATCCTAGAGACATTTTTAACTTGTTTTAATTGTCTTTGTGGGTGAAGACTTGCAGGTTTTTTAGGCCATCTATCCTAGGACTTTGCTACCCTTACCACTAAAATCCCTAAAATTCTCTTTTTACAGTTTAAGCCCATCACTTCTTATTCCATCTACTTTGCCTATAGAAGTTAGTCTTCCATTTGCAGTTGTGGAAAATTTTTATGTATTTAAAATCTGGCAGGCTGCCACCTCATTCTCTTAGTCTTTAGACTAACTTATGAACATTCCTCAAAGCCAATTTTTTTCTATACCTCCAGTGATTTTTATTTTTTCCCTCTGGACTCTCTTTAATTGATTAATACTTGATGTGGTCATGCATATAAATTTTTAAAAAATAAACTAGAATGTCTTAGAGCTTTGGACAGAAATCATTGTGCACAGTGAATAACAATGTCTGTGTGAATACATCATGTTGCTAGTTTTAAAATCGTCATTTAAAATTAATGAGAATGCCCCTTTTAAACAAACACTAGTGAAGAGAGTACACAGGATTGTTCCAAATGCAGCAGACTTTGTCATCAGCCTATCAAAAGCTGTTGTAAGTGTCAGCTCAGATGAATGAGAAATACTGGCTACTAATGGGGGCAGTTTTCTAAATAAAGCAGAAGTGTTCCTTCCTGCATTTGGATTTATCTACAGATGCTCTCTGAAATGGTTGTCTGGTTCTTCTTGGTACATTCTAGTGAAAACTCATGGAATTCTGTGCTGATATAAATGAATTTTCTCTCTTGTTTGGTGCTTTGCTTGCAGGCTGCCACCTGCAAATATTGCATAGAATTTGTTCAACTTAGCAATGCTAATTTGTATCAACTTAGCATATGACAATTTAGCAAACAGGAACTTTTGCTGTTTTCATTGGTTTCTGCCCCAAAATTTAATTTAAACCTAGGTGCTTCTGTGGCTCCTGAGGGCAATAGAATGCCATGGATGTTTTCCCATGGATGTGTGTTCTGTGCCTGCCCAATGCAATAATTTCTACTAACCTTATCTTTGTTATGGCCTTCTGACATCTCAGTAGTCTGACAGCAACCAGGTGATGGAGAGGGCTTCTCTGGGATTCAGCAATACTGACAGCACTGGGAAATCCAACTGCTCCAGGATCTTCCTGTTTCTTCCACCTTCACTGCCTGTGTTCACCCCCTGCTTCTTCTAGTCTTATCTGCTTCTCATTTTCCATTAAAAACTGCTCACTTGGTAGGGCAGAAGAGAGCTGCTAGGAAGGGATGCTTACAGCACTGATTTGGGGGGAAAATAGAAGGGAAGTTCTAAAGCATTGCCATCCTGGAGGGTGGGAAATGGTCCTACCCCAGCTGTTAATTTTCCCATGAGTCTGAAATAGCTGTCAACAGACCTTTCCCCATTTTGTTGTGTTCCTTGTTTATCATCCCACTCCTCCCGTGTTCTGTCTAGGAGCAGTGCTTAGTTTGACCTTAGATGCCAGCCTACAAATCTAGACAAAAAAGAAGAGTCATCCGTTGAGCCTGTGATTAGGTAATATGTAATCAGGTAGCAAGTGATTAATTAGCTCACTTCCGAGTTAATATCGCTTACAGGTCTCGGGTGCTTTAGTCAGAGTGCCTCAAACAAGCCCTTGCCCTGACTCTGGCTTGGCTTTCAGCCGCGCTGCCGGAGTCGAGGGACCCTGTGCGGGAGTGGAAGTGTCCCTGGGTGCATCCCAGCGCCCCTCACCGGCTTCCAGACATGTGTGAGAGGGCGGGCGGATTGGATCGGGATGGATAGGGATGGGTCGGGATGGGTCGGGATGGATCGGGACGGATCCCGGTGCCGCCAGTCGCTCCCCGGGCGCGGCGCGACCGACACCTGGCGGGGACGGCGGGAGCTGCGGCCGTGCCCCGCCGCGGGATGGACTCTGCTGCTCCTCCTCCTCCTCCCGGTCCCTGAAATCCAGGGCTACCCGTGCCCACACGAGGAATTTCGTAGCGAAACGACGTGGTCCCGTGCGATGTTTTGGTCAAGACGGAAGTGTGATACAAAATCAAATGTGTGCTGGGAAAGGATTTAAAATTAGAGATCTAAAGTAGGTCATAAAATGTCGTTGTTTATAGGAGAACTTTTGGACTCAATGGTATTTAACATTTCTGTTGTTCTGACTATTCTGATTTAGTCAGAAAAAGATGGAGATGTTAACAGAAGAGAGGGTGCTGTTACCAGATTCTTGTTCGTAAGGCAATAGAAAAGTTGCGACAACAGTTTTTGTAAAAGACCTGTGGGGCTGGGACTGCAAAACTATTTCTAGATTAGCCATAATGTGCCACTGAATCTTATGGAATCTCATATGGAATAGCTGCCACAGATTCCTAGGATTTCTTAATGGAGACTCTGTATATGGTACCCAGATGCAGTACTAGACTTTTAAAAATACATGCATGAACTTTATGCCTTTATTAATGATATTTCTCAATATTGCTATGGGCTACTGTCTTTCTTGAAAACAAATAATGTTCCCACTAGAAACAGTGAGAAATAGTGAAAGTGGCAATTTGTAATGAAATTATCTGAAGTTACACTTGTCAGCTTCATCTTCTAGGAGAAAACAAAACAAAAAAGCACAAAAATGCCCAACCTTAGGCTATGTAGACAAGTTATCAATTATCATCAAGTTGGTTTTAAATGTTACCTAGGTGGTATACAAGTTCAATCAGATTTAAATACATAGAAGAGTTTTGCTACTCTTATTAAAACCAGGACAAAAGCAGACATTGAATCTTGTAATGATTAACCTCAGTTACCTAATCTACAAATTAGCAAGGATGTAGGAGGCTGATTAAGTGTAAAAGGTCTTGTTAACCTTATTACAGAACAAAGTCTTTTGCACTGGAGAAGAACCTCTGCATAGGGAAAGGTGCTAAAGGCGATGAGGGAAAGCATTAAAGATGTCAGATCTTAATCACTTTTGAGGAGAACAAAATGTAGTCAGTGCTAATGTACAGCACTACAGAATCCTTGTATCGGCACTGCAGATTTCAGGATTGTTGACATGTGACAATTAAAACCAAATTGTACACTAAAATGCTACCTGGAGAGTTTCAGACAGATTGGCAATAGTGCTGGACTCAAGGTGTGATTTTGAGCCCGTCTGAGCACCCTGTGGGAAGTGTGACACTGGATCGTTTGCTAGTCTGTGGAAAGACAAGGCTGGCTGACGGCTGGGAGACTCTACCCAGTTCTCTTCTGTCTCTGCAGCCTCTCCTGTTCCACCCTCCACAAACAGGAGGATTGGGGGCTGGTTGCTTGCCGTGCCTCCACAGAGCTTCTGGCCTAGAAATAAGTTGCTTCTGCTTTCACATGGATGAAGGAGGGTTGGTGTCTTGAAACTGTTCTCTGTCTCCACCTAGTAGAAATGTTGAATAACACTGCAGTAATTATAGCCCCTACCTAAGAAATCTGAGACTCCACTGTTCTGACATTCTCTGTGAGGAAAGTAGATGCTATTTTGTCTTGGACCATCTGTGTGCACACTCTTTAGTCTTTTAAAAACATTTATGTGTAAGTCCTTGATTTGTACAGCTTCTCTTCCCTCTGTGTTGAAACACAGAGACTGGCACATGCACGAAGGTCAGGGAATGTCATACATTACAATTAAAAGGGAGAAGCTTTGGCTGAACACCAAAAAAAAATTCTGCCTGTGAAAAGTATTCTGTAGTGAGCCCAACCTCCCCAGGGGAATAGGGGAAGCTCCATTCACTAGAGTATTTAAAACTACTGTAGAAGTCAAATAAATATGCAGTAGGAAGAGTTTTGCCTTGGCAATGAAACAGAACAGATGGCTTAGCAGATATCATCCATCCATAACATCTACAGTTTTGTCAGTAAGATGTTAAGTCTCTAGAAATACCCTGCACAGAGCTTGTGTCAACTGGAGCTGTATAAGCCATTACAGAAATCCATATCCCTCTGGGGTTTATTTTGTTTTCCTTTTAGAACATCAGTAACAAAGTACAGGGCATATACTGGAGGTAAGTAACTGGATGGGATTAATGATGTTTGGTTCTGTGCTGTGCCATCAGTTCTTGTCAGCTGATCATGAATTGAAAGGGTACAACTTCTGCCTCAGTCATGATTACTTAACATTTTTCTTCTTTCCCCTCTTGGATGCAATCCAGCCTGTAAAACCTCATATGATCACCTCGGTCCAAAAATAATCTGATCAGAAGTTGGATGCCTGTTGCTATGTGTTTATGCCATTTCATTGGCCCAGACATTCTTGCCAATAGCTTAGAAATGTACTGCTATAATAAACAGTCTGAGTAAGTATTTCACATCTTTGTTCTAAAGAATAAATCTGCACTGGACCCCAAATCCTCTGCTGAGCTTCACCCTAGATGCTTTAAAACAGTTGTTAACCTGAAATATTTAATTTTATTAGTGTTCATTTGTATGGCAAGACTTTAGTGCTTTACAGTGGAAGTTGGCCTGGTAGAGAATATAATGACAATGTGAGATGCTTTTGTAAGGTTTTCCTATATCTTACAAGGTTATCATGCAATTATTTCATAAAGGCTACCTGGCTGTAATGTTAAAGTTGTAAAGCCAAACACTCCAGAAGTCAAAAAGCCCCAAGTCCCCCTTGCACCCCAGGGGAGCCTTAACTTTGAAAAGTGACTCCTGGGAAACCCCATCGTACGTGTTGCAGCCTTGTCTGTAGCTCCTGTTTTTAGGGTTTCATTGCTTGGTATGAAGTGCTGGAATGTCCTTTGTGGGAGAGACTCCTCAAAAAATTCAACCACTAAAGTTCATTGCATTTTTAATGAATTAGCATTGCTGAAGATTTGGGAAGAACTTAGTTGGGTTTTGGTGGTGACAAGGTCCAACAATAGTATACTTCTCAGCTGAACCCATTTCAAAGGTAGGCATGCTAGAGCTTCCCAGTGAAAGATAAATTTGCAGTGATGAGAAGCAGATGACTTTGAGCTCCCTTGTGTTTGCATTTTTGTTTTGTTTTTTTGATTGGTTGGGTTTTCCTTTTTTTTCTTCTTCCCCTCTCCCCCACAAAAATCCCCAACAAAAACTCGAAGGCAAAAGCTTAATCTGATGCAGAGAGCTCAGGGGTAAATGAAGGCAAAATGTCTAAAATCTGGCAATGAGAAGCAACAGGAGAGTTTAGAATGGAAAGACAGTTGCTAAGCAGTGTTAGCTGTGTCTTTCATAATTTTTAATTTATGTATTATGAATCATTGACCTCTTCCTCTCCTTTTATGTAAGAGAGACCTTCAGTCATAACAAACAGGACCCAACTTTGTAGTAGTGTAGCTAGCTGGATTTTTAAAATACTTGTATGATTTGAGAGACATAAAATATTAGGAGGAACTTTCTAAAATATGTGTGGTGGATGGATTCCCAACTGCTCTTAGCAGCTCTGAAAGCCTCCTGTTTAATACAGAATCCCCTTCGTCAAGCTCAGTAGGCAGAGATGGTCTGTAATCCAAAGCACAGCTTGAATACCCATCCAGCAGCTTGTAAAAAAGGAAGAGCATCATGGCTGAAGCTGATACCAGAGATAAATGTGAATTAGAGGGCTGCTAAGGAGCAGCTTTGGCACTGTGTTTAAATTGCCCTTTTAGAAATGCTTTTAACAGTATGTGATAAGTGTATGTTTAAAGGGGGATGTATCTGGGGTAGGAACTGATTAAAAATTAATTTACAATAACAGAATGAAAGGTAGAAGAGGACAGGCTAATGTTTTATTTAAATGTCTTTACCAGCCTATGTTTCTGCAGTGTAAATTTTGTTATGAAAGTGAAGTCCATAGGATGCAACTCAGTCACAGCCTTCATGAGAGATGTGTTCGTGAAATGCCACTTTGAGGAAAGCAAATGATAAAAAAAGTTCTTTTATTGATAGAAGACTAGCAAGATCAAAGCATCATGAAAAAAAAGAAAATTAGGAGACAGTAGTGTTAGTTTTGAATTTGATGTAATTTTCATTTCGTAAAAAAAATGCACAAAGGGTGAAATCTTTCAGTAGGTGAAGCCAAGCCCAAAAATGCTGAATGATGGCCAGTGCAGTATTTTTCTGTTTTTCATGATGATAATCTGCATCATCTGAATGCTGAAGATCTGCTACCACACAGACTAACTGAATTAAGGTCAAATGCATATAGAGTGCAGCACAAAGAGCAATGCTGCATATATGCCTTATAATCCTAAAGGTTGTTTCTGGAAAAACATCTGGGCTCTTTGAGGTTTGGCTGGTCTGAATCAGCTTATAGGAGGAGATGAGCTAAATGCAGAGCAGGCAAAAGAAGCAGTGTGATTTTTAGAATACAATCTGCATGTTAATTAGTGGGTTGTTTCTGTCAGCTTTAACTAATCATGCTTTTTCCTCTGCTAGCTAGAATTCTGGGTTAAGATGCTGGCCTAACAGCACAGCTGGACCTGGCTTAAAAAAAAGTAGTAGCACTGCAAGACTGCAAGAAAATCTTGTCTCTTATGACTGCTATTATTTTAACTATTAAATTATCGCAAAACTGCTGGAAAAATATATGTTTCAGTCAGATCCTTGAATCCCCGTGCACGACTTCCATAAAAAAAAAAAAAAAAGAAAAAAATGTCATGGATTGAAGTCAAGGAATAGAAACAAATTCTTAAGGAAAAGTATCATTTTGGTCGATTATGGGGAGGAATGACTTCAGAAGAAGGGTAAGTGTAGTAGTGGGGCTGGATGTGTTTAGTGTTTTGGGAGGTCCTTTGCTTCCTCACTGTCCTATGGGTGGCTGGTATACACAGTGCCCCCATCTGTGAACGTGGCAATGCAAATTTTACCCGTTCCATTTCTAACAGAATAATTCAGCTTTCACTTAAACAGTTTTGTAAAGCGTAATTTCCTTGATTTCCACAGAGATATTTTTATTTACTCCATTTTTTTGATCCCAGGATTTTACAGAAGAGTAAGCCAATATTGAACAACTAAGACAAAGTTTATTTTGACTAGGTACATTAAACAAAATCCAACCTGTGTGGTGCATAACTGCTGAATCCATGATGAAGCTGATCTCCGTGTGGAGAGGGAACCGTTTTTTTGCTAGTGCTGCCAGTGCTGTATTTCCAGCAGAGGGCAGATAAACACACCTTTTCCAACCTCTCTAGAATTTGCAAAGGAAAGTTCCACTGTGAAAACAGGAACAGCAATTTGGTATATTGCAGAAATAGATTATGAGTCTGTGAAAAGAAGATGAAATAAAATCAAGACAAGCTTTTCATATAAAAGAAAGCACAAATGAGCAAAAATTTGCAACATCAGCTTTTCAGTTGATGCTTTAGCATAATTCTTTTTCTAAACTTTTTTAAACATTAATCTCATTGCATCAGCTGTTTTCTTTCCAGTTTTCCCCTCTTTGGTTAGTAATTTTCTATTATTATATAAATGATACAGAATGATGGGGAAATTACGTCTACTCTCAGTGTTTTCTATTGTGCAAATTCTACTCTTTATTTTTCCTTAACTGCAGATTCTGATTATCCTCAAGTTTCCTGCCAAATTTCTTCCAGCTGGTACTGCAGCACTCATCCCATGACCCAGGCACAGCATATGCTTCTCCCTTGGACACTCATTGCTTCTTTCCTGAAGCACAATCTGAGTAATCTCTGGATCTGCAGATTTCAGCTTGGTGAGTTATAAGCAACTTATCTGATCTGCCTTCTCAATATCTTACCAGAATGACCTTTAACAGGCCCTGGTGTCTTCCAACATAGAATCTGTGCCTTCTGGGAGAGTGGAAGGAGGTCACTCTTGATATGAAATTAATTTGCTTCCTGCAGAACACTTATTCCCCAGCCAGGGAAAGGACATGACAGAAGAAAAATTTGTAGCTGCAGGAATTTCACAAGCCTGCAATTGTCATGCAGAGAAATTTCAGAGGTTCACTTCAGCCCTGTGATACTTCGTGCTTATGTCTCAGTCTGACTCCATGTCTCTTGTATCCAGACCACCTTCATTTTTCTGTCATGCAAATGTTAAGAGTTTGCTTTTAGCTTTGAGAAAATATTCTGAAGTCATATTCATATGAAGAAATTTGCTATTTTCTCATATTCATGTGAGGCACAAATGCATACAATGGGAGCACCATGATTTTTACTATATCATCGTTGTTTGCTTCATATGTTCTGCAGGGAATATGTCCTATAATTTCTGGGACCTAAGTCAGTATCAGGATGCCCAGGTGATTATTTTTTGTATTGAAATAGACCTGCATTTTTGGACAGGTTTTAGCTAAGTAAGTCAAGTTTGTCACAAAAAGAAGATACTTGACTTACAGCTCTTTAATTGTTTATATGCAATATAGCTGTATTTTCACTGCATTCCATGTCTCCAAGTGATGTCCAGGGAGTCCAGATCAAACTATGTTTCATCATGGTAAAATACTTCTGTGACTTCCTGCAAAGCAAAAGTGTATCATGCCAGTTAATAGTTGTTGTTATAAATATCGATAAATGAGGGATAATTCCAAAAGCAGCTGGACTTTGCTGTGTTTGTCTGCATGATGGTATTACTATTTATAGCACCAGAATGTCTACAAATTACAGTGACAGACATCTGTGTTGTGGTGCCACCCAGTGAAGAGCTGCAGTCTGTGTGAGTAACTACAGATGCAGCACAACAACCAACACTCCGCTGTTTGCATAATCCCAGGCTTCTGCAACAAGTGGATTATTCTGATGATCAGGTGTATAACCCAGACTCATGGGCTTTGCAAGTCACGACCTCTCCTCTCTTGTAAAAACTGGCCTATCTAGTCACACTCTCTTTGCCTTTAAAAGGTACTTATTCAACATATGGAGGGAAAGGAACAGTGCTTGGGCTGGATTTGCCACAGCTGATGGTCACACAGCATTGCTATTGAAGAGGAGTGTAGGCTAAAAGCTTCTGTGTTCTATGGTTAGGTCAGAAATAGAATCACCAAGGCTTCTCAGTCCTCCCTTTTGTTGAACTCTAACAAAAGGCAACAATCTGAATAGCCAATGAAGTAAGGAGAATCTAGAAAATGGCAGCGTTTTTTTTTTTTCTTTTCATTTACCTTGCAGTTCTGTGTCTGTTTACAGTGCAAATTAGTAACCCTTTACTGACAAATTGGCCTCTCACGGGCTTGTCTTTTCCCAAACATGTATGTCCTTCTGCATCACATTAAGCTGCTCCTCAGCTGGCAACTGAGTTGAATATGAAGGGACTAAACCTGTAAAAGGAAGCTGGAATAGAGTAAGGATGCTGAACCTGGCATAGGAGAAGGCTGTTTGGCTGGCTGCAGACCTAGGCTGTTGTCCAACAAAAAATTAGAAATTAAATCTAAGAAAAGTGCTCCCACACGAATTGCTCTTCCAGCCATTTTCCTTTATTTTTTTCATGGCTCAATTTAGTGTCACATCCATCCAGCTTCACAGTCTGAGAGAGCTGAAAGTTTAATAATTGCATATTTGCAATTCCTAAGGCATTCTCACTGTTTCTGTGGCAATGGGAGAAGAGTAAGATGTATTCTGCAGCAGAAGCAGATTACTTCAGTAAGAAAAATGGAGAATATTTTTATGGGGCCATGGACCAGCTGGGTGTTAACTCAGAGATGTCAGATGATGTCATACCTGCATGACAGAGACAGGCTGTTTGCAAGTCACAGGGCTATTTTTTTTTCTCCATATAGGACATGTAAGGCCATTTGGATCATTTTTTAGGGCTTACAGCAAGGGGGAGGTGATTTCTGTGCTAAATGGGACAGGGTTTTGAACTATTTGGAACAGATGGGGAGAAAATTGAACTATTGAGATAAGAATGGGAAGTTTTTATGCAGATGAATTAAGACCTTTATAATCTAAACTGCTTTTTCTATCTCCCACCTGTGCCCAGCATACAGATAAATATTTGCATTACCTATCCTAGTCATATTCACTAATTTGCCAAGCAAAAGAGTTCAAAATTCTACCTTTTCTATGAACTAGCAGTACCCTGAGATTTGTCTTTCCATTCAGTCATAACCAAGAAATACTGTTCTGCAAGTAGAAGCTAAAGATGTTTTAAGAAAAATTGTAAGAAAAACAAACAAAAAAAAAGATATTCTGCTAAAAGGACTTCTTTTGTCTAAAGTAAATGATATCTGAGACACATGCCTTGTATTTCTGTGGCTAGTGAATCAGGAAGAACTTCATCATGGAAAGTGTGATTTAATCATTGAAACAGGGATCCCAGGGAGCTGGGGAAGTCACCATCCCCAGGGGTATTCAGAAAACCACTGGGTGCAGCACTTAAGGCTGTGGTTTAGCTAACAAGGTGGTGATTGGTCAAGGGTTGGACTCGATGACCTTAGCCACCTTTTCCAACCTAAATGCTTCTGTGGTCTGTAATTTGGGTGTAAACCTGTCTTCCTCTGGTGCTACCAGGGGAGCAGTGCCAGGAGCTTTGGTCACTCCCAGCGTTCAGTTCAGTGATTTATTGGTGCTGTTATCCTCCAGCAGCAAAGAACAGAAAGTAAAGGAAAAGTCACAAACCCAGTACCTGCCCTGGCAGTGGGGTCAGGGAGTGGTGCTCTCTGGCAGCTGGTAAGCCCTTGGGATATCTGCTTTTGCAGGAGTGACCTAAATTACCACTCTAACTGTAGGCTTTCTAAATATTAGCCCCACCTAAGTGGGGGGAACTGAAGACAATGGCTGTAGTTTTAATTGCTTCTTCAAAATTGCTTCTTCCAGATTTTTGGTCATTTCCTGCAGCCAAGATGTCCATTTCTTTTTCATTTTCTGGGGTCAAGAGCATGTTTTTTTCAACGATGTTTCTCATACCCAGGAATTTTCAGATTTTTCCACAACAATTAGTAAATATTTGAATGTGTTTGTGAGAACTGTAGGTCTGATTATTTGGCAAAATTTCAGGAGCTTTTTTAAAAGCTTTTTAGCATTTCTCAATCTGGTTACCTGGAAGAAGGCCAAACAATAATACCCTCACATATCAGCCTGCACAGTAGCACCAAGTCCTGCTGTTTCCTTGACAACAAATAGCTTTTTCAGCTCCCCTAGACTGACGTACTATGAAGTAGAGTAAGTAGCCTGGTACAACAGATTAGTGGGAAGATGACAAGCTTTCTGGATTTGAAGGTGTACAGGTGCCTCTAAAGGCTCATATATCTCAGACTTGGGTTATGCTAATGCTACAGCAGCAAGCTGGCTGCAGTGCAGCAGGGAGATGCCTGAGTGAGCTCTGCTACACACAGCAGCCTACCAGTGCATGAGGCACTGTGAGTTCATTTGCTCTGCTGAGAAGTGACTTGTGCATGTTGGTTTGTTTTATCCAAATGCTTCCCACTGCAAGGAAGCTGGAGTACAGAAGGGAGATGTTCTTAAAGAAAAGCTGTTTGATTGTCTCTGTCCTGTCAGCGTTCAATGGCATCACATATCACACTAGAAGAAATACTTCAGACTAGGAACAAATATTCAGTTTTTTCTCAGGTCTTCTCATGCTTTTGCTTCCACATTTCTGAGAATGCTTTTTACAGCCCATTCCTCTGCTCTTCCTAAATCTTGACTGAACAGGTTTTTGCAGTCTTACTTCTTTTAGCAATTAATTATTTTTTTTAATGGTCAAGTTCTAGGTTGTGTTGTCCTTCCAATGCATTTTCCTCCCCTTGATCCTCACTATTTCTTTCTCCATTAGCTTTCAAAACTCAGCTTCTCCCTGGAGGCTGCTTCTCAGAATCTTCTCTGGCTGTGTCTGTTCAGAGTACCAAAGCTGTGACAGTTTGTGGGGAATTCCTGGCTGTCCTTTGCACCTGGCAGTGGGACACATGGCAGTGCTGAGAGCATGGGCCTGCTGCCTTCCAGGCATGTCCTCTAAGTCTACTAAATGGAGCTGCCAGAGTAGCAGACCTTTGTGGACTCTTTCTGATGCAGACTCCTTGAAACTCTTTAGAGGAGAAAAGATGGGCAGCTTGCAGCTTGCCTTCTCTGGTGGCAATGAGAGCAGTGAACTTGGCTACATTTACCTGCACTTTTCACTCTGCATCCAGGACAAACACACTTCTCACCCATCTGTTGGGTGAGAAATCTTCCTCTGCTGCCTGACCAGGCCAAAATACTGATACTTGTCTGTAGAAGACAATCTTTTCTTCTTTGTCACCTATTGAGATTTTAAGCTTCAAAGAGAGCAAATTGTATCAAAGATGGTGCTGAACAGACCCAGTTGTTAGTGCTGCGTGCTGTGAGTGTACATCTGTAAATGTCATCCTGTGTTCTGTGGAGAGAAGGCTTCCTCTTTAATCTATTTTGCTTCAGCACTTGCTGTACTGCATTTACTGAAGCCTTTCCAAATTGTAAACTAAATCAAGACAACAGCTTCTCCCTACTGTCTTTTAAACCAGCACTTTCATTTATTAAATCATGATGTCTTTACTCACATATGTCATGGAGACACAAAATGAACCAATAGAAAGATGCTATTCAAATCTTTTTCATATAGGAAAAGCTGCTAAAATTCTAGCAGGGTGTGAGTTTGACTCTAGTATAAATGATATTTCTTAAGTGCAAATGTGCCAGCTGTACTCTGCATTATGTCCTGCATTTTTCACCTCATAATGTGAATATAATTATCAAATGGACTGGAATACATGCAGTATAATACATTAGTATTCCAGAAGCAGTGATGGGCCAGGGTTGAAATACCCCCTTCTTCCTCAGGGAGCCCCAGAGTCGTGCCAGCATCCTACTGAAATTCAGGTCAGGTATTTAAAATATGGCATGAAGACACAAAATGAAGGAGAAAAAAAAGGGGGATTTCAATGTTCTTAATCAAAGTAAATGAATCTTTCCCCAGATGAAACTGTCTATGCAGGTTTTTTTAGGAAGAAAAATAGTGTTACAGGCTCCTGTGGTAGTCTTTATGTTTGAAAAACCTTTGTTCAGCCAAAATTGAACTACCTGGATATGAGATGAGAGACACTTAATCATAGTGTAAGAAGGAAAACTTTCCAAACCGCCAATGAGATTTTGCTATCTTCCTGATGAAATGCCTGGAGAGAAGTGACCCAAGGGCTGCAGATGCAGAGGGGAGACGAGGACAGGGTATGACACAGATCTGAGGTGCAGTGAGTAAAGCACTAGACAGTGAGACTGGACTTTGCTTTTTATCTCTGCCCCTCAGACAATTTTTAGAGAAGGAGACAAAGAGCATTTTTACATGCTGAGGATGCCAGTGGTTGTTTACACTCTTGAAGACTGGTCAGATCCATTGGTAGGACTGGAATTGTTTCCAAAGGCTTCAGTTATGCTCAAACTCCAGGAGCAAACCACTAATATTGAAGACCTTATATATATTCTGTAATGGCTTCAGAATGGGATGGTTACTTGGAGGTATTCCAGTTAGACACACCTACCCATTGTGCCACAGAATAATTGTATGTTGAACATGAAGATGATTTATTCATGTTATTTGTTTCTTTCAGACCAGGAATGAAGCCCAGTTGCTGTTAAGTATAAGAGAAGAAAAGAATGTTCTTTAGTAGAAGTAATTTTACATTATGTCAACCAGAAGATGTCCTTTGCTGCCATGGCAGAAAATGTCAGCGAGATATTCAAGAGCAGGAAGATTGATGGAAAAGGAATTGTCAGGGGAAATATAGCAGGAGTTTAAGGAAATGTGTGTGGTAGTAAACATATTATATTTTTTGTTTGCTTTCTGCTCTGAGACTTAAAAAAAATCAAAGCAATTTTCCTGGCTACAAGCTAGAACTGTAAACCTCATGAATACCAAATATATGGATAATCCAAACACATTTGCAGTCATGGTTTGTACAAGTAGATAGGCCAGTTCTGTGAGCCATTTGAGGAAATTTTCAGGTGCTATGGCAGGGTTTGACCTTGCCAATATTTTATACCAAAGGAAGGGGAGTTGCAATTAGGAGGTGCAGACTTGAGAGGGAAAGCTAAAACCACTATATAATGTACAGTTTTCTGAGCACAAATGTTGATATGTGAGATGTAATGTTGATTAAATTTGGTCTTTTAGGTCCCTGTTCATACTGTAACACTTAATGGATTGCCATGGAAAATCATAAGCAAGAAAAACCAGGGGAAGAACAGCATGATTCTTTAATTATGCAAGGAGTAAGAGGGTCAGCTATTTTTCCTAATCAAAATTACTAGCAGCTAGAGAAAATGTGAGTTGTTGTTTAATATGTAAGTAATATAACTCTTCTTTTAAAAATATTCCCTGCTAATGCCTAGTGCATGACACAAATACTCAGCAGGCCAGTGGGGACAGGGCAAACGCTGCTAACTCTTGTTAGAGTTTCACGGTGCCACAGGGAATGTTAACAGTGACAGCAGGACATGGGTGCTTCAGCACCCACCAATAGTTTTGACATACTCTCTGTTACTTAGTAAATTAATAATGATCCAGTCAGATCTGAACTGGCCTCTTAGGATTTGAGCCAGTTTGTCAAAGTCACTGCCATATTCTGGGATTACCTTTGGAGTTTGGAGTTCAGCTCGTGATCAAAGATGAGGTCTTCCTCATGGAGAAGTCCTCTCCGCATGGAGAAGTCTGTTGCCCACTCCTTCAGCCTATCAGTGGTTGAATAGTCCCTCAGAGCCTGCTGTGATATGACACAGATTAAAGCATGCCTTACTTGCACTGTAAGCCTGAGACAAACTCCCTGTATTCCTGTTTGTATGAGCCTTTCGAGACAGAATTGCAACAAGAGCAAGAATAAGTGCTGGGTGCCTCATGTCCAATGTAAAGGCTGATAATGTGTGCTGTGATGAAGAAAAACAGAGAAGTGATTCTTTAGACATATGACGAATTTGCCACAAAGTGAAAGTTTCAGTGGTTGTGCAAACCTCTGCTTTCTGTTTTGATTGATGGATTGATTGGTCTCTTTCTGACTACATCACAGTGCCAGTCTGGGTCATTCCTAGGACTCAGAATAATTTTGGGTTAGTATTGGCTACATAAAGAATGAAATACTTGTGTATAGTTTTAGATGCTTTTTTTACTCTGTGGAGTTCTGTAGCAAAGTCTTCCCTGCCTTATCTCTAAGTCTTGATGAGAATAGACACATCCTGGTTTCTTCATCAGGTGCTTTTCCATGTATTTTTTAAGACTGAGGTAAAATACAGGGGTTCTGAAAGCAAGCTAGACTTTAATTATAATCAAATTTTAGGCTTCTCTTTCCACAAGATTGTATGTCAAAATCTAATCTATTATGCTTACACACTAGTATAGCAACCAAGAGAAAAAAAGTGATGAAAACAAATATACCAAAGTTGCTCTTCTCTTCCATGTTGCCAGCTTTTGCTTTTATGACTCTGGCAGCAAAGAGGAGAATAGAAGGAATGCCCAGTTTGTAAGGACACGTTTGAAAGGAAGTATTACACAGAGCTAGTTAATTCTGCAGTGCTGAAGTAACAATCCATGCAATGGATCCTCCAGTCTCCTGAAAGGTTTGTGAGCCCAAGCTAAGGTCCCAAGGAAATCCTTCACACTTGGGATTTGTATGGTAATTGAAACTAGGTAAATTACATCTTGGATTTAATTGATGATAATTCTTGTAAGGCCATGCGTATTAGCTCATCTCTTCCTTGTGACTTTGCTTCCCTAGCTTTGTTAGGTTAGTCTTGAGGCACAAGCCTAAGGAGCAAAGACTGCCATTTTTATCCAGGTCCATCAGATTTTTTTTAACTTACGTCATTTAACAGTTGCGTTGTAGCCTTTTCCTATTTTCTTACATCTGTTCTTCAACCTGACATGCTAGAAGGTCAAACACAGAGCTCTGACAGTCTTTGCTCCTTTGCTCCAATATGCAAGTTAAATGTTCCAACAGAGCCCTTGCCTTGGGCTATGGCCCTTGCCTATGGCCAAGAAAATGGCCATAACTCCTTTCTGAAACTTGTATCAATTCCTAATTTAAGGCTGGGCAGCACTCACAGCAACTCAAACCCCACTGTCTCACAAGCACCACCACTCCATTTTTCAACATCTTAGAGGTTTTCTCTTGATGTTACTCAGCATTTCACAGCCAAATGTTGACTGCTGCTGCAGGGTGATTTTATCCCTGCAACAGATGTGGCTGCTTAAGCCATATCACAGGTCTGCATTGCTCAGGAACCCATTTATAACAGAGCCTCAACATCTCTTCGTGCCTGGGTGTTAAACGGGATAAGTACTTTTGCAGGGAATGCTCTAAATGACAGAGGTATAGGCTTTGTGGCCCCTTTACCCACATGGAAACAAGCACTGTTGACTTCCATAGATACTAATAAATTCCAGAACTGAGAACTCAAGTGTTTAGTTGTTTTGAACATAAATTGACAAGAAAAAAGTAGTCTTAGCACTGTTTTTGAGGAATGCTATTGTCTTAACACCATGTCCCGTGACATTAACAAAAGAGTCATATAGTAATTATCCAATTTTAATTTTTAAATCAAGTTATAGGGGAACAGGGAAATAATGGCTTTGTTGACCCACTAGCAGTTATCTTCTGTTTACCAGTACTCAGAATATCTCTGAGTCATTTCTTATATCTGTCCTTGAAATGTGTTAAAACTAGGATAACATTGCACTGAATTTTGCATGCAGACAATTTGGTTGCATTGTGCTAACTCAAGATAGGAGTATGGACAGGCTAAAATACAACTGGCAAATAATAAGTGTGAAATTGAAACAGGAATAAATGCCAGTTTCACTCAGACGTGTGCTGCTAATATACAGTCTATTAAAACGTGCTATGCATAACTTCCAAATGTATTCTCCAAATGCTATAAATTTGCAGAAAACAACCTGATTTACACATCCAGCTAAAATTATCTTTCTTCCATTTGTGACACATCACTTTCAGACACAACAATGTTTTGAAAATAAATAAAAATCTGCCTTTGCTGTTAAGCCAAAAGCACTAAAGAAAGAACTGTTGGAAATTAATACTTTTAGATTTGCTACTGGTTTACTAACTGGGAATTAAAAATATCTTTAAAATTATTATGTCACTATTTGACTTCATTAGAAAACATTCATGAGTTAGATTACAATTGATCTTAGATTACAAGCACTTGTTTAGAAAATGTTCTAAAACTGATGAGCTGTGAAACTTCTGCACACTGTGTCATTTCCAAACCACTGTGAAACAAACTCTGAGTTAATTGTTTCAGACTTTACCGATTAAAAAAGTTGGGTGATGCTAATGCTTGTATAGGTTAGACTGCTCCTTCTAAGCTTGTCCGCTGTGGAAATTAAAGTGTTGGGAATGGGAAGAAAATTAATTTTAAAAGGTATTTGAAAGGTCAGACCATGTTATGCTCAAATTAAATCAAACTATGCAGGGGATTAAGGATAGTCTTTTCGTGCTAAAAGAGTTTTGGACTAGGTTTTGGAATTATTCCTCTTTTCTTTACTGTGCTATCTCACCATCTGCAGTCTCTCCAAATGGCTCCAACAGCAGGGTACAGAAAACATGCAACTCTCTGAATAAGAAGGTGACCTTTCTCCTCTGGGCCCAGTGAGGTAGCTCAGGTCACTGTTATAAATGCATGCTTTGTTATAAACACTGCAGAAATCACTGTGGATTGAATTGTGACAGTGTTACATTTGTCTTTTTGTTTTGGAGTTGCTTTTTTTAAAGTTTAAATCAGTTGAAAATAAACCCTGCTGAGACCCAAGCACAACAACTAAAAGATAAAAGTAATGGAGAAATTGCTTGGATGGAAGGTCATATAAGCAGCTTCAGCTGTCTGAACATATATGGGAGCTGTGTTTGTTGGACACGTATGCCAGAAGGAACTTGCTCTGAATTTCATTGGTTCTCTGGTTACTGTAAAACAATTGCCTTTGTAGAGACCTCATTGATTCTGGAAGAGATTGATTCTCCTTGGGTTGAGGTGACTTGTGAGGTTTTCTCTTTTTTCCATTTATATGCGAGCAAAATCTAGGCTGCATTCTAAAAGTCTCGATAAGAAAGTCACCTGTCTGATTTGTAAAACACATTGAGTAGTGGTGTAGGATGAACTTAATGGAAACTTGTCCTGGTTGAAAGAGCCAATTCCTTTCACTTTTACCGAGAGCTGTGCTGTCCTGTTTGAGAAAATTCTCTCCACACAAGCACTGGGAGGGGAGGGGTAGATGAGGGGGTGGATGGAAATGCTATATATGCTAAATTGTCGTGGAGAAAGGATTTAGAGAGACTGAGAGATATAGCAACTCAATTTCCTCCTTGTTCACTAAAGATTAATTTTCTGATTTCCCTGTAATGATACCATGATGAATATAGCACAGATAACACCTTAAAATTTGTTCATTGCCAGCTGTAGTTCTTTGTGGTGAGCGACAGGCTTCTTGCAACAGCAAACTTGAACAGGGCGGCATCCCACTGATTTCAAAGAAGCTTCTGTCAAGTGTCCTGGGTCACTGATAACAGCCCTGACCAGCCTTACCGGGGCCTCCCACCCCAGGAGCAGGATTCAAACTCAACCGTGAGCCACCGATGCCTGTTTAAGCAGTGCTTCCAGATTGCTGCTCTCCAGCTTAGGCACAGCTTGTCCTTGTCCATGGACTCTGACCCATACACGGAATTCCTACTTTGGTGGTAGGGCTGTCCTGTCACTGTAGGTCTGTCTGGAAATCTCTATAGACTGTGTCTGACCCACTGACCACCAAGCCTGGCCTCAGACTTGCCTCATCATCTTGAACCCAGCTGAGATGATGATCCTGGTTAGAGCTGGCTGCCACCTCCTGAGCTGCCCTGCTCTCTGTGTCAGGTGCCATGGGATGCCATCCCCAGTTCCCCTCTTCACCTTGCCTACACTCACACCTTTATCTTCAGACCTTGTATCTTCTTCTGCTTAGTTAGTTCGTCTACCCATAACCCCACATCTATTAGAAATCAAGATCTCAGGAAAATTGTTCTTAAGGTCTTTTCAATTTAGGAACACAAAGAAGCATTTAGCATATATAAATTGCAGAAGACATGCAGAATATTGATGACAAAAGACCAAAGAAAATTTTTTACATTTTAAAACTGTAAAATCTTAGCAGTAAAGAAGTTCTACATATCCAGTTGCTTTAATGCCTGTGCTCCTTTGGTAGCTCTGTTGGATTTAGGGTATTTTATTTCTCATATTGGTGAAATAAGTTTCTTCTAGTTTCTCTTAAACCTAGTATCTGTTCCTAATTTGATTTTTCAGAATATTTATGAGTCTGTGCAGCTAAAAATAATAATGTATCCAAGTATAAATCAGATCACTAGAGGCTGAAATATGCCTTTATCCATCTAATCTCCTTGCTTCAATATCTGGAGAAGCATCAGGCAAAAATATCACTGCATGGCTTCATAAGTATAGTGCAAGATAAATTGAAGATAATTTCATCTAAGCGAAGCATTCACAACAGAAATATAATCTGGCTATTAAAAAAGAGGGTACTTGGGTCAGGACTGTAATTTGGCTTGTTTTACAGATGTTGAAAGGTGTGTTACTTTAGTCAGGGAAGACAAGACATTATTTATAACTAAAGAATAAGAACAAGTTGTGTGTGTGTAAATACATATTGTTTTTGTAACAAGTGTACTTATGTTTATGTGAATTTCTGCCAGAATTCGGGGTTATACAGAACAGGGCTGGAAATAGAAACTAACTGGAGCTGAAAGAGTGCCTGTAAGAAGATAGACTCCACAAAATGCCAAGGGTCCTCAAGGACAATGAAGCAATGATAGAACTTGTGATTTGTTTTTGTAGCCTCTGCTGGTCTGGGGAGGTTTATTCATCCTAGACTTGCAGCTAAGATCAAAGGGAACATTTAAATGTTGGCATGGGGAAGAGGAAAGATTGAGCAATTTTCCAGGGGCTGCCCCGTGAGCCTTTCTGAGGGCTGATGGGAATGCAGAGATAAATGAGAATGACATCGAGTGAAGCAAGCTGTCTTTGCCCTTGGCTGAGATGGAGATAACTGGGTTGAATAAGACCTACTAGTACTTTCAAGGAAAGGTTAAAGTTTAGGAAAGAGTCAGTGTGCAGAATATCAATAAATTCCACAGGAAGAAGGGTAAGTATAATTTGGGTTTGAGGCATAGTTGAACTAACTAGTAAAGCATCTTTGTGTCAGGATGATTCCCCCTGCGTAGAGGTTTTCAGTGATGGCTTTTTTTGTATGGTGAGTATGAGTGTTCACTGCCTTCTTTTATAATTTTTTAATTGACTTGGATTTCTATCCAGAGCACCATTGCTTTCTAAGCACAGAGAAAACTTTTAACCCATGTAAAGGTGGTGTACCTTCTTTCTTGAAAGTTTTTTTAGGCTGGATTACACAGGTATTTGTGAGGAACATATGTGTAGTTGAGTATTTATTTATGTCCACTTTGAAAACTGTGATTCTAGATATATTTGAAGTTAGAGCTATGGATACATTTTTGAACTAAATTTTTAATTTCCTAAGTATCCTTGTTTTGATGGCTTAAGTAGCCTTTACATTTGAGAAGTCATTTCAACCAGTTGCTCCCCTGACACTGAATTTGGCGCAGCATCCTAAATGCGGTTCAATGAATTGTCCATGCATGAGGAAAGAGAAGTGTGGGTTTCCAAAGCTGCTGGAACTTGGCAGTCTGCTTTGTATTGAATTCCTGTGGCTTGTGCAGACAGATGAAAATGTGTGTGGACATTAACAAGCCCCAGCTCTACTACAGTCAGTACTTCTTTTCAGACTGTAAGGCTTCCTATATTAAGTGTTTGGTATTTTTAATTGGTGTCATATCCTTCTCATGTTTGTGGATTATGTTATTCCTCCTCATATCCACTAGAAACCACCTGCAAGCTGTAGTAGCTGCATATGCTGAAATCTCATAAATTCATGTTATTCCTCCTTTCTTATCCCTTGAACACTAGCTCTGGGATTTTTATTGACTGGCTGGTCCTGCTTTCTGCATGACCAAACCAACGTGATGCAAGGCTCCTGAGGCAAATGCAGGCACATACAGAAGCTTGTGGCTGTGTATTTGAAATTCCACTGAGAGATGGCCAGGGTTTTGTAAGGCAACCCCTTTGTCAGCACTACACAACCATTTTTGCAGCAGCCCTGGTAGTTGCCCCACCAGCCCCACAGGATGTTCAGACCAGGGGGAAGAGACAGTGTTATCTATCTGTCCTCCTCACCATGGTGTTGCACCTGGATCCATGAAATAAGCATCACATAGCACTGGAGGGGTTTTCAGCACTGCAGAACTACTGCAAACTGGTGGAGGCTGTGGAAGATCAGGTCATCAAGATCGCTGGCTGGAGATGTGTGGTGGGTTGACTGTAGCACAGCCAAATGCCCACCTAGCTGCTCATTCACTCTCCTTGTCAACAGCGCAGGGTGAGAGGGCAAAATAAAAATCTTGCAGGTTAAGAGAAAAACCAGATCACTTACCAACTACCATCACAGGAAAAGCAGATTCAGTTAGGGGGAAATTAATTTACTGCCAAATAAATTAGATTCGGATGGCGACAAACACAGGAAATAACACAGTGAGTGATGTAGAGGAGATGGGGGGTTGTAGTCACTTCGTAACAGCTCCTATCTGCTACTCCTTCCTCCTCACTCCTCTCCCTGCTCCTGCATGGGCTCTCTACAGGCTGTGGTTTCCTTCAGGGCATCTCCACCTGCTCTGGTGTGGGCTCCTCTGAGGGCTCTGTGCCATTGAGATGCCTGGAGGACCTTCTCATCTTTCCCTCCTTCTCTGACCTTGGTGGTTGCAGGGCTTTTTTCTTATAGTTTTTGCTTGCTGCCTCACAGAGTTTTGCCCTTTCTTAGATGTTTTTTTCTTTCAGAGAGGCACCACCAGCTTTCTCCGAGAGCTCAGCAGCGCCCAGCTGTGGGACTGTTGTGGAGCCAGATGGAATCAGCCCCAGCCTCCACTCACAGTGGCCATCCCCACTGCCAGTGCCCGCTGCAGACACGTGCCCCAAGGTGTCTGACAAGGCACATGCACCTGCCCAGCCCACGGCTGCCATGGCTGGCTGCCTGTGGGGTTAGTCTCCTGTGGGAACCCCACTGCTTCCTGCAGGTTCTGCCTGGGAAATGGCCGCCCTTCAGGATTTGGTGAGCCAGTCCCTGTTGCTCTGTGAAAGTCAGTGAAGCTCCAGCTTCTGAGCAATAAAAGTAAAGTCCTCCTTGATCAAAATCTGGGTTCTTCATGAAAAAAGGCTTGTGATGCTGGGTCCAGCATGGTCTTGGGTTTTTTTGTTTGTTTTCCCCAGTTGCCATGGATGAGAGTATTGGTCATGGCCCCTGTTATTCTGGGAGACTCTGATCACCTTTTCATCATTAGTCTTAATTGCTTGCTGCTGATTTCAATCACAGAAACGAATTGGGTGAGTATATAAGCAGCTGCAGAATAATAATAATAATAATAATAATGAGGTAGGGGCTGGGAGGAGGGTTTTAGCTTGTGAGTAGAATTAAGGGTTGGAGAGGTGAGGGCTCTGTAAGTAGATCCTGAGACAGCTTTGTCAAAACTTCTGAGGACGCTTGCCATGAGTACAGGAGCTGATTTTAGTGACTTCTGGAGTTGTGGCTATGGTATGTATTTTTTAGTGCTTTGTGAAGTTGTCTGATGTAAACAGGAATGTTTCATGAAAGTATTTTGGAGTATTATTCCTTGAGTATTTTTATGAAGCCACAATTGGTTTTGTCACCTATTAAAGTTGTATTTTCATGTTTGGTATGTGAGTGGTTTATCTACAACCTTTTCTTTATGAAAAGCTTGTGAGTTTATTAGAATTTTGACTTTAACTTTTTGTATTCCATTTGCATTGCAATACAATATGACTACAGTTGGAAAGATAATGGGGATGTCATCTGATGAGTTCTTAATGGATGTTTTTCACAAAATAAATGAAATCTTTAAATAAAATCAGCTTATTTGTTTAATAGTGTTTTAAACTGAGTTTTAGTAACTATTAATTTGGGCATTTTTCTTCATGTGTTTCCATGAACTGTCAGAACTAGTTATTGAAGTGTCAAAGTTGAGGCGATGGAATGATTTATAATTATTGTTTAATGAGTTTCCATGGGTATTTTGTGTTTAATCAAAGTTCAGCTGTTTTTGGGGAGTCTGATTATTGTCAAACTTGAATGAAATTGTGGCACATTTCCATAATTACAGATACATATATATGTATATGCACCTATACAAATACACTAGAGTTATTACTATTTGTTCTTTAGCTTTACTGAATGGAATTATTGCAACTTTTGTGAATGTTTTGGAGCAAAAGCCCAAATGTTTGAGTCAAATCAACAGCAGTTAAAATGATGGAAGTTGGAAATAAATACTAGGGGAGTTCACATTTAGGTACTCAGTACAGGAACATGCCAGCGCTTGGAAAAATTAAGCTGCGGAAAAAGGGTTCCACTGTGCAACTTGCTCTGAGCTTGGCCTGCTGCAGGAATGTGGGACAGCTGTGGCAGGGAGCACCAAGGCATAGCTGGAGGCACCGCAGGGGCTCCGGGCAGTGCCAGGGGCTTGCGGGAGGCAGGAACTCGCTGGGGCCAGCTGCTTCCAGCGCTGAGGGGCTGCAGCAAGCTGCTCCTGGGGAAGCACAGTCCCTCTGCCTGGAGCATGGTCTCGAGCCAAGTGGTCTTTTTGTTCCTGAGCTCCTTCTTGCTGTTATTTTCCACTGAGTCCTGGCTCAGAGGAAGGCTCTCTGCAGTGAGCTGGTGAGCAGTCAGGCTGTTTGCTCTGTGGCTCTGCTGGGTCCTGCTGTGTCGCTTCACTGCCTTCTTGGCAGGTCCAAGCTCCCTTGCTGAGCTGTCTGGGCCTCAGACTTTGGGGCTATCTTCAGTCTCGTTTTCCCCCTCCTTCTCTCAGCTTCCCCTGCAGATCCCTGCACAGTTTTTGAAGCTCTGAAAGGCAAAACATTGCATCATTCAATAGTGTCCACAAGAGAACTGAAAGTAGCAGATGGTTGTTATTCTTTCCAATTTCCAGCACAGATTAAGAAAAAAACCTTTTATTTGAACTACCACCCCTTTGGACTTTTTCCAGTGTTGAGACTAAAGAATTTGTTTTTTAATACCTCTTCTCTTACAGCTTGTATTTGAAATAAGATTTACCCCTAGTGTCTTTATATGCTATGCATTCATATGCTTGTGTGTGGCTGTTCAGGAGAGCCTGGCACTGAGAAGGGCAGCAGGGCTGGCGGAGAGCTTGCTAAGTGCGAGGGGAAGTGTAGGAAGGGCTCAGTTTGCCTTAATAACATTGCCAATAGTGTAGGTACCTATTCTGAAGAATTTATTAATTTTTTTGTATATTAAGGAAATCAGAAGGTTGGTTGTTCAGAAATAAAAAAGAGCTCAAAAAGATACAGAACAAAATAGTTTGCCAGAGTAGTTCCCCTGAGGTACAGAAAAAGCATCGTGGTCTTGTCTAGAATAAGTTGCAGGGCAGTCCTGCTTTGTCATGTTATCACCATTATATAACACCAGTTCTTAAAATTCTGTTTTATGTCTTGGAGAAGTATGGTAAAATACAGTTCTACAAGAAATGGTTTGAAACAGAAGAGGCTAAGTGTATGCTTCATATTCCTACCACATCCATATCTCTCTATTTTTGTGAATTCTCATGTGAATGCAAATCACTGTTATATCATGTTCTCCCAAAATAACCTCTTCTGCCTATTAATATGTTGTGCAACATGAGACACCCTGTTAGAATGCTGTGAAATACACATACTAAAATGCTGGGATGAAGTGTTGTGGCATGTGTTTTGTACTGTAGAAGGGTGCAGTGCTATGAAATGCTCCTCCCTAGCGCCAATGTGCAGTGGAACTAGTCCCAGGATGCACAAACCAAGGTTTCATAGGTTTTAGACTGCCTCTGGCTTTTATGCTCATCTGAGAACTGGAGTTCTCCCCACCACCATCCGTTTGTGAGTCTGTCCTTACTGACCTGTGTATTGTGGCTCTCATCTGGAAGGGGGTTCTGTCTGTGCCCTCTAATACTGACCAGAAGCTTCACCCTTGCCAGAAGTCTGCCTGTCTTGTTTTGATTTGTTCTTGGCTGTCTTACAAGTATCATTCCATTCTTTGATCTGGAGGACCTTTTTGTGACCCCTTTCAGGCACTCCATTAGCAGTAGCTTGGTATAGGCTCCTGTTGCATTATTATTCTGAAAAGCTGCTTATTTCAACCCACAGGATAAAGAAGACTTTTTCAGCCTGATTCCAGTTGAATGTGAGAGTGCTGCAGTGTTGTGGTGATGACTGTGGTTATAAAAAATTGAAAATGGATTTCTCCTGCCTGGGTTGCCATGGCTGAGGTGCAGCAGCCAGCCTAGAGGTACCTTCACTCTGAATTAGATGTAGTAGGATGTGGAGTACTACGTGGTGGTAGCAGATGTGGGTCTAAACCATCACAGCTGATAGTTCATGGTAATTTTATAAGCAGGGAATTTACTATACTCCAAGAGGAGCTTGAGAGGCAGTGTTTTGGCAGATAATCTGCCAGAAGAACTGTGCTCAAACATAACTCAGTGGAATTATTGAGATTCATGCCAAGTCTTTTCCCCCTTTGACCTCATTGGGCTCTTTGAATCACATTTAAGTCAGCTGTGATACAAGAAAGTGACCCTTGTTTTTCTGTATTTCTGTGACTGGCCACAGTGTGTAGAACGTGAGCTACATGATTTGAAGAAGGGATGTATTCTGGCTTTTGATGTGGCTTCAACAAACCTGTTGCTGTTGGGAGTAGTCCTGAGGGGGATTGTGTTGGTGCTTGCATAATTTGCAAAGGAGGAAAGGCATGCAGGTTTCTTCTGCCTTTCTCAGAGAGAATATTATGCTTGTTTGGATTGTTCACACTAGCAGAAGTAAGCATTTTGTATGGAGACCTTGTTTGTGAAGTGCGTTAAAAAAATCTCTTCTATGGAGCTTTTATGTAGAGATTGATGTATGTGAAGAAACAAAGCCCCTGGTATGAGGAGTTCTTGTTTTCTAAACTGAAGATAAAATTAGCAGTGCCTTGAGTAAGTTCAGGGAGAAACCAAGAAGAGCAGCATAATCATTTGCTTGTTTCAGAGTCAGTGGGTAGTTGCTCCCAGCTGTGGGCTGTCTCTCTCCAAGGCCGTACTAATACTATAAACCTGAGGACTTTTTCTTTTTCTTGCTTTGACTGTGTAACTATTGACTTCTTAGTTTTTCATTCTCAACAGCAGGGATTTTTTTGTCATTAAAATAATTTTTGGGGTAAAAAACCCCAGGCACAAGCAACTTTCCCATTTGTAACACCCATTACATGCTCTTCAAATTGTTCCTGGCATTTCCCATAACGTGCAAACACATTTATTGGGTAGGTTGTTTCTGTGGCCCCACCTCAAAGATAAACTTTTTTTGTGAAGTCATAACTTTTACTTAAAAGGATACAAATATCTGAATAATATAGCATTCTATTCTATGAAATTCTAAATCACTGGACAATTTGGAAACTCTTATTGAAAGTTTTAGGGTGTTTTCATGCACGCTAAACAGGTCAAAAAGAAATGGGAAGCAAATGGAAAGCTGAAGAGTGTGGCTGTGTTCTTAGTTCCTGATGTCAAGAGGTGTCTCATTGTTTGGTTCACTAATGGCCTTTCTCTATACGTGGAAGAGTGTGTGATTTATTCAGGAGATATTTATTATGGCTGCCTATTGAGAACAGCACTGAAATACCATCTCATTTTGCTGTGAATGAGGGGAAGAAAGCCCTTCAACAAGAGGTTTGTTATTTATTAGAGAATAGAGCTGTAAAAATTATTTTATGAATACTAATGAGGAAAGCATTTGTAGTTCATGTACTGTTTGCCAGTGTCTGAAAACCCTCTCGTAACACAGTGGTCACTAATGAATAGGTTTTTTAGCAGGTCGTTTTAGATAGTTGTGTGCAAGAACTTGGAGTGCCTGACTTAGTTGTGTTTTCATTATGATTGCCCTGCTGAGTAGGGTAGGATTGGACTTCTAAATACAGTTGCTAGTTTTCAGTGCCTTGGTATTTGGATTTTCTGCTTTTCACAGTGTTGTCCTGTTCTCTTTCACCCCAAAGTCACATAGATTGCTCTGTCAGGTGCATATCCATCACTTTTATGAAATATATTAAAAATATGTTGTTTAGGAACCCCCTGAAATTCATTTTGCATTGCCATTGTTAGAAACTATGGCTGGATATATGTGGCATCATTTTGAATGTCCTTGTGCAATATGAGGAACAGAAATGATACTCCTAAAAGCATCTTCATTTTATGTAATTTCTCAAACTTTGTTCACAGTGTGCCAGAAATATTTGGGCATGCCTGAAAGCCCCGTAAAAATTCAGGGAGTGTTCCAGTTTTCACAAGTGGCATGATCCAGCCTGTGTCTGTCATGCCTTACTGTAGCAAATATAAATTAAGAATTCACTTATATTTAAAGAGATCTGAATATTAGCTTTCTGCTAGTTCTCATAGAAAGCTATACTGTTTTGTGACTTTTGAGAAGGGCAGTTTTGAGGTTGGGTGTGCAAGGTGGTGTTTAGAGATGGTTATTCCAGTGGCAGTAAATGATGCGGAGCCTATAAACAGTAAATTAAAAAATCTTGACTATCTCTGACTTATTTTTTAATATCTAAGATGCACTAAAATCAATTTATTTGAGAAAATCTACTGCCTCTGTAAATCCAGTTTTTTAATGTGTCATTTCAGTAAGGCAAAACACTTCTTTTTTAAAATGGAGTTGTTTTGTTTTGTTTTTTTTTTTTAGTAAATGGTCTCACTTGTTACCCTGTCTGGTGTTAGCTAATCAGCAGGCTTTGGCAATCACTGTTCCCTTCCTTCAGCTGTGGAAGTGTGTGCATATTGCCCATACAGCTGTTTCCAGCTGCCCTGGGGAAGGCTGCAAGGCCAGTTGGCAGTGACCGTGGTGTCCTTGGCTCAGGATGTGTGCAGTTGTGGGGGTAATTGTCATTGCTTCAGGGTCATCTGATAAACTAGAACTCTTCAAGAACAAGAGAAAGGTCTAAAGGACTGAAAGGCGAGGTTTTAAAAGGCTTAGATGGGATATGTGCAGTGAGGTGGCCTTGCTTGCAGGGGAGGAGGTTGTAGAAAAGCTGAGTGGCTTTAATGTCTGACCTGTCCAGGCCCCAGGGGCTGTTTTCTACAGCAGCTGGATGTGCGAAGTAGCTTGAGGATGCCTGACTCCTACAGCATGTTGACTTTTAAGAGCAAATCCTGTCATGTTCTGGCTACCACAGGCAGGAGCACCACGAAAGAAATGCTCTGTAATGGTTTGAATACAGCAATCACTTGTTCAAGTACTTTATATTTAGGTCTTAATGAGAAAATGACTGCATGTTAAATCACATAAATCGACTAAGTGAGAAAATTACAATTTGCGGATTATCTTTGGAATGGATGTCTGTTTTGTCAGTTGTAGAGATGCTGCTACCTGAAGTTAAATATGCTTTGGCAGGCAGTCATTCTAACTGTGGTATTTTAACTAGTTGAGTTACTGTTGCTGTTGATTATGGCAGCTGGCAGATAATTTCATTATCTCTAACAGCTGTAGGTTATGGAGACATATTTCTCCCTCAGTAAAAATTTAACATATTTCTATGTCCCTTGTGGGGTTGCTGAAACCTTTTCATGAAGAAGGACTGAGTTTAGCTTTGTTTTTCTTTTGTAGCATGACCAGCATGACAATAGTGCATTTGAGAACTGTTCCTTCCTAAGGATAGATCACAAATCCTATGTAGTGATTCTTAGTCATGCTCCATCTCTAGGGGCTTGTAAATGAATTTTGTAGAATCGTGTGCCTAATTCCTATGAAATTTCACAGAACTTACTTATGTCCAAGTTGCATTTAGATCTTTGGCCAGAGAAAAATCTATGTACTTGTGCTAACTTCAGTAAAGCTATATAGATTTATACCAAGTAAGGATTAAATTTAGGCAGCCTAATATTTTAAATAGGTTCAGATTTTTTTTTTTTTTTTTAAAGAAAAGCTTAAATAATGGATATTTGTTCTTATAATCACTCAGCAGTGGATGTTTTTCTTTGTCTGGAACTTGCTCCCAGATATGTTCATCAGAAGCTTCAGAATTGTTCCTACTTAAGCTGCCACCTTTCTGGATTTGGAAGATGCAATGCTTCCAAAAGAGAAGAAGGAGCAAGATTCCCTTCTTTGCTGCACCCCAAGTGGTTTGCTGGGTTAGTGACACTCATTTGTCCCTGAGGGTGTGGATGCTGGATACCCAGCAGTGCAAATTGGAATAGTGCTTGTTCTGAGTATTGTCTGGCTGAAAGTTGTATGTTTGGTCCCACATTGTTTTTAAGACCATGAGATTTAAGCTTAAAAGATCCAGGGAAAAATCCCTTTGGCAACAGCTAATATGAAAATAAAATCTAGTACATTCATTTTCATTTAAGTTCAGGCTGCCATTTTCCTGCTTTGTCCACCTTGGTAGGTTTTTGGATAGCAGAGCTTTGCTTAGTGTTTCTAGAAGTCTGTGGCCATCCAGTTTGGATGTTTCCAGCATAGACACAGTGATGTTGCTGGGATTTTCAAAGCAGTAGGAGCCCTCAGGTGCTGCTGCACTTGATGTGGTGTGCTGTGCTTGAAAGCCACAAGTGGGAGACCACGAGCAGGTTTTCTAGAAAGGCACCCTAAGATCTGGGCATGGCAGAATACCTCTCAGGTATTTGGAAGCAGGAATTTACTACAGATAGCAAAAGCAGCTCTCTGTAGACCACTGCTGCTTTGGAAACCTCTGGCATTTCCTTGCAGATTCAGCTGCCTGTGTTCCTTACCCAAACAATTACATTTTCTTGGTCTCTAGCCATTCCTATTTGTAGAATTGTGTCCTTTAAATGCTGTTTATTTTTTAGCATTTCTTGTGATCACCTTCTTTGTGATTTCCCAATTCTATGCAGTGTAATCATATATCAAAAATACAATTGATGTTTTCAACTTTGCAACCTAAACAAGAGGGCTGAAAGGGTGGAAGAGGTAACTTTTTAGAGTTGCTTCTTGAATGGGATTTGGTGTCTGATCAAATGTGGTTTTGTGTGTGTAACTGTAAGCTTAATATGATCTAATGTCCCACAACCAGGTCTTAAAGCTTGACATCCTTGGTGTTTTAATATGGCTGAAGTATCTGTTTAAGGGTTATAGTAATGTTTTTCTATGGCATTTTATATGGAAATAGATCAGTGTTTCTGGAAGAAATTAATGGTGTTATCGCTGGATAAAGTATTTATTTTATTGATTTAGATTCTCTTCTTTTTGATCTCTACTTTTCCATGTCAGTGTGTGTCTTTAAACTGTTAATTACATTGACCTTTGTTTGGACAGATGGCTAAACAGCCAGCAGTTGTAAACTACTCCTGTAGTGTCAGGTGGAGTTTTCACTATGTTTGTAAAGCCATCAGGTGCCTTTTTTCAACCTAGTCCACATTCAGTCATTTCAGCTGAACACTGTCACTATTCATATTAAAAACTTTCCAATCTAGTCAGAAATGCCTGCCTGTGGCAGTTACTCTTCCTAGCATCCCTACAGGTGCTTTTGCCAATGACTGATTGCTTCCATGTGGCAGGGAGAATGGCTGTCCTTGTAATTAAGGATAGTGACTGCCAGCCCTTGTTTATAAGCCTAAGATCATGAAGAAGTACCTCATGTTTCTATTTTATTTCTTTCTAATTTAATATTGCTGTTGATAGCTCGCATAGTTTCAAAGGATTTTCCTTCTTATTCCTGCTGTATGTTTCTTACTGTGCACTAGCCTACTGATTACTTTCTTTCTTCACAATTTTGTTTCATTGAGGGTATGAGTTTAAAGTATTTCTGAGTTTTAGAACATTTCACCAAGGGTTTACTTGTTTGAAACAAATCCTGCTAAGAGGCATGTCTGATAGACTACAGCTTATGAAAGTTTAGAAAGCTAGGCTTCCAGCTAATTACTGTGAGGGTACAGAGTACAGTGGAACAACTCAAACCTGTCCTTTTTGCCATGAAGTTATTTATTTTGTAGTGGATTTCTTAAAATCAGTTGGGAGACGAAGTTTCATTGCTACAAAAGATGCTCTAAATTTCACTTTGGAATCTGAATAAAATGAAAACCTCTGTGTATTTGAAAGAAGAAGTTTTCTGGAATTTCTTGTTTTGGAATAATAAAGATGTATGACCAGGTTATAGTTGCCAGATGCTAAGTTCAATTTGCTCTCTGTAGCTGACCAGGATTTGGTTTTAGATGTGTTTAACCTTGAGCCTCGTTGCTATCCAAGGGAAAGAACTGTTCTTGAATTGTGGCAGAATGCCAACAGGACTCAGACATACAGAAGGTGCAGAACTCTGCAGACTGTGCTCCTGTGATTGCTAAAGCTCTGCTGGGATGTCTTGGGGCTAGAAAGGAGGAGAGGAAGTGGGCCTCAGCTGTAGAACACAGCAGAAAGCACAGCAGGACTGTATCAAGGGTTCAGCAGCACTGAGGAAAAGGAGCCTTTGTCCCCACCTGGGCCAGGGCTGCTCTAGAACTGTGCTGGCAGTGGCCACAGACTGTTTGTGCCACCCAGAACCCCTTTTAGAGTGATGGCCTTGGCCAAGCTCACAATATAAAGGCTTAGATGCTCTGTATTGATAGAGAGTATCTATATTTAAAGATACCTGAATTTTACTATACAGCTTTTGTTAAAGTTAACTGGATGCAATTGCTGAATCAGGTTATACCAACCTCGCCCAACACTGGCTGATGGGACTTAAACAGTGATGCAATAAATGATGGGGTTTGTAAGCTCAGTTTAGAATGATAAACAAAACAAATCTGTGTTATACAATAGACTGGTACCTTTTTTTTGCCCTGAAAATATTGTCCTTATTGGTTATCAATTATTGGCTATAATTTATCAAGTTAAGCTGTAGTTCAAGGGAAGGAAGCCATTAGGTTTGTGTTCCCAACTTCCAATCTAGTTTCCTTTAATAAAAAGGAAATCAACAGCACATATGCTAACAATCTTTGTAGGAATTATTTGCAATGAGCACACATGTAATTCTTTGGGAATTGAAGGAAGAAAAATCACAAGAAGTCACAATAGCTCTGGCTATTGTCTTAGAGCAAAAAAAGGAAAAGGGGGAAAAATGGAGCTCTTGTGGAGATAATTGAAGCTGAAATGTTTCTTGTGCTCTTGAGAAGAGCTGTAGAAAGCAAATTGTATGAAAAAAACCAAAAGGTGAAATGTCATGTGTCAGCTCTCCTCATTTTCTTCTTGGCTGCATGCCCAGTCTCTAAACTTGTATTAAGCTTTGCCATGGCAACTATATCAGTGAGGTGTTTTCCAGTTGACAGTGTACTTCTTGCTGCAGGTTTAGGGAGTAGAGATTTGGAAACTGTTTGTCTGTAATCTTATACTTCACTAAACATGAGCCTTTGGAATAAGTGGGTATTCTGGGTGACCAGAAAGGTTAAAAAAGAAAAAAAAAAAAGCTTTCAAAAAAGCAAATGGAACCACCTCTGCAATAAAATTGCTTTACACTTTTTCCTATGGAAAAAAACTAGACATGCAATGCTTGCTTGGAAGGGCATGGAAACAAGACTAAGCTGTGGGTTCACTGATATTCCCTACTGAAGAAAACCACAGCAAACATAGTTTAGAGCAACAGATTGAGGATCAAAAGGGTGACAGAAATTCAGTAAGATGACAGCTGGTACTAAAGAATTTAAAGCTACTTAGACACATGAATTTTCTATGGACAGGGCATTGTATAATCTTAACCTGGATTCTTGTGTTGCATTATTCTGTAAAACCCGTGAAGGCAAACTTTAAAGAGGCAAGGATACAACTCATACCTGCAAATTAATTCGTGCTGAAGCTATAATAATATAGAAATATTCCTTTTTGCTGCTGTGTCAATTCAGTGAGAAAAAGCATTAGAAAGGAATTAGGTCAGTATCAGATGTCCTGAAATTTTGTAGAAACAAATGCAATTTGTTTTCAATTTGTACAACACTGATTTGGTGCCAAATCTAAAACACAACACCGTGCTGACTGCTCTGAGGAAAATCAGCTAAATTACCTGTAACCCTGCCCAAACCAGTACAGTCCTCTTTTCTCATTCCTCTCCTTTCAGCAGTTGTGTAATTGTAATTATTCAAGGAAATATTTAGTGAGCTGAGCTAGGCAGATGAAGGATGAGAAAAAAGAAATGCTCTTTTACCAAGAGAACCATTTCCTTATATGGTTTGCAATACATTTTCATAAATAGTTGTATCTCCATGAGTGAGGCAGGACTGGTTCATCAAGGTTCTGCTCATCAAGGCTGAGTCTAGTGAGCATTTCTCAGATCACAGGACAGCATGAAAAGAGAGGGGGGCAGAATATACCACCTCAAAAAGATAGGATTTTTTTGAGGAAGAAAATATATTCGGTGTTTTCAGTGGAATATGATTGCCTATTTTGTTGAACAAGTACATATTGGGTTGAAATAGAAATTCTATATTAATTTTGAAGTACATTTCCTTGGCAAAAAAATTATTTTATCTGAATCGTAATATTGTGCTGTAGTGTAGCTGAGGGTTTCTACTTCTGATGTGGAACTAGCTGCTTTTTAATATAGACTATAGAAGCAAACATTCCTGTTAATGCTGCTATTTACCTGAAGAACAGGTCCGTTTAAGAGCTCTGGATAAGGACGCAAAAGCTCTATGTGAAATCTGTGTCTCATTCTGAGCTGTCATGTGCCTGAAATGTATCCAAGGGTAATAACACATTTGGCCTCTCTGAGGATCTCTATTCTCAAGGGCAAAACAAACAATAATGACTTGTTAATCACTTTGTCATTAACTGGTAAATAATGCTGCTTAAAAGCTGGGTTTGCTGGTGTGATTCATTAAATTAACAATTTATTCAAGTACAAAGCTATGTCACTGTAAACTGTTATTTCTAAGAATCTGTGAGTAACTGAAGTTATTTTAGGTTAAAATTACTATCTTTCGACATTATCAAAACTTCTTTAAAATAGTCTTCATCTTTGTCTTGATCAGCATAGGTACTGATCTCATTTCTTGACCAAAATCTGCCAGCTGAGGAAGATTTTGACTTATTCACAGCCAAGCAATGGAATGGCTGTATCTGTTGCAGGGCAGATACACTCTCCTGTGCCCTGCTCTGTCTTGTTTCTGATGTCCCTTCCTAAATCCTGTCAATGTCACATCTCCCAGCCAACACTTGTCTTCTTTGGAAAGGAATCCAAGGATTTGTGCCAAAAGATGATGGGAAATGACATACCCCAGACTTTACTGATTTCTAACATAGAGACAGCTTATCACACAAGACCATGTAAATGCATTTTATTAAGCTTGTAGATTCCCAAACATCTTCATCTCCCTGCCAGCTGTTACTGCTCAGGCAGCTTGTAGAGGTGTTGGTGGGAATTAGGGCTTTGAATATTTAGCAAATAAAATTTAAAACGTGATGTATACAGTCAGTAGTGAAGACTGACCTTTCCAGGTAGCACCTTCAAATCTAAGCTCAAGCTCCTTCAGATCTGTAGTAGCATTAAAAAACTCAACCCCCCATGTTTCTCATCTGTGCTCATGTGCACATAAAAAGTATAGTTCTACACAAGGCATTAAGAACAATACTGCATGTTTAAAATTATTCTTTCTTACATTTAGAGTTTCATTCCTATTTTACTAGTTTCTTTGCAGTCCTGAGCTAGTTGCCCCCAGAAGAATCAAAGACATGCATTCGCAGCAACAAAGAATAATATAATTGGAGTGGCCACAACAGAACGAGACAGTATCAGAGCCAGTAAACCTGGATTGATGGCAGAGCTTATCCTGGGTGCATTGGAATAATATAAGGCTTTATGATGCTTCACTGCACAATATATGTCCCAACTAGTGCTTCTGCTAGTTAGGTATCTCCACATTGCCCTTCATTTTGCAGTAGAGACATGCCTGGAAAAATATGATAGTCTGAGGTGTAATTTTGGTTGCATGTGTTTCAGTCCATGATACAGATATTTCTAGCAAGGAGCCCTGTAAAATTTCATATTTTGGTGTTGTGTCCTTCCTGGAGGGAAAAGCTTTTGTCATTGTAACATGTAAACTTTTTTTCATATTATAGAATTAGAGGAGAAAAAAAAGACAGCTGCATTTTATAGTTACTCTGAAGCTGACTGAAGGACATGGAGAAGGCCAAATGGTGAGTGAAAGCAATATTTTCTTTAGATGTGAGATAATTCTACTCCAGATACTTTTTTATAAAAGTTCTGCTGTCAAAAGTTAGCCAGTCAGGTTCATGCCAAAGCATCTAATTAAAGAGTTTATTTTCCATAGCTAGTAAGGCCAATAAGAGCAGATGGTTCTCAGCACTTAGGAAATTTAGGCTGTTTCTTTCAAGTCCTCAGTGCAAATGGAGATGCCTAGCTTTATAGCCTACACTTGAAAATATTGATCCTGCCTATTAAATACAGGGTTTAATCCATTTGCAGAGTATGGTCCACAAAATTTCTAATGCAGCTTTATGCATGAAGAGACTCAGTGTCAGTACAGAATCTTTTCATAGCTCCATGCTGTTTGGCATTGCTTTCCGAGAGGGTGGGTATGTTCCTCAGCCAACACTTAATAATGACAGACAATTGTTGAGTGAGTCCTCAACAGTGAGAACTCTGTGGAGTGTTCTGGTGGTGTCACTTATATGGCACTTGTCAGTTGGTGACATGGAGTTAGAGCAGGGTGTCAGTGAGACTGAGGCTGGCACCTCTGAGACAACAGCAAGAGGCTGTGAAAGGATTGAGCAATGCAGGTTTCAGGGCTCTCGAATGAGTGGTGAGGGAAACCAGGAGTTGTAGTAGTAGTTGCAATCAATTTCAAGGCAAGCAGATCTATTATTTAGCTAATGTTTTTCTGCCAACAAATAAGAAAAAATGATCATATGCTTTAGGTAATATTCCATCCTTAGTTCTGATGCATTTCCTGTTTGCTGTTAACATCCCTTCTGTGATGACCCCAGTTTTGGCTTGGAAGGTTTCTCCTATCTCTGTACCTACCTACAATGATATTAGTTCCACATTCACAGAGCCCAGTGATTCAGGCTTGCTGATGTAGCTTGCTGATGTAGGGAGGAACAGGGTACAAGAATTGCCATCTTGTATTGCTTTTTAAACAATGATGGTGAAAATAATTCTGAATTACACTGGAACTTGAAATAATACTTTTAAATTAAGCAAGAGGAAAGCAAATTTCTAGCAGGGATACTTTTGAAAGTGGTGTATCCTGGAAACAGAAAGTCATCAAGTTTTTAGCATTTCCTTGTTATCTTGTCAATACCTTGATAGCTATAGATGTTGTCCAACATTTAGGTCCCACATAAGGAAACTCAAACTTGGCATTGCAGTATCCATTGCAGATGGAACTTCAAGTTTTTAAGTTTTTTTTCTGTGTAACTTGTGCAGCTATTTAAGTACTTTTCTTTGTTTTCCTTGCAACAAACCAGAAAGAATTGTGACAAAACCCTCCCAACATTTAACATTTGCCATCATCTCAACAGCTCTTCTACCAGGATTATTGAAACTCACAGCAAAGTGCTAGGAAAATGTGGTAAGTGCCAGGACTGTCTATAGAGGCAGGTCACCTCATCAGTGCTTAGCACTGTATACAATGTATTTTATTAAGCTGTTTGGTTTGCACAAAGTAGCCCAACAACAGTGAATTGCAGTTGTTCATTGCTTGTTAGTAAAGGAGGCCCCTGGCCTCTAGTAATTTTTTATTATATTCATAAAGGCTGTGTTCCTTTCACTTTCTTAATAACAATTCTAAGGTTTTTAAATAATAAAAAGCTGCACCTGTCTGATATTGTCAGGAGAAGTGCTTCAGTCTGTTTTGGAAAAGGACATGGGTCACTGTCTTAGTGTGAAAAATTGCCTCAGAAAAGTTATTTATTTATATTATGTTTTTATCATGATTTGCAGCTTTCAGGGAAATGTATCAATTTTCTCCTTGTCTATTTCATCTTTTCACCCCAAGAAAGAAGACAAAATTCAGTTTTGAGCCTGCATGGCTTCCTAACTCAAGGATGTGCTGTTAACTAACATGTGCTGGTTAGGATGGATCTCCTGCAGGATTGTGAATGGCACACATTATCTGGGGCCATGATGGGGATTTTCTTCAGCTCTGGCTTCTGCTCGGTAGTTGCATTCTATTTTATACATGCTTCATATTCCTTCAAGCTAATAAAGCAGCTCTTTGCTATGCATGACCCGCTCTGTAGTGTGACTGACTGATAACTGCAGCATTTTAAACCTGGCACTACATTATTAGACTTGCTGCCAGGTCCTGGTTATTTGTCAGAAGTATTTCTTGCCACTGGAACTTCAGATGGATGGAAAGTAATTTCATAGGGTCATTGCAAACCTGTGGGATGTAAAGGGCTGGGATCCATCACAGCCAAGGCATTGCCTACCAAACTTATGGATGTGGAGATATGTGTTTATATGAAACCTCCCACAAAAAATGCATTCCCCATGGTACTGTGTTATTCTGTCTGTACTAGGTATGAAATCACTTTAGCTTTGCTCTTTGCTGTAAAGAAATTTATCTAGCTGCTGAGAGACCTTTTTTTTTTTTCTCAAATATAGATACGCCTTAATGTGAGGCAGGTAAGATGTAGTTTGGGGAATATAGGATAGCTATATTCCTGTCTTTGATGGAAGTGTATTATTGCTTTTCGTGGAGCTAGGTCCATTTTGTGCCTTAAAGAATAAATCTCTTCAGAGGCCTCCTTATGCATCTTTAAGATAAAGAGTGGCCTTGGTAAATCTGATTCAGTAGTGTCTGTTAGAAGATCTAAACAATGTTGAAAAAAGCATTTTTCCCATACCAGAGTGCCTTAAAGTCCAAAGGAAACCTACTGAAGAAACAACCCCTTTCCTCTGATGTTCTACCTCAGCTGAGATCTCCAGAGTCTGCGTTCCCTGAAACATAAAAGCAAGGAAATATCTGGCAATGTGTGCTATACAGGGAAGTCTGTCTGTCTTTTCCAGGCCACACTTGTTTAGAAGGGTTTGCAAAGTTAAATGTAGGAGTTACTGCTCCACAGAGGAAGACAAAGGTGAAGGAGAAAGGTGTTTCCTTTATGCAAAGTATTTAAAATT
>VZTN01029818.1:0-26803 GCA_013400515.1 Erpornis zantholeuca | reverse complement strand
ATAAAATGAAATGATATCAGGTAAATATGCAATTGTCATCGTTATCTATTAAGGTTAATGTCACCTTCATTTTCCAATATCAATAAATTTCCACTTGTCAACTGCCTTGTGCACTAAAGAGAGCAGCTGTGGGACACAAATGGCTGAAAAATCCTGCTCCCTCTACCTTACTATTGCAGTTTAATGATTTCCAGGTATTAGAGACAGGACTGCCACCAAAAAATTCCATTTTGTTATATTTCTGTCAGCCCATACATCTGTTCTTCCCAATCTTTACCATGCTAAACATCTTCCTAAAAATAATTAACTACAGCTGAATTCCTGTCCTTCTCTGTTTCATTCTTCCCTATCTTAATGGCGTTAAACATCTTCCTCTAAAACTGTTAGCTACGTTTGCATTCTTGTCCTTCTCTGTTCCATCCAGGCAGTCACATGCACAGCAAATGCTGTCAGCATTTTCTTACTCAGAATACAGTATGAGTTTTTCAGCTTTGGTATAAAGATAAGAAATTTGTTTCATAGATGCTTGATTCAAGGCTCCCCTAGGATCCCCTCACCTTTTTTTTCCCTAGGAAATCCATACTGTGCCTGGGAGCATGGGACATTATTCCAGTGTTCATTCTAGTAGCTTGGAGCTTTTCTAATGCTAGTCTGAGACATTTTCCTATGTTTTAGCTTACAGTAAACACAAATGAATGTGAAACAGAAGTGCTGGTTTTGACTGGGGTAATTTTCTTCACAGTGGCTGGTAGAGGGCTGTGTTTTGGATTTGTGCTGAACACAGGGTTGATAACATAGAGAAGTTTTTGCTATTGCTGAGCAGGGCCTACATGGAGTTTTCTTTCTCCTTTCATGCTGCCACTCTGGTGAGGAGACTGGGGGTGCATGGGAGGTTGGGAGGAGACACAGCCAGGACAGGTGACCCCAACTGACCAGAGGGATATTCCAGACCATTTGACATCATGCTCAGTAGGTAAATCTGTGAGGGAGAAGGAGGAAGGCAGGGGGTGTTTGGAGTGATGACATTTGCCTTCACAAGTAGTTTCATGTTACTAGGCCCTGCCCTACCAGAGATCGCTGAACACCTGCCTGCCCATGCCTGCAGAGAATTAATTCCTTGGTTTTTTACTTGCATGCATGGCTTTTGCTTTCCCTATTAAATTGTCTTTATGTCAACTCATGAATTTTCCACCTTTTATGTCTCCACTTCTCTCCCTGATTCTGCTGGTGGGGGTGTGAGTGAGCATCTGCAACTTGGTTTCTGGTTGGGGTCAAACCACAAAAACAAGAAAAACTTCCTGAGGGAAGTTCAACAGGAATTCGAATTCAGAAATTTAAGGATTCTTATAAGTACTGTTGCATAAAAACTTCAACACAAATGTCAACAATCTTCAATCTGCCTTGACAGAAGTGGAGGTAGAAACTGGGGGAGACAGTCCAAACAATCGCTGGTCTGTCAGAAATTTCTTTGTAAAATCCATAAGCAATCAGAGAATTTGGTCTACCCACAAATATTCCAAGGCTACTGTTTGTGGTCCCTTTTGAATGGTATCACCTTTTCACTTGAAAAATATTTCTCTAGGCAAAGCCCATAATGTGGCTAGTTGTTCCACTTCTGGTTCCAGTGAACCCCTGGTGAACCTGACAAAGCTCTGTCAGGAAATCTGACAGTGAGGTTGAACCATAAGAGAAATTTTCTTTAACTCAAACCTTTCCAGAGCTTCCAGGACCTGAAATTCTTGCAATTCAGATGAGATGTTATAAATAGACAAACGCAGTTCAAATAACATCCAGAAAGGTGCCTGATGTGCTTTGCTGTATTGGCCTTGGTACAGCTGTGACAGTACTGCCAGCTCATACCTTCTTACAAACATTACTGTCTGCCATAAAAAACTAATTATGCACTGAATGTAAAGCAAAGAACCACAAAGAAGGAAAACTGTTTATCAATTAGGAGGCTAAAAATTCAAGTGAATTTTCCATATTTTCTGTTGCAACTATGTTTTCAGAAACTTGCATGCATACAACAGCAATAAAAGGATCAGAATTGTGCATTGTTATTGGCGAGCCTCTATTCTGACTGAGATGAGTGATGTCCCTTGACATGAGGGGCACAAGGTGAGCAGGAAGATAGGCTTGTGGCTTGTATGCTTTTGAATGCAGAGGGAAAGGGGTTTAGATGAGAAAAGACAAAGGGAAGGGCAAAAGTTAAATATATTCTCCTCTCCCTGATTTAGAATCGTACTCTGGTTCCACTTATGCTCTATTTTCTTTACAATTCCTTTAACTACAGCATTCAGATAATGGAGAACACATTTCATACATTACTAATAACAGTTTAAACACTAACTTACCCAAAATAAAAAGTTGAAGACGAACATGGAGTACTTCATGCACTTGCTTACACCCGCCATTTTCAATAACCTGAGACAAAAACGAGTGCTGCAAAAGAAGGTTTCCTGAGTTTGATCTTGATGTAAAAGTTGTTCTTGTGTCTTCAGAAAACCTCTCAAACCACGTCAAATACACCGTGCTCTGCTACTGAAAGCAAAAATTATGACCAAGTCATCCACAATTGCTTAAATAGTTGCTTTACCACAGGTAAATATTAACCAAGCATTGGGGAAGCACTACCATTTGTTATCGCCACAGGCTTTTACTGTGTCTTGTGATTCGTACTTCTCTGTAATCCTATTACTTGTCCTACGCCTCAAAAGTAAATAACAAAGCAAAAGTTATAGTTTCGACAACTGATCATAAAAATATTTTACAGACCTGCTTTTAAGAGGAGGTTGAAATGATTGCGTTTCTTTATGTCGCAGGGTTTGCTCTTTCACTGCCTTGTGTTTGCTGCCAGCATTCCTTAGTTGTGTTCACACTTCCACTTCAGATGTTCAACCGGCACAAAGGGATGGGTCTGCTTTAGCCTAGCAGAGGAGGGGTAACATTTTTTTCCTCTCAGTATCTACTTCAGATCCTTTTCCTCTTCCTCACCAAGTCATGACCTCAGGAACCTGAGCATTGTGGTGCACAAAACATCCTACTGTGCAGGTTTCCAGAACTGTTCTGAACCCTAGCGTGGTAATCCTAGTTCTGGCACTAGATGCAGGATACCCCTAGGCAATAGGTGCTAGACTCACTCCAGAAGGCAAGGCAATAAGCCTATTTCATTTGGTTTGGGTTTTATCTTGTTTGTTTTCTTCTGTGTCCCTACAACTAGGAATCCTAAGCGAAAAATAAAGGTGGTTTTGTTGGTTTTTTTCTGCCAGCCTGTTTTCTGAAGAAGCCCCACAGAGCTGTGCTTGTAGGAATGAGGGTCAGACACATGTTTCTCTGAGTTTGTCATAAGAAAAAGAAGCTTTAATTTTGGAGGTGGATAAAGTGTGAGAGATTGAGGGCACACTGATCTGAATTGATTTATAAAGTCCACTCGGCCCAAACTCAGTTTTCAGCCTTCAATGTCAATTCCTCACTTCTGCTCTCTGTATTTAAAAAAATATGGGAAGTGTTAGTATATAACACACCTATAGATGGTGAAAAAAAGATGTAACTTAGAATCTGGCTTTTTTAGGATCCACAAAAAAAAATCACCAGTACCCTACATCAAAAACAACTCCCTCCAGCTGCTCTCTTAACTAGATTTCCCATTTTCAGGAGTGGATCTATACCTGTCTCTGACTTTCCGTGCTCCTTTCTGGAGTAATACTCTTTGTTATAACTCTAGGATATCAACTGTCTGACTACCTTATTTCAATTATTCACCCTAAATCTGAGAATGTTCCTAAAAATAATTGCACTCATGAAATGCAGATTTCATAAGGATTGGGAGAAACAAGAGCGTGGTATGGTTTAGATCTAACACTCTCCACAAACAAGTAAATGGAGCAAAGTGGATATCTTTATGGATGGATGCCATAGCCACAGATGAACCATGAGACAAGTTTAAATGGCCATATAAAGATGTATGAAAAGGACCATGAAAGGTCATAAGGGAATCACAGATGACACAGGATTTGAAAAGATAAGTCTGCAACAAGAACATACAATTGCAGTAAAATAAGTTTTTATAAGTGGAGTTCAGAAATGACATTATGTACCACAAACTACACTGCTGTAAATCTTCACACAGAGTAGATACCAATTAAGGAGGGCTTGAGCTGCAGCACTGTTGGCTGGGAGGTGCTTAGCCCAGGCATTCAGCCAGAGATGTCTGAGGGAAAATGTGCTGGGGCAATAATAATGTAGGAAGCAAGCATGAGCATTCTCACTGGCTCTTCAAAAAGGACAGTGTGCAAGGAGTTTTCACATGCAAATGCCCATAAATTCTGCTGTTTCTCAGTTTTGGCTTTGGTGGTTTTGGGGAGGTTTCTTGGTGGGGGTTGGGGGTTTTGGGGTTTTTAGACGCTTTTTTGGGGTTTGGTTTTTTTAATAAGCCTACTGAACATAACCACAAACAAGTTCTGGTAAGATCCCAGTTTACAACATGCTAAATTACAGCTGCTGAACAGAATCTCAGTATCTATCTGACTTTGCTACAATTCCTACATGTGTCATATCTATCTTTAATGGTATCTGAAGAAAAAATTTGCCATCTAAGTTTAGAGGCAAACAAGCAGTTTACAACAAGTGACAGATTTTCAGCTTAAATATTCCATATGATAGCCTAATTCTTATTTCCTGGCTACACAGCATTTTTTTATGCCTGGAGAGGGGATAGGCTACAGTTATGGCACAGATTACATTCTTGGTTGTACCTACAAGTGTGAAGGTCATGAAGATAACTGCAGAGGCTTATAAATCACAGGAATGGCACGAGCAATTTTGCTGCTATTTGTCTGCATATGACATTACTTCCCCTACCCCTCCACTAAGAGTTTAGATAATAAGCTATACCCTACCAAAAAACAAAGCCTGTGCCACAAACTGCTCAAAAGCTTTTCCCAGCAAAGAATTTGTGAAAACCCATTTACTTACTGCTCCACTACAGATTAGATGAGGAGGGTTATTAGTGCAGAGGCTGGGTGCAGCACAGGGCGGGAGCCTCTGATGCAACACACACAGCTACCTGCACAACAGGGGAGCTCTGACAACATGCTCACACAAGAAACTGCAAAGAGAGAAGCATATTTTGGCAAAAAAAGAATAAGCCAGTATGTCTGTAATGAACCTGGAGTAAAACTTCTCCCCTTTGACACATCCCAAGCAGCTACAGATGGTTTTACAGTGTTTTTATCCTGATTCACCTCTGAGCCTTCCTCACTTTGAGTATTTTTTGTCTTGTTTTACAACCTCCCTTTCCTCTTGTGAGGTGCCTCCACAAGGTCAGGCTGTGACCAAAGCCCCATATCAGATGATCCACTGCACAGACAGTCATAAATTCAAGTTCAGACTTGAAAAACTGGGTTTTCCTGGATAGCAGTGAAGTCCTTGAACGGTGGGGTGTAAATAGTGGAGAATAATAGTGGAGAATAAATAGGTTTTTGCCCATCAGAATTTCTGCTCAGTCCAGTGATAAATGCACAACAGAGAAGATGGATAAGAACTATATTCAGAGCGGAGCTTGGAGCTTCAAAGGGATCAGTAGATCTCAGGATCTGCTGAATCAGTAGAGTCAGCTTAAATAAGATGTGCAGAGATGCATTTCAGGCTGTCACTGCATTTGTCTTTCAGCCAAAGGGATCCTTCGCTTCCTGCAAACTCACTTGTTGCTCTGAGGTCACTACTCAATACAAGTTTCTGCATTTCCTGATTAAACTCCTGTCTAAACAGAAGTGCAAATTATAAGAGCTTTTTCATGCTTTCACACGAAGTTGCTTGCCCAGAATGCCAGGTGAAGCAAATGTTGAGTGGCATTAGCCTTGTCAGCATTTCAACCCTCACGTAAATGGGGTGTGCTGCCTGATGAAGGCGTGTTTGCAGTGCAAACAGTAGGACAAACACTTTCAAACCAGTGCAAAATTTTACTATCTGTTCTTGTCCTTGAATGTACTTGCAACACTGAGGTGTGACTAAGCTTGTCCTTAGTCTACTACAAATCAAGTTTTGAGTTACACCCTTAGAAATTAGATCTTATTGCAATATTATAAAAGCTTGTGATACTTCAATTGTAAAACTGAAGAATATTCCTATGTCTGATTCTTAGCAAAATACTACAGTATCCTAACAGATCTTATTTTTGATATGTGGCACTGCCATGACAGCAGAGTTTATACTCAAATCCCATAGTCAAACAATTACAAGACTCCCTGCCCTCATTTTAAACTATCCTTTGATTTAAGCCTTGAGATGCAAGAGTGGAAAACATGACAAAAATATACCACAAAACGCCAAAGGCTGAATAAAAAGTAAAAGAAAAAAGGCAGCACTATTGCATTTAATCATGAGTCTTAATGCATTTTCATGATTTTGGGTAGCTGATTTGTGATTTCCAATACTATGAGCGCCTAAACTTTTGGAAATTTCCATGCCTCACAGGGTTTAGATAGCTATGGTTGAGTCCAGGGCTGATACCGCAGCTGACCACATGAAAAGCAGTAGGACTGTTTTCAACCAGTGTTGGGCATGTATATGGGTGGCTCTATCAGCTGTCTAGTGTGTGCATTCACAGCTCCTTCCAAGATGTGGAGACTACTAAGGCGTGATTAAGCTTATCTTAAAATAGGCCTGAAAACAGGACAGGTGAACAGTGCCCTTGAGCTGCCTGTTTCTTGCCACTGACCAAAAAGTGAGTCCACGAATCTGAAGACATTTGAGATAGATTCCACGCCAGAGTTTCTTCAAAGGAACAGCATCTCTTTTCCACAGCAGACATTTTTTGCTCTTAAAGTGCTCTAAAGGAAGACTGTGGGTCCTTTGCTTATAGAACTTCTTTGTTCTGTCAAAGTGATGCAAAAAGTGGGGAAAAAAGACAACAGGAAATGGGGATCTGGTCTTAGTTATGTTACACTGTGGGCATGTCTGCAGAAGTTTTGCCATGAGATGGATTTGCCCTGACCCAAAGCCATGTAGCTGCTGTAGCAAGGTGTGTAGCCCAAAGCTACAAGCATGTTCTTTCAGAGGCACTGATTGACTACAGCTCAGGAGTGCTCTGACCCCAGCCCCACCCCAGTTACAGCTCAGAACAAGCTGTAATACACCCAGAAAGCTGTCTGGTGTGACCTCTGCCAAATACTGCTGCTGACTTTCTTACTTTCTTGTCCTCTGTTCTACCACACCCTGAACTGTTCCAATGATGAGCAGAGTTGTGTCTCAGAACATGATCTGAAGCCTCTCCATTTCCTATGGGCTAAAGGAGTGAACTGGGCTCCTTTAAGTGTCCTACTGGGAGCTGATTTCTCGCCTGTTAGGGCTTTTACTTTCATTTTTTAATAATAGGTTCTTGTAGCCACTAGCAATGTAAACACTTCTTTCACGATGACTGTTCTTCTGCACTCCAGCCAAGAGATACACAAACGCTTTATATAAAAAGATATAGCCCAAGCTGACTCGGTGAACAACCCAGCTCACAAGAGGCAGTGTCCTGATCATCAAAACAAACCTGGATGCCCAGGACACGTCCATACATGTTGGAGCACCCCCCTGGGGGATGAGCCCTGCTTGGGACCCATGAGTTACACGGGGTTCCCTAACCCCTGCTCCCTGGTCACATGTACCCAAGCTCTGTACCCCATTGGCTGCTCACGGCCCCTGCCCGGGGAACTCTGGGAGTTGCCCAGGGGTGGTCAGTCTGGGCCAGGCCCCCAGCGATGAGGGAGCTGGGAAGAATAAAGAACGTCCATGAACATCCATAAAAATACCGTCTCCTGATTCTTCCCACGGGCAAAGCTGTCTTCCAGAGAAGGTTGCCAGCACCCCACTGCAACATATACACACAGGAGCAGGCAAATCCTATGGTGTGCCTTGCCAGCCCCAGCTCTGGGATGGGAAATGTATAGCTGGGTTACCCTCGTGCTCTCCTCTCTTCAGAGGCCTAGAGAAAGGCAGTGTGGATGTATAATATCCCTCATACCAAAACAGGCCCTCAGAGGGCACAGGCATTTCTGTGGACCGGGTGAGTTTGCTGGCCATCAGGATGCTGGTTGGAGGTGTATCATACCTTCCCTTTGACTGCACTTTTCACATTAGCCATCTAAATCTTGTCCCCAGGGAGAGAGTTTAAATGGGGATATGTCTTCACAAAAAGTTCCTATTCTGACAAGAGTTTCATCAAAAAATCCCCATCCAGCTCTGTGCTAAACTCCTACCCAGGCACTCCATGGCCTGGCGCCAACAACACTCATATGTTCCTGTTTTAGCAAGGTCTAGAGTCTCAAACACTCTCAGTTCCGCTAATGTAACAACTCTTCCAGAAAACAAACCTCAATCAGCCTGCGATCCACTGTCCCTCCCAAAGGGTGCAGCCTTCTCTTCCCTTACAAAATCGGTTTTCTTCTGAGCCTTTCATCTGAAAACTCTCTGAAATACATATCTCTAAGCTTTGACTGATACTTGGCTAGTACTAAAATAAACTCACATACCTAATCCACTTATTTCTCTTTGCATCCTCCTTGCTTCTCCAGATCTTGTTTACTGCTAGCTTTCTTGGCTTCTTTACATAATTTAGCTCATTTTTGTACTTCGTGAACTAAGCTCTTATTTTATGTCAGAATTTATGTCAGGGATTTCCTGTTTCCCAGCACCTGGTCAGGATTGATTTAAACTGTATGTCTCAAAGTTTAAAACATTTATGTGATTTCAAATTTAATCATCAGGGATTAACATGATAATCGGTGTCAGTAAGGACTTCACTATCTAGCCTGTAAGTATATTATTAACTTTGTAAAAAAAAAAAAAGCTTGCTAAAGAACCCATACTGAAAAGGTTTTATGTAGGTTTATATTATGTAGGCAGGGCTCCATGTATGGGAGCTGTGACTAACATAAGGGGTGGTATTTTTGACCCCTGGCATTTTCTGCATATCTTGAAATTGTTTGTGTCATAAAGTACAGATTGCTGTTAAGCAAGATGCCTTAAAAATGCAGAGAACAGCCTGTGTCGATGAAAAATCAAAAGGTTTCACATGCATCTTTAGAATATTGTCTTATTTTTCAAGCAGGGAGGGAGCCAATCTTGGAGTGTTTTTCCTGGAGAAGACATGCATATTTCATATTCAGGTCTAAACACCAGGAAATAATTCTAATTTTCTTTATGCCTTTGTAAAGCAAAAGAAGTTTATAAGGCACATCACTGTGAGTGCAAATTTGAAATAATATATCTAACCATTCTCCTGCCGTATTCTTTCCAAGGAAAAAGAATAAACCTGTTAGAGAAACGTGACACTTTCTCTCTGAATTTTCCCTACTGCCCTCCAGCCATGGGTGGGAAGTGTCCCAATGATATGAGGTCCAGACAGGTATACAGTCATTTTGTGATCCAAAACCAGATACTTTGGTTAGAAAATGAGAACAAGGTCATTCTGTTGTTGTTTCATAGACCTGAGTTATGCAACTATAATTATATTATTCCCTATAAAGATGCTTTCTTAATGCTTTATATTAAAAGATATATCCCTATAGCCTGTACATAATACAGGCAGGCAGGCAATGTGCTGACCAGTTATGTTTAGAATTAGTACACAGGAAGTCCATAACATCTGCCATGAAATTTTGCTCGAAATATGCAGATTTGATATCTATTTTGACAAGTGTATTTCTTGTATTTCAGGATAATATGACACTCAATCCCCTCTTTCAGTGAGACATACCTCAGTTAGGCAAAGTAAGTAAATACTAAAAGCATTAAAAAAATTTAAAAACTAATATAAGTAAGCAAGCTTTATCTTTCAACATCATTAATTCCTTAAATTTCGTTTGAGGCAAAACGTCCATGTTCTGAAAGTTGAATGGGAGTTTTTTTTTCAATGGTTGCTGTAGACAAAGTGATGCTATCAAAATAACAGAGCACGGCAAGTGAGCTACAGGCTTCACAACCCCCTGGAACTCAGAGGTCCTCTGGGAGTATTCTACCAGATGTGTATGGTCTTTTCACAGTACAGAGAGGAGTTTCCATCAGCTCTCATCTGCTCACTGACCTTCACAATCGCACTGACATTAAACTCTACTTCTCTGCAGCACTTTGTGGGCACTGGGGTCTTTTCTGATTCAGATAGTTGTATTGCTTTTTCAGTTTAATCCCCTCACACACAAAACTCTCATTTCTACCCCTGAGTGCTGTTCTTTAAAAATCTCGAATATGAAAATTCTGTCATTTGCAGACTATAAACATTTGTTGAAAAAACTCCTATTTCAATTTCCATTCATCTTTGTCCCACAAGTGCTATTCATTTATCCCCTCTATACATAAAAATACTCTTTTCTTTCCAAATGTTTTTTCTGTAGCTGAAAGGACAGGAAGAGGACTGAAGAGTATTACTGAAAATTTTATCATAACTACCAAATAGCAGAGTTAGAGATTTTACCTACTGGCAATGATCCAGAATTATAACTTGCACATGTGCAATTTACATTTGCACTAAAAACTAATTTCCTTCTGAAGCCATTGAAGAAAGATGCTGTAAAGAGCCTGTTCCTCCTCAGAAAAGCTAAGAAGCCCATGCTGAGGGACTGTGAGCCTCTCAAGCCTGTAATCAGAGCTGAGAGTGGTGAACTTAACTTTCAGAGGAATCTCAGCACCATCCAGCACTAAGCTTCATATGTTAACCACTACTGTAAAAATAGTTCCTCTTTTTTTCATCTTTCACAAATTGTCTGGGATTACCTCCCTCTGATCAGACAAACACTTGGAACTGGGATAGTCCTGGCTAGTTGCATAAAGATGAGTCTCTTCAGTGCTACAAGAGGTGTCCAAGATCTTCCTTTACTGAGATAGAAAAAAGGAATATACATGCTGGAATAATCCTTGGGCTTTTGTGGCTGTAAAAATTCTTAGAAACCAACTCAGGCTTTTGTAGGTCATGATGTGCTTCCTCACTTGCTCTCTGATCCCCTTGACTCATTCCATGACAAACACTATGACACCACAAGGGAGGAGCTCCTAAAGAGAAGCCTTTGATTGATGCCATCCATGAAGGATTTCAAAGCTCTGCACACAGCTGGTTTTAGACCTGACTCTGAAAATTTAAAATCTTCCTTTGCAGGGCCAGACAAGACAAGATTTAGGGAACGACTCTGCCACAGAGTATCTGTCCTGGGTGGATTCTGGAATGGCAGAGACCTCTCTCGGTTAGAGACCTAATGCAACAACTCAAGCCAAAATTCAGTTAGTATACTCCTTACTTTTGTTATCTGAGTTGTAATAAGAACTGCTTGCCACTTTGAAGGTACTTGGCCAAAGCCAAATCTTGAGCAACCGTATTTTTATACATGGCATGAACCAGAAGAACTTACAGCAAGTGTGAACCAAAAGAAATGCAAATTATGAAACTTTAGATTTAATTTAAAATAGGATCTTTCATAGACAACATTTAAGAGGTGAGAATATCAAAAGAAAGGGGAAAAAACTTCACAACTAAAAGTCAAACAGCACAGTTCTCATGTCATAGCTCCTTGGAACACAGTTGCTGCAGTTAAGATAATAAAAGACACTCTTCCATTAAGCTGTACGCTTGCCATCATCTTAAAGCTAGGCTTTGTGTCTTCTCTTTGCTAAACCATTTACTCTCTCAAAGTAAAGAATTTCTTCCTTTGTCACATCCACAGATGAGATTAACAAGCACACACACTTTATACACTTCATTAATCCACGTGATGATTCATGCGCATGGGGGTCAGATTCTAAGCCAAGTGAGACCTCTAAAAATACTTGACCTCCAGATGTCTGTGCTGACTGCTGTAGTTAAGAGCAGAGTTTGGACACATTGTCTTTCTTTTCCTAGCACCATAGTACTGATTAATCATATTCAAACTATCCTTACAAAAGACATACTTAACAGTGTGCTGAAAATACCTAAAAAGAGAGGACATTTAGGCAAGGATTTTGATTTTGATTTTAGTTTAAAATCTGGCATCAAAGCAAATTTTCTTTTGAAAGAGACTTTGGGTACTAAAAGTAAGGCATAACCACAGTGCTGCACACAATAAGCTTGTTGGTAAAGATGTCAGCCATAATGGGAACATCCTCCAGGGCACACCCTGTTGGGTGCACAGGACTGTGCTCCAGGGTGCCCGAGACCTCTAGAATAGGTGTCAGGGAAATACTACAACAAAACAGAAATGTTGCAAGAGAAGAAAAACCGTGATTCTTGTCACTATTTAACTATGCATGGATTTAGCTCCATTCTCAGGTTTTGAGGTACACAGTTCTTCATGAGTCAAATTTATTCCCAGATCTGAAAGGCTTTTCCTCCTGTCCTTTCACCCAATCACACAGAAATGAGTACCACTATGTTGGTTGATTTAGTATTACTGCTGCACTACTCCAAATTTATTCTGTGACAGCCACCCAAAACACTCTGTCATGAGGATGTTTCTTTTCTTTTTTTTTAAATATGATCCCTTTCACTTAATGGTAGCCACTTAAAATTTCGTTTTCTAACCTGAAAGTGGTCTATCCTAAGTATATAAAACAGGTGAGATGTCTCACTGTTGGCAATGTCATTTTCTTTAGAGATAAATTTTTTAGACTGTTTTTAAAGGGTTATCTCAGATTATATGCCAAGTTTGAGAAGCTAATATTAAAGGAAATAGGTATTACCCTAAGAGCTTTCTATCTGTGCAAGAATTTAAATGCTGTACGTTACACAAAGCATACCATAAACCAAAGTCTGCTGGCTTTACTCAGAAATAANATATTTTTAGCTGATATAAATGGGAATAACTTCACTGATTTTAAAATTTGTCTTAGTAGCAGAAGAAACATACGACAGGCCATTAACTCCTGAAAATATTGAAAAGGAGTTCATCGGATCAGAATAGATGAAGGAAGTTTAATATCTTCCACAATGATCCGTCTGATGTATTTCCTCATAAAGCCTGTCAACAATGGCAAAAAAAGAAAAAAATCACAAAGGTCAAAAGCTCTTCTCTCAAACCATCTGCATTGCAGTTTCAGTAGAAGTTGCTGTTAAATGTGGTGGATTCTACTTCACTAGAAGCACTTAAATCTGAATACCTTTCTGAAAAGATACGCCATAGATCAAAGAGAGGCATTGAGACTGGAGCAAAAAGGAACAACTAGGTTTCTATGGGCGGTATTACATTAAATTTCAGAATAGATGATCTTAATGCTGTCTCCTCACCTATAAAAATATAATTTTTAATTTAAGAAATTGGCCTTTGAGCTCTGTGAGTACTCTTGTGTCACATAAAGTGTTAGTGCAGATATCACATTATATCCTTTTTTATTATGTTCCATTTTAGCAGTTTGTTTTCCTCAATTTCTCTGCTCCTGTCACTATCCTGGTTAGGAATGTTCTTCTAATTTCCATTCTAAACTTGCACATGGCCAGTTTACATTTATATTCTCGACTTCTGTCTTTTTTTACAACTACATCTTGTAGCCTAAATAGTTATTTTTTTTCTGTAACACCTTTATGAGCTGAAAGACTGCTTTGTCCAAAAGACAGTGCCACATTCTCATAGTTTCTTCTCACAAGATGCTGAACCTTACCCTGTCTCTCTGCATCACTTCCATTTAAGTTCATCTTTCCTGAATAAGGGAGCTCCACAAAGGATATGGAATTCCAGATGAGGTCTGAAAAATAGCAATAGCCATCCCTCTTTCTACATGTAATTGCTCTCCTGAGCAGAGCTGTCTTTCTTGTCTGTATCACAGCAATAGCACACACTTACCCTGGTAAATAATATGCCCAAGTTCCCATCCTCAGATTTTACCAAATTACTTTCTTGTTTATGACACAAGGTTTTTTCTTATCACTGTCCAAGCTAAATACCTGACATTGTATTTTGCAGAAATTCATCCCACTCTAATCTTCCAGACCTCAGGCCATTCAGATTTTTCTCTGTATTTTGGTTGTTCATGTCTTGATCATCTCTCAACCCTTTGTGTCACCATCATTTCCCATCAGGTTCTCTCATTCTCCACACTACAGGAAAAATACTAAAAAACAAAGGTCCCAAGTCTGCTCCTTTGCTGCTTCTGTTCTGCTCCTCTATAAAATGCTTCAATGACAGCGTCTTCCTTTTCAGCACTACCTGATTACTTCTCTATTTTAAGCATCTCCTTACCATGCATGGAGTGCATCTGTTGATCTCCATCTTCACTGGTTTAACAGATACCCCCTTGCATGGCATCCCATCACATGCTTTATCGAGATGGGATAGAAAAGAGCTCTTGCATTTCTGCATTTATTCTGCAACTTTTCTGGAAGTAGAGCCTTGAGATTGCCTTGTGCAGCAGGTATCTGCAAATTCTGAATTTTCTGTGAAATGTTTTATCTACCATATCTAATACCCCTTTGTACTCCAGCCAGTTGATTGTACTATTGACCATTTCTTGGAGCTCTGTTATGCTTAATCCATGTAATCAGATATACATTCTGTAATCAGATATACATCCTAAATTAATGAATAACTTGAAGTGCCTCGCCTAACTAGCTCTACTTATTCCATAGTTCTTAGGATTTCTTCTCCTAGTAGTTTCCTAGCCACCATTGTCTCCTCTGAATAGTCCCTGCTTTTAAAGGCAAAAATAAACTATGTTTTTAAGAAAGAAAAAAAAAAGAGCTATATAAAATTAGCATTTCACTGCTTTTTTTATTTGTTCCTGTAATAACTCATTTTTGATTACTGGAATGTAACATCTGGCTGTGATCTCTCAGCATCAAACTAGACTTTCATAACCAACTATTGTGTTTCCAGGCAATGTGTCTCCCAAATTATGACAACATACCAATATAGACAAAATGTGTTTATGAGCCTTCAACAGCAGTGGAGGATGTGAGATCATTGGACTGTGTTCTTAACCACATTAGGCTTGTTTGGGCGTCACTGCAGATTTCATGAGAAAACTTAAAGGCAGTTAAAGAGCAATCCCAGTGTACTCGGTGCACAGAAGAATCCTCTACATTTGCCAAATTGGTATAACTACTTTGGCTCCAGCTCTGGTTACAGAAAGTCTTTTGGGGCATGGCCAAGCAATACAGACCCTGACTGCTGCACTCAAAGCAGGCTTTTGCAATCCCAACACTTCTCCAGACCAAATGCTCTGCTCTGGCATCAGGACTAGAGGAGAGAACAGGGCAAAGAGTCAATGACAGGGAAATACTGGGGAAATCAGGGGAAGGAAGAATATCGTGGGCTACTTAGGGCACAGAAAATCAAGAGAAATGGGGGCTATACATGGACTGTGCTACACAGTAAACTATTAGCAAGAGAGAATAGAGGCAGACAAATTAAGCACAGCTTTAGATACACGTTCACACCCCTCTTTTTGTGAGTCATGAAACCTTAAGTTAAGCAAAAGAAACCCTAGTTTTAAGCTGCACCCAGTTTTTCTCCTCCCTTATTCTGTTAATAAATAATTTTTGTAGATAACAATAACTGGTATGTAAAACTCATGTAATGATGGAGACTTCACTCACATATATATTACACATTATCTACTGACACACCTTGAGGGATGATAAGAACTTGTGTGTGATGATGAGTAACTGTTGGTGCCTGGCACATTACTGTTTAAATTAAAATATGGTGTGTACTGTAATGCACACATTTTCTGACGAAACAGGAAGGAAAAGGTACACTGCAGCAAACAAAATGTTCTTTTACTAAACCCTTTTTTCAGCATATGCTCAGCTACTTTACTAGGGTGAAATTGCTCTGCGTCTTTTAGCAAATTTTAGTAAGATAGTACTGTTTCAGAAATTGTAAACTAAACATAACTTTTTCATAATGCTTTACACCTTTTAATTCGTTTCTTGGAGACTTTTTGTTTGTTGAATGTATGTTATTCTTCAGCATGTAAATAGCATTATTTTACTTGTGTCCTTTCATTACTTCAGACTTTGGCCCTGAAAATGTCCTGGACCTGTGCTGTGTCAGAGCCCTGCTTCACTCCCAGTGACCAGCTGCATATGCAGAGCTTTTCTTGGAAAGGTTCATTGACACTTGGGTGGTTTGGGCAGCCAGGCACAATAAACCCTAAACCTTGCTCAGAACTGCACAGAGACTGCCCCTCACCACAGAAAAAAAGAAGCAAATAACAGATATAGTAAATATTTGTATTCATAAGCAAGGAAACAAACCTTACAGGTTAAGAATGTCCAGAAAGATTTGGTCAAGTATATTGTTTTGTTAAAATAAATTACAGTACCACCACAAAAAAAACACCCAAGTGGTGGTACTGTATCAAGATCTTAATCAAGGCTTACTTAGCTTTTATTTTCTCCACTCATGACAAAATTAACGTGCCAATGTTAATTAGATGTGCTTAAAAACACATGAAAGTAACCCCAAGCAGAACTAGAAAAAAAGGTCAACTTTTTACTTAGCTAAACATCTGTGGTGAGAAGAATTTTATTGAAAACCTTAACACAGCAAAATCACACACACGAATAAGCTGTAGTCTGTAAAAGTCACAACCATTCATGAATGCAGTACAGAAGGTTGTTACAAAGAGCTAAGAGAAAGACCTTTCTATTCCAAAACAAATTTACAAAGTCAAAAATGAAACAAAGATTGGTGGAAGGTAAGAGAAAGCAGAACAGAAAGCATTAATTATTTTGTGAAGGACAAAAATGTAACAAAAGAAGGGAAATGAGAAGCAGAATTTTGCCAGGAAAACTGTCATTTGAGCTTTTAGAAGCAGTTGCTCATAGAAGTTGTCAGGGAAGGGACTTCCACATCCATAACACCAAGTCAGAGGTGAATGGGGTTTTAACCTTATACTTATGGGACAATATTTGTAAAGAGAACAAAAAAGAGACACATCTAGGGCCAAAATCTGATGAGGGAAAACAAATGAGAAACTAGAGAACTCAGTTTCTCAAGAAAAAACAGAAAATAACTGAACTCTCCTTCTCAGGTAGTGCTGTACCTAAGACTCAAATAGCAGAAACATAAATTGGTAGCTGTCACTGTTATTTCTGTTTAAATGCCAGCAGCAAATGCCTCACAGAATATATGTGTAAATATAGCTTGTAGGTGAGGTTTTCTCTGAAGGTGAAAACATTACCTACTAACTGATAAGAAAACAAATGCAGCAGAATGCCAGTGTAAATCCTGGATGCTGTGGGATAACTGGCAGTAAGGTGGGTGGATACAGTAGAAACTAAATAATGCCCTTTTTATTTATGCAAAATATTTTCACATATTCATACCCACCCAGCTGCGACAGGGACTAACGTGTACTGAGGTGGGGGCAGTGTTGGGAGGGATAGCCTTATCCCTTACTGTATGCTATCCATTAGAAAGTTTAAAAAAAAGTGGGGCAAAGGAAGGTCATTTTTGTTACAAGGAAGCAAAAATCTGAGCATCTACAGGAATATGCAGCCATCTACCAACACTGTGAAAGTAGATGGTTTCTTGCTTTCTTCTTGGAATGCCCTCTTGGTTGTCTCGAAAAAACGCTGGGCACCTTACTTCATTGGGCTGGATGAAGCTCCTTCCTCAACAGGAGTGGGGACAGCTAGCACCACAAGCTCAAGGTGAAAAAATCTGAGAGAAAAACCTTTATCTTATATTTGTGAGCTATTCTCTTAATGCGTGTGTTCAGAAAGGGTAGCCTAAAAGCACTTTAGAGCATCATTCCCATAAAATATAATTACTATTGTGAACAGGTTATTTTCGACTTTTTACCTGATGTATGGCTATGATCACATCCTTGAGCAAAAGCCCAGGTCCTGCTGCCGCAGACCGAAGACCTGTGAATGAAGCGGAGCCGTTTGTTCCCGGCTCGCAGTACTGCAAAGGGGCAGAAGATGGCAGAAGGAAGCTCTGAGCTGGCATCCCACCAGCCCAGTGGGAAAGCCCGGCTGGGAGCTACTCAGCGCAGGATGAAACAACCACGTCTGACCTCCGTGTGAGGATGGCTTTTCATCTCGGCATTTTAGAGTGTTTTCTTTGCCTTTGTGTATTATCCTTCAGTAGCAGGGATGAATGATGAAAGGAACAGGAAAACCTGTTATCAGTGAATGGCTTAAGGGCTGGTGCAATCGGCGGAATGTTTGGTTTTTTTGATCATGGGACAAGCTGAAAACCGAGTGGGAACATAAAATACTTAATCCAGTAATAAACTGGGTGTGAATTTCTCTTTTCACCCTGTTATTTTGTTCTGCTTTTGTAACTAGTGCTGAGATCAGATTCTGGTCTTTTATGGCAACCTTTGGAGAGTCGTGTTCCAAAGGACAATCCTCTGAATTCTCAAAAACAAATGAAACACCAGATTTTGATCTCTTGAACAGCTCATTTTATATGTTTTAGCCAGGTTCTTTGTGTAGTGAGACCTTAATGCACTTTCTGCTTGCAAGGGTTCATTTGCAAGCTGGTCCAAACACACCATCAGAGAGAACACCAGCACAGTACCAGTGCCAGTCCTGCTTTCCTTCATTCAATGTTAAGCAAGCTGTCAAAGGCAATGCTCCTCCCTTTCAAGTGAAAGTTTAGTGAAAACACAAAACCCTTTCACCCATGTGGAACTTTAAAGGGGAGTTACTGGATTTTGACAAAACTGCAAAGAAGAAGACAGAAACATAATTTGGGCCTTAAACATCGGCTGATTTCTTGCCAGTCTCCACACTTGATCAAATACCTTAAAATGAGAGTCAGCAGCTAAACTAATCTGTTCTGGAACAGATCCTACAGGCAGTGCTCAAGTGAGCAATGACCACAGGTAAGTCTGCAAAGGTAGCTGTAGGTCGCAGTACAGAGCTGTTGCAGAGTGGATTGACTAGGAAACTCCCCTTTACCTGCTTCTCTGCTCTTTTCTTTCTCCCCAGTTCAATCTACCTGGAGAGCCCAGTACTCGAAATTACTCTCTGCCATCACTGCTTTTCTGGCAAGCTCTTCTTTGAACCCTTATTGCCTCACATGTGGAGAGGACAAGGAGCAGGGGACTTTTACTGGTTGCCTCTTATGGTGTGCCTGCTGCCTGCAGCACTGCGAGGTGATGGCAAATTCAAGCAGCCTCTGCCCTCAGGGCTCTTCATGGAGCTCTGCATCACTGCAAACACACCCATGCTCATAACAGCAGTAAGAACTGAAAACAGAGGTGCTCAAACTTAGTGGCACTTACCCCACATCCCTTTGAACAATTGCACTGGTGTTAACCCAACTGCACAGGCTAAGATGAAGACCACTGTTGTTCTTAATTCATTTTGTTCAAGAAGAAGCAGCAAGTGGCTAATCACATTTTTAAAGGAACTGAACCTCTTTAACGTGTCCGTCCTCCCTCCCAGGTCCAGGTGACCAAAACAGGAACTGCATTGCCTTGGTGCCCCCTCAAAGGCCAGCCTAAGCACAGCACCATGAAGCAGCGCTCCCCTGGTGTGCCCACCCAGCGTTCTGTCTGCTGACACTCTTGTCCTTGCTCTCACTGCCCTGATAAAGTGTGGTACAAATTGGAGTTGTTTGGGTTGTTAAATAAGACCAGCTGTGTTAATTTTATCACCACTCAAAACAAAGCAAAACAAACACACATAGAAAGGGTTTGACAAGGGGAAAGAGAAGAGGGAAATCAATAGGGAAATAAATAATGGGTTTTAAGCTTCTAAGAGGGTATTAATGCAGATTAAAGAGCAAACACAAACTCTGAAGCAAGCTGACGGTGTCCTTTTAAGTGAACATGTGTGGGTTTATACATTCACATATGCCCTACAGGTGCACTTGCCAGCTATCCAACCAGACATGTTTATTAAAAGTATGCATGATTTTCCCTCCTCTCCCTCAACCCCACCAGACATGTTTACTAAAAAAAAAAAAAGCTGAACAAGTTTGGTCTCTTCCTAATAAAAATCGTTAATAATTATTTCAAGTATACAAAGACTTGCCGCTTTTCCTTTTCTCTTAAGACAAAAAGGTCGGTAAGGTGTTCTGTTTATTAGTCTCAGCACTTCAGCCATCACTCTAATTTTTAGACATTGTCGAGAAATTTTTTAGTAGGAAGAAAGAACTACTACTATCTCTTCACACAGAGTCTGTGAGGTCTCTCAGAAAAATCCATGAGAATGCTGTTGATACTCTTTGGTGGAGTTAAAACCTATCATAAGATGGGTCCTGGAGCAAATTTGAAGGCAGCTTGTTTTGATGTCTCTCATTAGACACCAAGTCTGCCACTCTGTGATTAAATGAGTGACCAAAAGAGAGCACAGAAGCTGCTGCTGCCCCATTTCTCTTGAGACTGGTGAGGAGAATGCCATGTACATCAATAAGAATGACTGAGGAGGGGGGCAGCAAAGGAAGTACAGAAAAACTGAATCATGGCATGGTGATGGGACCTAATCCAACCTGGCTGCGAAGCTGGTGGTTTTGATGAGAATGAGATGTCCATCGAGTATTTCCCTGTCAATTGATTTTATATAAAATCTATAGAAGACCAGGCCCATTTAGCATCCAGTAAATTGTCACATTTTGGGATGGGTCTTATCACTGCACAGAAAGCATTGTCCTTTTTCATAAAACCACACACTCTCTTATGACCATTATTGCCAGTAGCCCTCAACAGTATCTGGAATGTCTGCAGTTGAGTCAATTGGCCATGTAACCAATGCACAACCTGTTGTAGAAATGAGAAAAACATAACAAAATTAAGCAAATTATGCTTTTAGTAATCAAAGATTTGGTGATGCCCACGACTTTTCCAGATGCCTAGACAACAGAGAAGAAAGTCAGAGAGGCAGAAAGATTTCTTTAAAGATCTTAGCTCTATCCAATTGATAGGTTCCCATCTCCTAAATATTCACCTCTGCAAATCTCTCTCTTCCTCTATGTAATCCTCATTCTAACAGTTCACTTCCACATGTCTGAAAATCATTAATGTCTAAAACTAAATCTAATGTCAATTTTTTCCAATTTTTCACTGCTCTTAACTTCATACTTCCTCCAACCTATGATCAGGGAAAATTTTAGATTCTGCTGCCTCTTTCAGTCAGTGTATGAGCCAAGTCAGCTTTTCTCCTCCTACATAATAGCTCACCGATTCATCCTTTCAGTAGCCAGCTGAGGCTCATAGCAGCATCCCATCTTTTTGCACTTGTTCTGTAATGATCTGGTCTCCAGCCATGTTCCAGCAATACTGCTGCCTTCACTTCCATCCGAAACAGCAGGATTAGAACCCTGTTCCCAGCTCATTGCTTTGGCTGCATTACCACTCTCCTTGTGTCCTTACAGTGGCTTCGCATTTTTGAACACTAGCCACTTACCCTTGCCTTTAGGATCCTTCACATTTAGCCTCACCCTATCTGTCAAATATATTGGCCTATCAAACTGCCAGCTTCTGCCTCTGATCTGACAAAGATGACAGCCTTGATCGCCACTTCTGCTTCTTCCTTTATGCTTTCATCTGCCCATCCCCTATGCAAAAGGAATAGTACTAGGGAAAATACTTAATTTCACCTCCCCTGCAGGCTTCTCCATCTGGGGACAGAGACATAAACTCCATAACTCTCTTCCTGCACTGGCCTAGCAAATGCAAGGCTGTGATTTCATCATACCTGCTAAACCCTGTTCAGTTTGTATTTGTTGTATCCTTTCATCTAACTCGCACTGAGGTCATCCACCACAACTGACATAGGGAAGAGTTGTAGCCTTTGCTGCCTGCCTCTGACCTGCTCATCACATGGCATCCCTTACTACTTTTAGAAGTGTTAGCAGTGACTCTGAGTAATCTCTCTTTGGAACTGTTAATAAGGAATCCAAATCGTCTTATTTTTGTAAGGATAGGGGGCCATGGCCATGAAAGGTATTAAGTGCCTACCTTAAAGTTTAGGTGCCTAACCTATGGAAATCAGCAAAAAATTAGTAACTGTAGAGAAACTAGACAGCCTCCTCCCTCCAGCTCTGCAGATATGATTTTGAGACCCCAAGCCTCAAATGGCTCCAGCAGAGAGTGTTGGTGGTTAGCTCTGCCTTCACTGAACTATAGTGCAAGGTTTTCCCTATAACTGCATCTCTTCCCAGCAAGGGAAGCTCAGTTTCTGGGTCAGTGCTGTGTTAGCCTCTGCTGCTTCATCTGTTTTCTCTGGCTTACATAAAATCTCTTTGTCTTCTCATCTCTTCTCCTGCCAGTTCGCGAACATGAGCCCTAAATAATGGCAGTATCTTACAGCCATAGCAGCATTCTTGCTTGCACTTTGACAGTTCCAGCTCAGATTGTCACTCATAAGGCCTTCCTCCCTTGGCCTAATTATGAGCTAGGAAAGAACACTTCATGCCCTCTGCATGTGAGCTTTTTCATTATGGTTGCTCAGCTGCCACACTGAGGCCTGCCTTTAAGGTAATGACCTGGTCACAGACTCTAGCATTGCAACGATTAATTTTACGGAACAAAGGTGTTTATTCTCAGATATCATTATTATTCTGCTTGCTTAGGTCTTGGGAACCTCTTTGGTCTATTGACTTGATGCTCTTTGGGAGAGGTTATGGCATTGGATTGCTCAGGACTTTGAGGCAGCTAAAATGGATATGAATGACTAGACTCATTGTTATATAATTGCAGAATATCAGGAAGCTGATACACTCAAGTAGTTTTGGCCACCTCCCCTTCTTTCACAGAAGGCAAAATCTTGTACCTGGATTGTGTTGTGTAACAAAACCATGCTCTTTCTGGCCATTTTTCATTTGCTGCTTCTACCACTATGAATTCTTGGCAGTGAACCTTAGTGTAACAAGACTTATGATATGGAGTTAAATGACAGAGTTTGGAAGAGGTTTTAACTTTATTTACTCTTAGCCACCAAAGTGGAATGGTGTTATATTTGGATTTTTTTATTCTTTTGATGTTTCTAGAAATCCCACTGAAACACTGTTGACTAAAGTTCAGTCACTCATAAAACTTTATAGATCGTTAAAATTTCTGTTTATTCCAGCTCTGAGGGAGATGTAGGTTACACTATTTTAGATGTTACTAACCTTTACTCCTTAACAACCAACAAAAATCCAGTCCAAATTAAATCCCAGAGATTTAGTTTAGAGGTTAATTTTGCCAGTGGACAGCCTGGAAAATTACGTTTTGTCCCAAAGAAATCATAATAATTTATGTTGAATTTCATCTCCCTGAATGTACAACATGTACTAAAAGTCAGATAGAAGAGAATCCTTGTGGTGTTCTCAATTCCTTATAGAAGGAGATACTTTTTAGTCTAAAAGAGTAAGTTGAATTCACTTACTTCACTTTCCATTTCACTAGGCCTTGTACCCTGATTGCTCACACTGAACACACACAAGCCTATTCTGGTCCCATTTGGATGATCCAAGTCACTGCAAATCAAAACATTTGAAATTTCTGGATTAGAAATATTGTTCAAATAAATGTATAAACTGTGTTGTGCTGTTATGGCAAAAAGATCTATCACATGACTTGTGAGTTCTTTGGGTAACACCAACAAGGTTCTTCAGTTGAACAAATGTTTTACAGCAGAATGTCCTGAGGAGGAAAATCTAACCTCAACAAAGGGATCCATCATAAGACAGTGAATTTAATCATTGTGACTTCTCTTGCATTGCATTGTGTCTATTTGACTTTTTCCTCCTTATCCATAACTGTATGTCAGTTTGCTTGCTCCTGTTCCCCACACTCCTCTGGTGCTCTGGCTTCCATATCTATGGAGACCTGTCTCAGGGCAACACTTGCACATTAACCTTCAGCCTGCGAACTGCCTCGGGAGACTTCAGCTTGTGCTTAACTGTAATGAATTTTTCTGGTCAGGATGCTCAAGTATTCAAATGCTGGAAAATATTTAGATAGGAGTATCAGGTAATTTTCTTCAGGCTCCTGCTCTCTTAGTACAAGTGTTTCAGGGTAGTTATTTTTAGATGCTGTCTGCATGTAAAACTGAAAAGCACCAATGATTTTCCCATGCTAAATTATCTTCCTGGTCAATGTGCTCCTTTCCTATTTCACGTTTCAGTGATGGCTAAGATCATAGAGAAATCTTCATCTCCTCTGAGATCAAAAATATCTCAATTGGAATCTTTAACATTTAGCATGCTCTGTTGATGCTGCATTTCTCTATAGAAAGCTTGTGAAAGCTTTGCATAGTAAATGCAAGATTTACATGCTGTCTGTAACTCACCAGTTTCAAAGGATCTGCTTCTTAGTTCAAGAGCTGCATAAATACATGTTTTTCCTTTTCTGTAGGATTACTTTAGAACAAACACATTCTGTTATGATCAGTAATTAAACCAATAAATCTCTGAAACAATTCACCGCTTTTTGATTTATTTCAACGGTCAGTGCAACATCTTGTGTTCACATTGAGCTCTTTGAAAATTATATATGGCTATGTTGACAAGTTAATTTTTTCCATTCCATCTCTTTCTCACTTCCTAATGAAAATGAAGACTGCATATAGCTCAACTATTTTTTTATAATGTACTTTCTGGAGTACTTAGCACTTATGTTTCATATCGGCTTTTATTTTGAGTAATGAATTAGCACTTCAACCCCAAAATCCCTCTGAAAAGAACTTGAATGCACATGTATTTTCCCAAGTATCACAAATAACACATGCAAATGTGCACACAATATACATATGTGCTCATGAAGGAGGAGTAGGAAGGTCTATCAAAACATTTGGATCTTCATTTCAGGCAGGCATGCTGAAGTTTGGATGTTTGTTGAAAGTCTATCCAAATGTATCTGAATCTTTTGGCGTTGGAAATCAATCGGAAATATTGCAAGGTCAAACTTTCTCTTGAGATTACCTCTAATACCTCTCAGCTTCAGTCAGGCCAGTAAAAATACCACAAAATGCTCTCTTATCCCCTTTTTCTCACAGCTGAAAATGGAAAAGATGAGGAATGTGAAAATTAAACAATTAATCAAATTTTTTCCAACCCTCAGGAAAAGGCTTGGTTCAGTTCAAGTTTGGGGTTTTTTTTACAGTGTTTCAGGTTTGCTCTTGTTTAATGCAAACTTGTTCAGAGAACCCAAGTCTGTATGCGAATTGCACTAATTCTCATGGTCAGAACTGCTCCTGTTAGCTTTAATGGTCTTAGTAACAGCTCTACAGTCTTTCAGTTTCAGAGTACGGTGTTTACTAAGGGTTTCTATCCTCACATGCAAGCACATTCACAGTATTTTCCCATTTCCTGGTATTATGGGGTACTTTTTTTCAGCAACTCTCCTGCCACATAAGGAAAACACTGATCTATAAATCTATTTTAACTGTGCAGAGGCATAGTCAAGCCTATACATCACACACATTATACTGGGTTCATGTGGAACTTAATGTGATACAGACATGCTGTTCAGGGATGTTGTACATCAATGTACCATACATGTTTTTGACCCAGTGATGATTTCCTGAAACACTATCTTCTGCTTAGAAGGAATTCCAGGAACACTTTTGCTTTGATCCTGATACTGCAAAGATCTTCTTCAGAACTGGTGAGTTCCTGAAATTCTTTTCAGTTTCTAAAGCCTATATCTCATGCAGATTAGGAGAAGTTTCAGATGATTCACCAAACAACATGACTTTAACTGTTACCTTGAAGTTGCATATTAAAAAACCATACTGTAAAAAAAAAATTAAAAAAAAAATTAAAAATATTAACACACAAATATCATTCTCTTTTGTAACTGAGGAAGATTTTGAATGGCTACTGGCTGTCACAGAATAATGGCAGAATCAAATAAAACTTTTCCGGGTGGAAGTTCTTGCCCCCTCTTCATTCTTCTTTACACTGGTAGGTAAAATGCCAAGGAAGTTTTTCCAAAATAAAGTTTTTGCCAAAATGCTCTGTAATAAAAATAGAATAAACATGCTCTTTTTGACCACTTCACAAGAAAGGAAGTTAAAGCCATGAAATTACACAAATTTTATTGATGGATTGTTTGTTTTTCTCTGTAAAAAAGTTTATGGTACAATAGATGGAAGGTCAGAAATAAAGAAGAAAAAATAATACAGTTGCAAGTATAAATTCGGATTTTCTCTTTGTTTCAACAAATGTGAGAATGCCAAGCTTGCACTTCTGAAGGTGTCCACATAGTGATATGCAAAATATAATTAGGTGTTTTTTTAGATTTAAATGACATTTGTTCATTTTCCCACTGGGACTGAAAATTAATTATAAAGAGTTGCCTGTTTTCCAGTCATCTTCCTTTGTTCTGAACACTACTGTTAATTTCATCTGGAGTTTGATGATTAAGTTCTTTGTAAGTACTCTCTACACAGAAAAACATACACACACTGTAAAAAAGAAAGAAATAAAAAGGATTTATCCCAACAAGAAGTCTTCACTTTTCCAAGAGGTCTGTTGAATAGAAGGTGTTTCGGACACTCATAATGCAATTAAAATTACCCATTGTACTAAAGTCAATAGCTGGCATGAGGCAAGTAACTTCACTGGGATTAGTCCCAGTTGCATTTCAATTCAGCTCCCAAATTTCAGCTGTACTGAATTATTCCTGGTTAGGCAAAGGAATAAAGTTATGTGAAAAAAATGGAGGGACAATATTATTTCAGCAGTCTATAGAGATGTCCATCATTTGTTTTGAAAGCTACAAAGATGCATTTATTCAACATTTTCAAAGGCTTGAGTTTATTTCTTAATGCTGCTCTTACTTGTCTTCACCATTTTTCCTCTGTTCCCAAATTACCACTAACTGGCAATGTGGAGTGAGACTTCAGTTTAAGTCAAAGACCAATGAGAACTCGTATCATACTAAAACTTGTGCTTGCCATGCAAAC
>VZTN01029817.1:0-19581 GCA_013400515.1 Erpornis zantholeuca | reverse complement strand
TGTGTCCAAAAGTGATCTCAAGCAACCGTGGACAAGTCAGGCATGGTTTAATGGCTGTATCTGGAGTTTACTGAATGCAGACTACACAGATTTCAGTTTCTTTCACCTAATTCCAGGTTGTTTTTGCTTCTCTTCTTAGGTCTTAGCAGGTCATGAGGGTCCCATCAGCAGCTTGTCATTTAACCCAATGAAGTGCGTTCTAGCCAGTGCCTCTTGGGATAAGACTGTCAAGTTATGGGATATGTTGGACAGCTGGAGAACTAAGGAGACGCTAATAATGAACTCAGATGGTAATCCTTGTTTCATTTCTCATCTTTATCAAATATAAAAATACTGTGTAAAATACCTTAATAACAACAGAACATGTCAAATACAGACAGACTCATTCTTGGAAATGAAAATCAGAAGTTGAGATACTTCATTCTAGCACTTGTTCAACAGTGCGGTAGATATTTTTATTTAGTTCTAGCTCAGCTTTATCATTAGCTAAACATTTGTGTAGTAGAAAAAGTACAATCCTACTTGTTACTCTTAAATTTTTTCTAATAGTTGAGATAAGATCCTAGAAAAACTAAAGGTGTTTTCTTAGAAAATTATCTGACTGCACTTTTAACTATTATTAAATTCTTTGCAGTTCTTGTTGTTGCCTTCCGTCCTGATGGCAAGGAGCTCGCAGTTGCTGCTTTGAATGGCCAGATAACATTTTGGGATCATGAAAATGCAGCACAGACTGGCTCCATTGAGGGCAGGCACGATCTCCAGATGGGGAGGAAGGAGCTGGATAAAATAACTGCCAAGCAGGCAGCCAAGGGCAAGTACGTACAGGGCAATGACAAGAGGGTGCCACACTGAGCTGCTTTTGAATTGGTTTCCTGTTTGTCTTCTACATTAAGATTTCAGAGGGCATCTTCTGTTCAGTTATTTCTGATTCTTATGCTGGATTTGAAAAGACTGCCTGACATCTAGATGCCTCCCTTTTGTAGTTTGCTGTGTTCCCTCCCTTATCATTCTGAGCATGTGTTCTTTTTCGTCTGTTATGATCTTGGGTTGCCAACATAATATTAAGCTCCTCGGGCCAAGTTGTTAATTTGCTGTGGGTTTGGTTTTTAAGTAGATATCCTCCTGCAGAAATACTAGTATATAACCATTAGTATGTAGAAACTATAATGTTTTTTTAAAAAGGTAGTTAAACTGTGGAGTTTATTACCCGTGCTGCTATGCATGTGAAGTAACGTTTAAAGGCAAGTTGAATTTGTGTGCTGTCAAAAAGCATTTTAGAGAAATGCTTTATTCTTCTCTTTTCCCTTTTTTTTCCCATATTGCTTCCACTCAAGAAACAAAATAAAAAATGAAACAATGACTTTTGGAAAAAATAAGGAGTTTTTTGGTGATGAGCTCTCAACCAACTCTTTCAAACATGGCATTGTTTTTGTGTAGCTCTTCTGACTGTCCATACTGTTGTGCAGGGTGTAGTTTGAGAACTCCTTCATTAACCTGTGACTTAAAATCATAAGTATGGAAGTATTTAAAAAAGCTGTTGAAGTTCTAAATTGTTTGTGATTCGTAGTAAAGCACCAAATGCTTTGTAGTAAAACTGTGTAAAGCACATACCATGTGAATGAAGATCTCCACTTTTTCCATGGAGTGGTTATTTTCTGACTCTTCACACTGTACTCATGTCTTAGCTCAAATGTGACAGTGAAATTAACTGCCTTCTCTTCTTCTTTACCAGATCTTTTACAACTCTCTGCTACTCAGCAGATGGTCAATCTATTCTGGCAGGTGGATTGTCAAAATTTGTCTGTATATATAATGTCAAGGAACAGATTCTTATGAAAAAATTTGAAATTTCGTGCAACTATTCTTTAGATGCAATGGAGGTATGTGAGCACAGGAGTCTTTTTTTTTTTTTCATTTTCTCACCCCCTCAAGACTTTGGTTTTGGTATAATATCTCATTAAGTGTGATTCATGAATGGTTTTATTTAAGAATAGTTTATTTTTGTGCAGGAGAGGGGGAAGGAAATACTCCTCTTGGACAGAATTAATTCCTGAAACTCTTGCCAGATTTGTAGTGTGCTTCTGTTGAATGGGCAGAACTCTCAAGCATACTGAGTTAGTTGGCACTAGACTTATAATGGAAGTGAAAATTTAAATTCCTGATATTTTGTACTAAGCTAACTCCCTGAGTGTCAGTTTGTGTTAGCAGAGAAATGAAGGATTTCTTTTGTGGACACGGAACAACATCACTGAGCTTCACAAACTCTGTTTCTGAATATTGCCAAATGCCAAATTAAATTCCTTCAGAAGTAAAGTGAATGATGAAATGCACCAGAAGGAAAAACATTCAGTAACGCTTTTCAACATTGCCTTACCTGGAGAACGGTGATTGTTCAGTGTTTATATCTGGCTGTATTTGACTGTGGTTCCAAATACACTTCTTTGTCAGCAGTGGTTTGTGAGTTGCTGTAGCTCAACATCTGAAAAAGAACCCTGGAGAGGATTTAGAAATGGGGTGCAGGGAGGCCCCTGAAATCTCATTTGCACAGTGTTCTGGCTACACAGCCCTTGCGTTTGCACTGTGCATTTATGGAACATGAAGGGCAGGAAGAGCAGGGGTGCAGCTGAGGAAGCAAACAGTGCATCTGACACAGGGTAAAGTTATAATAATGTGAAACCACAGGCTAAACTGAGCTCTGCTGTTTGAGAAGAGATTCAGTGCAGTGAATGGAACTTGTGTGTTTTTCTAGGAGTACTTGGATCGCAGAAAAATGACTGAATTTGGCAGCATGGCTTTGATTGATGAAGGGGGTGGAGGTGACGAAGGTGTTGCCATCCCTCTTCCTGGAGTAAAAAGAGGTATGGCTTTGGCTTTGCTCTCTTGTTTCTAGTTTTATGTAGATCCAAACCTTTAACATAGATAAGAAGGGTTTGACTTGTTGAGCTCAGTTTTAACATCAGGATTACAAAATGCAGTTTCACCACTTAAACTGTAGGACCTCTTGGACATGGACTGTCTCTTCCTTACCCAGTCTTTAACTCGGCCAGGTTTTACCACACTGCACATTATTTATTTGTAACATCATAGTAAGAGTTGATTACTAGACTGTGAACTCGTGGTGAATATGTCAAATCACTTCTAAACTTCTCTTTTAGGTGACATGAGCTATCGACACTTTAAACCAGAAATCAGGGTGACTTGTGTGCGATTCTGTCCTACAGGTTAGTATCAATGATTAATTTAGGATTTTTTATTCCATCTAAAAAGAATAGAGCATTGGAGGATTATCATTACTCTTCTGTTTCCATTCTAGAACAATCATCTTTGTTGTTAAATATTGTTATTTCTCTTCTAGGACGAAGCTGGGCAGCCACTACCACAGAGGGTCTCCTGCTCTATTCACTGGACTCTGGGCTAATTTTTGATCCTTTTGAGCTGGATATTGATGTCACACCCAGCAATATACACAAAACACTGAGTCAGAAGGAATACACCATGGCTATAGTCATGGCCTTCAAGCTGAATGAAAAGAAATTAATTCAGGAGATTGTAGAAGCTGTCCCTAGCAGTGAAGGTGAGTGGGTGGATTGGGTGGGTCATCTATGAAATGGGCTGAGCTAGCTGTGGGCAGACATGTGGAAGCCAAAATAAGTTGAGGTGTAAAGGTAGATTTTTTTGTGTTAATATATGTTTTAATTTTACCAGCCCACTTCATGCTCATTTAGTGACTTCTCAGGATGGAATTCGATCAGGCCTATATGTGCAGGCAAAATTTTTGGATGTCAGTTCTTGGAAGTGGCTGATGTTAGAAGGCACATGAAGTTTAACATGAGTTAGCACTTGTACCGTGTGATGAAGACCATTAACCACTAACAAGGATGTAGTCAGCAGTTTGAGGAAAGTGATGAATCTCATCTGTTGAGCGCTTGTGACACTACAGCAGGAGTTCTGTGCCTAGTTGGAGGGCCAGAATACAGCTAGGAGAGGCTGTTGTAATCCACTGTTAACAGGATGATTGGGTGCCTGTTTCTTAAGACAAAGCCATTTATGAAAGTGGGTTATATATAATGAGGTAATTTAGTTATATGTGAGATTATTTTGAATGCTTCTAAATTGTGTTTCATTGTGCTGTGCAGTTGCTAGCAGCATTCAGACACTTCCTTGTGTGGGCAGCTGACTTTGCTGTCTTTTCAAGTATCATTTACTGCCTCTGATTGTTGTGCATAACTAGTTCCACTGAATACAGCATTTTGGCTGACATCTTTTACACTGAAAGAGGAAGAAAGGGTGGAAGTAAAAGTTTTGAAGGAGAGCTGCTGGGGAGGAGTACTCTGCTAGGAGGAAGAACTTGGAGAGGGAGCAGTTAACTTCTTGCACTTAAATACAGTAGTGTTTGGGAGGTTCAAAGAAGGAAGATTTGTCCCCTTAGAGATTATGGGACTGTACCCTGAAATACAGAACTAAATATCCACCACTTGCCAAGACACAGCTTTCTTCTCCTTCCCCTTATGCTTTCCTGTGGTCTTTTTCATGTTACTCCAAATAATAACTCAACTCTATTGAATGTTCATGGGCTTTTTTTTTTTCCTTTTTGCACAGTTGATGTTGTCTGCTCATCACTGCCAGACCTGTATGTGGAGAAGTTACTGGAGTTCCTGGCCTCTGCATTTGAGACCTCTTGTCACTTGGAGTTCTATCTTATTTGGGCTCATAAGTTGCTCATGCTGCATGGACAGAAGCTGAAAACAAGGTGGGGTCCCATGAAAATCAAAATGCTGATAGGGATTTTAAAATTAAAGTAAAAACCTGTCAGTTTAAAGCTTTTACTTAACATTTACTGACAGTCTAGATAATGCACACACAATTAGAACTACTTCAGTTTTACAACTTCTGTACTAATGGTAAAAATTACAGTTCAGACTTGATCTTAAAGGTCTAAAAAGATTCTAAGAAGTGTGTATGACAGAAGTGGAATGCATTATTGGATTTGTGAAGATACATGGCAGGAACATTTTGCAAATACAACAGATAAACCTTTGCTTAAGTTGAGTAGACAATAACTGCATAATGATTTCTAGAGTAGGATTTCAGCAACTGTGTTTTTAAACAACTATTCATCTTAAATGTAACTGAAGCTTAATATGCTGGTACTGGTTGTGTTTTTACAAACTTAGCTTGTGATTATAGCCTGCACTCTTAGCTGGTAGTACTCTGCCTTCTTACAGAGTACTTCAGAACTACACAGGCCTGGTCTGTGAATTATATTCATCCCATTCATATGGAATTTTCAGACTTTCAGGAGCAAAACCAAGCAAATTTACAAATTTAAAATGTAAGAGGCAATCTGAGAAGGAGTTCTGCAATTTAAAAAACAGTTCATTGTAACTCTTCCCTTGCTTCAATGTGGGTATTAATGTTTTAGTTACTGAAATGACTGGAACAAATTCTCTTCTTTTGTTGCTGCTAAAGTAGAAGAGGACAATTTAAAACAAACTCCCCCTTTTTCAGAAAGTATTGCAGTATCTGGAAGGAACTGTCATTGCTGCAGCAAGCTGAATTAGCTCTTCAAGATGCAGGTGGACATTAGAAAAAACATTTCTCACAATATATTATTTGTTCTGAGTGTAATCATTGTGGGCAGAGTCAAAAGCAGAGAGCTTTTGTTTTCTTTAGGATTACCTTAAAAAGTTGAATTTGAAGTTGGATGCTTGTTAAAATCTTGAGAGTATAGAAAAGTTCTAGATCTCCATACATAAATATGAATTGCAGTGCAAATTGCATCTTTTCTCCATCCAAGGTCAGTGAAGCTGCTCCCTGTGATTCAGTTCCTTCAGAAGAGCATCCAGCGTCACTTCGAAGATGTTTCAAAACTGTATGTATTGTTACATTTGAAAGTTCAAATCAAAAACCTGGAGTGACTTGGGGGATGATAGTTTGCTGTTAAAACTTTAGAGACAGTCTTCTTTTAGAGGTGTTTTTATTTTAGGAGGAAAACAACATTTTCCTATTTTATTTTTACAGATGTGAATGGAACATCTACAACATCAAATATGCGCTGGCCATTTCACAGCAGCGGGGCATGAAACGTCTGGCAGAGGAAACACCAGGAGATGAAGAAGAATCAGATTCTGACAGTGATTATCTTATGCAAGAAGCTCATAAGGATCACTTGAGTTCTTAATTACTGTTTGTGAGAGGCAGAAAACCTCAGACAGTATTTTATGCAGTGGTATTCACTGGGAATGAGTGGCCCTCATAGTGGCATCAACTCCTAACAGTGGGATGGAGTTACATGGGAGGTAGTGATGGAAATGTAGGATATGCCATGGATGGCACTTTTTGCCTATTTCATGTACCCTTTGGCTGTAAACTTGACAGCGCTGATTTCTTCATTAACTGATATCTTTTTAATAATTCCCAATTTCAGATAAGAAAACAAAAACGTGTTCTTAGTGAAGTTAGAAGTATGACTGGAAGAAGTTTATTCTCTATTAAAAATGCCCTGTACCTTAAGTATAGTGAATTTTGTAGTGCAAGTTTGTCCTACATTGGACTCTGAATTTTAAAAAGGATAAAAAAATTTTCTTAATTGGAAATGTACTGCTCTCAACTTGTTTTAAATGTTGTTTTACTTGGATTTAATATGCACATATTTCTGGAGCACTCTTTTCTTAGTTCTGTGACTTCCAAATGTGATGACGCTTCAGTAATGAGGTTTCAATAATGTTAGACCCATAGCAGTGACTATGGGACAAAATTTACTGGGCTTTACAACTTTTGTAGAGGTTTCATTGACAACTTTAAGATACTGTAGTGAAAATTTGTTTGGACATTACCACCTCAATAATGTAACTTAAACTGTAAGAGAATGTGTTACAAACATGGTGGTTTATTTGGTTTGGGTTTTTGGGGTTTTTTTTTTTGTTTTTTTTTTTTTAAAGCCCTTTCTTGTCTTTTTTTAAGTGTTGTTTACTAACACATTAAAACCTGAAACTTTTGATTCCCTTTGTTTTTGTGAATTGATGGGAGAACTGGCTAATAAGAGCGGAGTCTTCCATACGAAGAATTGTGACTGTCCTTGTAATACCTTGAAGCCACATCTTGAAAGGGCTTTGTTAATGATGGTACTGCAAATATTACTAATGATCCAGAACTGATATTCTCAGCATATTCTGTTCTTCTGGATTTGTTTTCTGATCACTTTTCACTGTTGAAATAGAGGAGAGGTATAAATATTAAGGGTAGCTGCAGTGAGGTCTCCCCTCAGTCTCCTCCAGGCTGAACAGACCAAGTGCCCTCAGCTGCTCCTCACACAGCTTCCCCTCAAGGCCTTCACCATCCTCACTGCCCTCCTTTGGGCACTCCCTGATAGTTTAGTATCTTTCTTTCCAGGCTTTCATTCCCCGTCCTGTCCATACATCCAGGATTGCCCCATCCCAGGAGCAGAATCCAGCACTATACCAATGTTGAACTTTATACAGTTGGTGATTGCCCATCTCTCTAATTTATCAAGGTCGGTCTGCAGGCCCTCCCCGCTCTCGAAGGACGCCAACAGCTCCTCCCAGTTTTGTACCGTCTGCCAGCTTGCTTATTTTTCCCCCATTATTTCCGCACCGTTATCTTTTTACCCTCGGTCACCTTCCCACCGCTGCCATTGCCGATAAGTGAGGGCCGAGGACGGAACAACCGCGCGCGGGCGNGCCATGCTGACCTCCCGAGGCCCGGCCCTGTGCACGGCGCTGCGGCGGGCAGCGCCCGGCGGCCTCGCTTCCTTCCACTCTTCCTCTCGGCGCTGCCGCGCCGCCCGCGTCGCTGTGGTGAGTAATGGAGGAGCGCGGGGCCGCGGGGGCCGGGGTAGAGATGAGAAGTGTTTGGGTTTTTTTTTTTACTGTCTGGTTCTCCACAGCCACCCTCGGGCCTGCAGCCGGGGTCTCTCCGGCGATGGGGGCGGTGCAGGGGAGGGTTCGGCAGGGCGGCGGCCTTGGAAAGCCTCGCCTGGTGGCTGCGGCAGCTGCAAACGCTGGAGAGACGATGAATTTGAGAAGAGAAAGCTACTTACAGTTCGGAAACTTGGAGGAAGCCAGACCAGGAGTGGGAAACCTGTAAAAATTGGCGTCTGTATAATTGTTGTGGGTCTGGGGTCGATTTGGGAAGGACCACAGAATAACGGGATGGGTCAGGTTGGAAGGGAGCACAGGGAGTCGCCTGGTCCAACCTCTGTGCTCAAGCAGGGCCATCCCAGAGCACATGGCACAGGATTATATCCAGAGGGTTCTGGAATATCTCCCGTGAGGGACACTCCATACCCTCCTTGGACAATCTGTTCCAGTGCTCGGTCACTGCATAATAAAGAAATTCTTCCTCATGTTTAGGTGGAATTTCCTGGGCATCAGTTTCTGCCTCTTGCCTCCTGTCCCATTGCTGGGCATCACTGAGCAGAGCCTGATCCATCCTCTGACAGCCCCTTTTTAGATGTTTGTACACATTAATGAGGTTTCCTCTCAGTCACCTCTTCTTGAACTTGAACAGCTCCCTCAGCCTTTCCTCATAAGAGAGAGAGCCTTTCTTCAGTCCCCCACTCATCCTCACTGCCCTCCACTGAACCTGCTCCAGGAGCCTCCTTTGTACTGAGGAGCCCAGGAGGACTTAACTTGAAATAGTTTGTAGTGTAACTGGGTGAGGTGCTGGCAGTGAATATATTTAAACTGGGTTATGCTCTTTGGCAGAAAGGAGGTAAAACATGTTACAAATACAGAAGAAAGCAGGGAGGTGGAAGAGCTACAGATTGCCCAGGGAAAATACAGGTTGTATGTGGATGGTGTCCCAAATGGATACACAGTTTTCAAACTCAGTGGACAGTCTCTGAAGCTCGAGCTTTGCATAGTCTAGACAGCATTAAACGTAAAGAAATAAGAAGGCATTACCTGCATGAGGAAATCTGTTTGAGGCAGACTTGGCTTGGGAAAGGGCAGAATGCTGGTCCACATGGCTAAAAAGTAACCCATCAGGAATGCTGTCATTTTAACAAGTCACAGCTTTTTAAATAGAGCTGGGGAAACAAATGGTATTTTGGACATAAGTGATGTAAATTTCTGACTATGGTAAAAGAGATTTGTCATCAAGCAGGTACTGAAGTAACAGAAGAGTTTATAGTCATAGTGTTACAGTATTTTGGTTTCACTGAGTTTCAAAAACATTTAAAAAGTGTTGCTCACAGAGCATAAACACAGTTGCTTGTCTGTTTATTCAGTCTTAATTAAATGATAGATAAAACAAAAAGTTGTGAAATAAACAGCAGCTCTTAAATACCAGAAGAGGATTAACATGGACAGAAGAACATTTATGGATCTTGCTCATTTGGTGATGGTGATATTTGGTAAAGTAATGCCCATGATAGCAGACACCTGGGTATTGTGAAAGTCCCTTCAAGGCTAACATTTCTAGCTAAGACTTTTTCAGTTGTGAGCTTCTCTTCAGGTGCGAGTTTCTGTTCATGTGTCTGTGTTTAAAAACTAAGGGAAAACCGGGAGGGAAGAGATTAAAGTTTAAAAAAAAATTAATAAAAAGGGAGAAAAGGAAACTGACTTCCTAGCTGGATTTTTTTTCTTTCAAAACAAGAGCCAAACAAAAAACCCCAAAAGAGTTCATCTGTATACTTTCAGGAACTAGGTAATCCTTTGGATATTTTGGTTTTGTTTCCTTCTTATAATAGCTTTTTTAAAAAAATGTTTTTTCTCCTTCTACTTTGTCAGATTCTTTACCCACACAAGGGTAGCTGACTGCTATGTGCTTTTTAACTCTGGTGTATATAAACAAAAGTATTATTTCCACATTGTTAAAGAAAGTATTATTTCATTAAAAGTCATTCAGCTGTTGATCTCTGATGCAGATGCTCAGGTAAACTAGAGCAGCAGGTAAAGTAGTTTAAATGCCATCCCAAAGTGCATTTCTGTCCCTCTTCTGAGGTGATGTGCACCTGAATGAGAAGGTGTTTCAAAGGGATGTGGACACTTCATAAAAAAGATGAATGACACTCAGAACAACCCACTGTGTGCACAATAGAAATGTACCTAAGGGTAACATGTCTGTTTATTAACTGTGGAATAAATGTATAAGCCAGGAAATAAATAGTGGTTATTCCTGAGCCCTGTGATGGGTTGCTATAAATAGGAAATGCCAGTTCTGCAGTGTGTCAAGTGGTGATACCAGTGCTAATAGCATGGTGTTCACTGGCATAGTAAGACCTTGTCGTTAAGTTGGGCTTTTTTTGTTGTTCGTTAACTTTTTTTTAATCTTACCTTGTGAAGGATCCTGCAGGGAGTTTGTGTCACCTGCAATATCTATGATTTTCTTACTGCAGGTCCTGTCTGGCTGTGGTGTCTACGATGGCACAGAAATCCATGAGGCATCAGCGTAAGTTGCTTTATGGGACTGTAGGCTCCAGAAAAAGTCTCCCATTACACTGCAGCAGTTAGTTTAATTTAGTTTTGCTGTCTCTGGCCATCAGAATTACCCTGAGAGATATATGATGAAGCTTTCTCAGTTTTATCACAGCATAATTGTGAGCTCAGCCTGGATTCTTGTAGAACTCAGTGATTGTCTAAAGATGCAGCACTGTGCATGTGATGCCAGAACACAGAGTTGAGAGAGACTCTCTTCAGAAACAGAAATTCATAGTTCCAGATTCAATCTCAAGAAAGTTAAATACAGACTTAATTTCAGAATCACTTTTGAGTTTCTGTTCCCGGAACTAAATCTAACAGCAGAATTGTTAATGCTTAAGAGAAATTAACTCTTACTGTGAATTAATAAGAGATGGTGTCACCTAGACCTAGACTGAATGTTAATGTCTATGTTAATTGTGGGATTCTTCCATAACACCTGGCGACTTGGAGAAAGGAAGCTTTTGTTGATCCCAGTGGCCTGCTTTGATAGGATGTGTGTTTTTCCTCATCTTTCAAAGTCAGGTGGTGGGATATTTGTAGCAAGACTTGGGAGCCAGGTAAAGCCTCTCCCTTAAGGTTTTGTACCTATTTCATCTCTGTTTTTGTAGTGTACTAGTACACCTGAGCCGTGGGGGAGCTGAGGTTCACATGTATGCTCCAGATGTCCCTCAGATGCATGTCATTGACCACAGTAAAGGGCAACCAGCTGAAGCTGAGTCAAGGTAAGTGTGTAATTAATGTGTTTTCGAGCCTCAGTCTCCTAGACATTCTTCAGACGTAGCAGCCTGTAATGGTTCCTGTAACTATATAACTGCTGAATGCCATTAGTAGCTTTTATGCCAGCTGTGGTGGTTTCCTTGGAAAGATACTACATGACTTTTCTGGACTTGATTAAATACAGTCTGTCAGTGCCCATGTTTCCCAGCAATAGCATTCAGAACCACCAATAGCTTCAGTTACTAATGTTCTTGCTTCCTCCCTTCCTCACCTCCTTTTCCTCTGCCAAAACTTTATTTACACTGTTTTGTGTGCAAATGCTTCATTTATCACATTGTTTTATTTTTGGTTCTTCAAGGAATGTTTTAGTGGAATCTGCAAGAATTGCTCGTGGTAAAATTGCAAGCCTGGCTAAACTCACTACAGCAGACCATGATGCTGTGATATTCCCTGGTGGATTCGGAGCTGCCAAAAACTTGTGAGTGCCAACTAATCATCAGATTCCTCAACTAAATATTCACAATTAACTATGGATGGAGCTTGGAGCAGCCTGGTCTAGAGGGAGTTGTCCCTGCTTATGGCAGAGGGGTAGGAATGAGATGATCTTTAAGGTCCCTTCCAACCCAAACCATTCTATCATTCTATGAACCATGATTCACACAATGGAATCAATAAATGGCCTTATTTATTACCTATGTAACTCCTACTTAATAAGGATAACCCCTTTCAAAGTCTTGGCATTGTCTTGTTTTAAATTCTCTGAACAATGTTGATGAGAATTCAAGAGTTTTGATAATGCAGAAGAAGCCCTCTTTCTTTCCCCTAGTGGTGTTTCTTTTTGGGTCTGAGGGAAGTGAAGGTAAAACTTCCATGAGTTCAGGTGCTTGTAATGTTATTATTCTGTTTCTTCCTCTCTGCTTACCCAAAAAATCCCCTCTTGTTTTATAATGTAAAACAACAGCTGGCTGAAAAAAAAACCAAACCGAAAAAGTGTCAGCCATGTGGAATACTGATTATCTTGCTATTGACACTTTCAACACCAAAGCTTTCTTGTTGGCTTTGAGAAACATGAATGTTACTTCCCTTTTCTTTTTACGTATTTTTCTTCTTTGGAAAGATTACTGTTCAACTTCTCAGTAATCCTAGAAAGCTGAGGTGATAATTCTCATTTCTAGATGTTTTTATTAAGTACGGGACTTTCTGGCAGACCAAAACCTTAGAAGAGAGGCAATTTGGCTAAAGCATTGATGGTCATCTACAGAGTGTTTTTAACCAACTCTTTAGTAGCTGTTAAGTTTGTGATGATCCTTTGGAGCCAGTCTCAGGACAGATAAGCAACCACCTCTGTTTGTAGGTTTATACTGAGCTTTGTATAAGTTTCTTCTTGTGACAGATCTACCTTTGCTGTTGATGGGAAGGATTGCAAGGTGAACAGAGAAGTTGAGCGAGTCCTGAAAGATTTCCACAAAGCAGGCAAACCTATTGGGTATGTATGTGAGTTGGATGGCATTTGTTTGAAAGTGTGAGCATGGAGACAACCTGTGTTTTGGTGAAATGTGCAGCTGTTGTTGTTGGAACTGGAAAAAGTATATTCTGTTTTGTATCATTTGCAGCCTATTTTGTAAATGTGTTTTTCAAGATGTGTGGTGTAGGTGTTTGTCAAAGCCGAGAAAATGCTGAGAGGAAGTTGCCTTGTGAGGTCTTTCAGATTTTCAAGGCTGTATCCATTTGAATCTTTTCAGTTTTGAGCAACTTCTGGATTAGTGCTGTTGTAGAATTGCTCTTACAGTTCCTTCTGTTGCAGTCTGTGCTGCATTTCTCCAGTGCTGGCAGCAAAGGTGCTCTCTGGTGCTGAAGTAACTGTGGGCCACGAAGAAGAGGAAGGGGGCAAGTGGCCTTATGCTGGGACTGCAGGAGCCATCAAAGAGCTGGGAGCAAAGCACTGTGTGAAAGAAGTAACCATATCCTTTCCTGGTAAATTCCATGCTGGGAGGCAGTTCAGAAATGTGTCATTAAAGGAATGAACATGTAGGATCTGTGCTTTTCCACTTGGATTTTCATGGGAATGTGCAGTGTATAGCAGATACCAGTGGTACAGTACAGGATTAGAAACTCTTCTGTACACAGCTGTGTAACTGCTACTGTGTAACAACACACTGGGAGTTAGAAGTTGTTCTCAGTCAGCTCCCTTGGACAACCAGTAATGCACTAAGTGCTGAATGAATTTGCACATAAAACTGTCATGAGTTACAGCTGGTCAGTTCTCTTTGAGGTTTTTTGCTTCTCCTGAAGTCTAATGCTGCAGTCAGACTATACTCAGAGACATTTTATTACAATCAGTGATTTTTGTAGGTTTTCTTGTATTTTTTGGTGTTTCCACAGGCTTCTCATGCAGCATTTATACTTCTGGCAAAAATACCTTGTCATAGCTTGGGTTACAGGTTGCAGCTGTCTTTACAGCTAGGTGGTATAACATATTTGAAGGTAGTTTTTATAGGATAGTGGAGTTGTGAGGTTTTGTCAGTGCTGGTTCATTTTGCAGGCAGCATCTGCAAGTGCTGTGTTTTTCTTAACTCCTTTTTACGAAGCTCATGTGGATACAAAAAATAAGGTGGTGACCACCCCAGCATTTATGTGTGAAACAGCATTACACCATATCTTTGATGGCATTGGGGCAATGGTAAAGAATGTGCTAAAATTAACTGGCAAATAAAATCAGATAAGTTTAAATTTAGGGCATAGTGTCAAGCATATCATGGACCAATGGAGATGTTTGCACCTGCTTGTCCTGTTCACACTCTAGTGACTGCTGATACGAAGCTGATTGATTCCCAGCTGAAGGATTTTCCATGCCTTTTTGGGAGAGGGGCATTACAGAGATCAAGGAGCCTGGCCTAAGACACAGAGCATTTTTTTGAGCTTTTCCATCTGGAGAGAGTGGTTTGGATGTGTTCTGAAACAAGTCTTCCCAACACACCAATGTCAAACAAGTTCTAAGGGAGAAAAGGAGACTCAAGGGCCTTTCAGAAGCTGAGGGCAGATGTGTTTGTACGGATTTGCAACATGTGTAGTGGATGAAGAATGGGAGACAGGAAGGCATGCATGGTTCAAGGTGTATAAGCTCAGGCCTCTGTTCTGTCTGGGAACTAAAAGCCAGGATCAGCTGTTCAGGGAAAAGACATCTTCCACACCTTCATTTAGCTCGGTATTATTGAAAAGATTTTTTTTTTGTTTCCATGTGAAAGAACCCTGTTTTCACAAAGTCATTCTGAACTCCCATCAGCAGCAGGACACAACTGCCACACATAGCACTTTGAAAAACTCATCCATTGGCCCATTATAGTTTTAAAAGGTCTTGAAATGAAGAAGAAAATACCGCTGGTGTGACGCACAGCTCTTAAGGACAGCATCCCTGTTAAAGCAGCTGTATGATAAGTAGTGAATGGAAAAAACAATCTCAAATTATCCTAACTTCCCCTGCTTTAGGGTAATAAAGCTTTCTCCAAAGAAGTACTATTGAATGTCTAGAATAATGATGTACAAATAAATTAATTTCTGCCTTTATCTCCTCCTTGTCCTTTCACTTTTGTTTGGGAGCTGCCTTTTATAACTTACACTGGTTGTGTAAAGAGTAAGTTATTTTAGCAGTTTTCTGCTTTTCAGTTCACCAGTTTTGTACATTATTCCCATATAGAATCCAGCAGAATCTCTTCCACCTCTTCCAAGTTTTTGGTCACCTTTCTGTTGAGCAGGACACAATATTTCTCAAATTCAAACAAACAAGCAAAGGCACCCCTTACCTGGGATTAAAGTTTCTCTTCCACGACAGACTTGCTGAAATAAACCCATATTTTTAAGGGAGAATTGTGTGCTTCATAAATGAATCCACAAGCTGTAGACTGAATTGGTGTATGGCAAATGCCATCCGTGGCTGAACACTTGCCAGGGGTGTGAAGTAACGTTTTTTATTGGGGGGAACAAAGAGAGAAGCTTGAGTGTGAGTGTTAGGCATGCTCAGCTTGCTCTGTCAGTATTCAGGGAATAAGCACTTTTGCTTCTAGAGCCTCTTGATCATTAATTTTTTGTCGCCAAAAAAAATCTGGATTTGGAAGATTTGAATTTGTACTTCAATGCTGGCACTGTTCTTGGGGGATTTCAGAGATTCCCTGTGCAGATCACCAACTCCAGTGAGGTAACAGAGGAATCGTACACAGACACTAAGTCATTGTGAAAGTAGGCATGGTTCAGAAAGTGGAATTTGACATTCTCTGAAACCCTTTTTATGCCTTGAATTCTTCAGGAAATTTTCAGTATCAGAATTTAAAACACTGCCACTGTATAATACAGTGCAAGAACTCTCATCATGATCTTTGCTTGTCCAAAGTGGGTATTTTTAGTATCAATTTTATACACAGAGGCTTAGCAGAGGATGGGAGGTCATTGTTCACATAAAATATAATAACATTTTAAATTGCATGTGTTTCTCACATCTGCAGAAGGTTTAAAAGAAATTTGGTAACAGAATATCACAGAACAGAAATGGTATTGAAATCCCCAGGGTAGAAGAACAGCTGGTTGTGCCTGTGTTAGCAGTGCCTTCCTCTGCTGCAAGAACTCAGCTCTGGGTTAAACCTTCCATGAACTCCCTCACCACAGCAGGGCTGAGGGTTGGAATTTAAGGTTTCTCATATTTACAGTTCCTAGTAAGTGCAGTGCTGGTGGCACAAACCTTTCTTAAATTCTGAATCTTGGGTTCAGGTGCCCTGAGGAAGAAGATGATCTTTCGAAGAAATTGGTGTTACCATTCAGTGACCATGGTGGTGGTTGGATCACACAGATGGTGCCTCTTTACAGTCCTCAATTATTTTAACCTTTCTCTTTTGATTTCTCTGAATTTAGAGAGAATGGGATTTTTTAAGGGAGAAAGAACTATGCACCAGAATTGCCTTTAATTTTTAAAATTTTCCCTCATTTCCCAGTAATTTTCTGACCACAAACCTTTTATATACATATTTTTCAAGGGTTTGGTGGTGTGTTTTTTTTGGTTGTGTTTGTTTGTTAAGTGCTTTTGGTTTTGGTTTTTTGTTATCAGTAGAAAGTTGTTCAACTTTGGTTGTCATCTTGGCTTTCAGACAGTGTAAATTTGGAGGGAAATTCCATGTACCCTTCGAGATTGTTATTAGAGATTTGTCTGCAAAGCTGGGATTTTTCTTTCCTTCCGTAGGGTGGATTGGAGCTGGCGAGGGGTTTGCTACTTTCAGCCAAGTGGACAGGAGTTTATGATTAATATGTTTTGTTAAATGCTACCAGAAATAAGAAGTGAAAGAGGCTTCTTGAAGCCTCCATCAGGAGTCATGCAATACCTAGCTTGTGGATTCCAGGCATTTCTCGTCTTTGGGGGAAACATTTAATAGCTTTGTGCTACTAAAAGGGAGCTGCAATAATTGTGTTCCTGCTCGAGTTGCTGTTCTAGTGCCTGCAGGGTTGACTTGCAGGGGTGGGAGGAGTTGCTGCCTCTCGGCTGTGATTCTGCCCGTCCCCTTTTGCCTCATTGATGGTTACACACAAACTCTGTTTATGAAAGGTTTCTCTGCGGGTTATTGCAGTGTTCACAAATTTGTCAGCAGCGCTTTTCTAAAAGCAGAAATGAGAGTCGGGGTTTGAGAAGCCCGTTTTGTTTTTCACCCTTTGGTTTGTGGCTACAAGAGACACTTTTTTTGGAGAATAAAGAGCCAGCAGAGGGCACTTGGTGAACAATATTCTGCGCGGGGTTCCACTTACGCAGGGACAATATGGAAAGTGGGACAGTTCTGTAGGGCACCTTTTTGGCATTTTGGATGCATATGGAGAATAAAAAAAATATTGCTCCCTCTTGGCTTCACATAAATAAACAGGACATCCAGTTCCATTGCAAGGAATGCATTTGTCCTGCTGTCTTGTTAAGATCCATTTCTTCAGCACAGTTATTTATCCCCCTGAAAATATAGTAGCAAATACACATAATTAAGCTCTAACCCCTTCCTGTGATGTATATATCACGGAAAAAAAAAAAGAGGAAAAGTGTAGTATAAAGTCATACAGTAATGTTTGGGGGTTTTTTGATGCTTTTTTTCTTTTCTTTTCTTGGTTGGGTTTTATTTAAACACTAGTGGTGCTATAGCAAACATGACTGAAAATGAAGGTTTGTCGGGAAGGACTTTTATCGGGTCTAGAAACACCCCTGGAAGGAAACACATCATTTCTTGAAGTGTCCGTGTTTCTGCAAGCAGTATTTTATATGTGTGTATATGCACTTATTTCTTACTGCTTTCAGAGTGGGAACTTAAGATAATCCTCCACCTGCAAATAATTAAGAGTTGCCTGCACTCCAGGGCTTGAGCCTTTTGTTTGGACTGGTTTGAGACTTCAAGTGCCTGAGGGGAAGTTTGCTTATTGTATGGGTGTATAGCTCTCAGGAGAATTAAGGAGCTGATATTTGGTTATTTTTTCCAGGCTGATTTCAGTGATGGCCAACATCTCTGCAGAAAGAGAGAGAGGGGAAGGAGAAGGGTCTGAACTGGGACTATCCCAAAAGCTGAAACAGAAGTGGCAGTGAGGATTGCAGCACCCATAGCAACACGATTTCCTGCTGCATGTTTTAAAACAATCACCTTTCTTGGTTGTTTGCAGTATTTTTCAGTACTCTTTGTTCAATTTCTGAGTGTCAGGTTATGGAATGACTGCCCTCAGGCTTAGCTGAATTAATGGTGAAAATTCCAGTCTAGGAAAGGTGTCCCTGCCCATGGCAGGGGGTTGGAAGTGGATGATCTTTAAGGTCCCTTCCAACCCAAACTATTCTATGATTTTATGATTCTGAATCAAATGTGTCCACGTTAATTTCTTGCTGATGTTCTTTATGGGCCATTTCTCCCACATGACATGAAACTAAAGGGAGCTGATAGAGGAAAGCATTAACCAGTTAATCTGGACTGTAAACTTAAAAAGATGATCAAACTAACTCCTTGTTGTCTCTTACCAGTGTCACTGCCAAACATTGAAAAAAAAATTAACTCACTTTTACAGTCATTCTTTGGCAAGAATAATGTCCAAGGACCTCTGAAAACTTTCTTTAATGTAGTATATTATCAGCCATATGCTCCTGCCATATGGAATCCGTAGGTGTGGGCCACCAAGGTACTGCAAGTGAGAGAAGTGGAGATTGCTCCTTAAATGTGTGAATTGTTTTTGTGCTTCTTAGTTTTCAAAGCGATGCCTCTCATTCCCAATGAAACTCTGGACAACACAAGAACTGTGTACAGCTCACATTCTGCACAGTGAAGGAACTTTCAAGACAGATACTTCCTGTGTCACCACCCAGGCAAGGAAGGACAACTCGAGGTCTGCTGGTCACTCAAACCTTCACGTGCAGGAATTTGGAATGGTGGTCGTAGATAACCACTGGGAATGGCATTAAGTACAGCTCTGGGAAAATATAATAAACAGGGACATTTAAACATTCCAAGTGCTGCTGCAAATCTGAATCGTAATAAAGGAGAGTTGTAAACAACATTTAGAGGTCACCCAGGCCCTTCTGTACTCACACAGCTCACACTTGTGAGCAGAGGTGCTCACACAGCACAGAGCAGCACACAGAAATCACAGCAATAATTAAATTTAAAAGCAGATGCATGATACAGCAAGGAAATAAATGTTATTTTCCCAACAACAGCACAGTATGTGGACTCAAGTATAAAAAGTTTATGCCAAGCATCAGAGTCTTATTCATATCATGGCTTTACACACCAATTTTAATGGGCTTGATTTACAGGTGATAATCTATTAACACCAACTTTTTTAGTAACTTTTCATAGCAGCCATAAAAGCCAAGTTCTACATTTTTTTTTGTAAAGTTGGTAGAAATCAAATAATATATAATCTATGTTTATACTGGGCCTATTACTAAAACTTTTTAGTTCCATATGCAGTACACTGGATGTGTCTGTGTTCTTGTACAGTTATTACAAGTGTTTTATTTTCACTGTCTGAGAATGAATACATTAGTCCATTTACATGATTGAACTTCTAATATTTTTCAAATTATGGTCAAGAAATTATGATGCTGATAGAATAAATACTATGTAGAGCAATAGCTAGGAAGTTTCCCCTGCTGTTGGCACAAAACCAACCCAAAACAAAGTGAGGAATCTTGACTCAGATTTTTGATTTGTCAACAATGTCAGCTGGAACAAATTGTACTGCTTCAGCTTTCTCCCCCTAAACCAAGAATGACTCTTTTTTCAGTAGGGATGGTGTTGGGGAGCTCCCTGAATTTATAAAAATGCTTTGAGCTGTTGGCATCAAAAGGGCTTTGTATGTCTTGTCATTGGGAAAATGCTACCACTGAGATTTCTGTGTAAGTGTGTTCTAGGTTTGAAGCAAT
>VZTN01029816.1:29012-60946 GCA_013400515.1 Erpornis zantholeuca | reverse complement strand
GTTCAAATGCCTTACAACAAATAAAGATACAAGTTTTGAGTGAAGAATAATCGAAGCTCTTCTGAAAAGCTTTTGTTTAAAGAGTGTTTTAGAGATGCGAGTCAGGTTGTTTGGTCCGGCCTGTCCTTTTATTCTTCCCAGAAATGCTCTCTTTCTACAAAATAAACTCAGAAAATATGCAGACAGACAGAGCTAAATCCCAAGAAGTTAATTGTTACATTCAGTTTGCAAGGAAGGAAGAAGGGAAGAGCCTACCTTAACTAGCTAAATATAATAAGCTTCTTTCTCACTATAAACTGAAAATATAGCACATTGTCCTGGTTTGACACTGGCCGAACACCAGGCACCCACAACAACTGCTCACTCACCCTTCCCTGCCAATGCTGGGCAGAGTACATAAATATTTAAACTAAGGAAAAAACACGCCAAGGGAAAAACAGGCTCAACCTTGATGGTGCAAATGAATTTGCTACTAACAAAATCAGAGGAGAATAATGAGAAGTAAAATAAGCCCTTAAAACACCTTTTCTCTTTCCATCCCATCTCTCCTTCCCGTCAACAGCACAGGAACACAGGGGGTGGGGGTTTTGGTCAGTTTGTCACCTGAGTTCTTCCACTGATCAGGCAGAGGAGTCTTTTCCTGTGAGGCTGTGGGGTCCCTCCCACGGGAGACAATTCTCCGTGAACTTCTACAACGTGGCCCAGATCTCTCGAGCAGCAGCCACACTGCACCTGCTGCAGCGTGAACATGGGCACACAGTCCTCCCGAAACTGCTGCAGTGTGGGTCTCTCTTCCACAGGGTGCACTCCTCCAAGGACAGGCTGCTCCAGCCTGGGAGCAGGGCCCTCTCTCCACTGGGTCTCCCACGGGATCACAGACTCCTCCAGGCATCCACCTGCCCTGGAACAGGCACCTCCCCACGGGCTGTGGGTGGATCTCTGCATCCCCCATGGATCCCCATGGGCTGTGGGTGGATCTCTGCATCCCCCGTGGATCCATGGGCTGTGGGTGGATCTCTGCATCCCCCATGGATCCCCGGAGGCTGCAGGGGCACAGCTGCTTCACCATGCTCTGCACCACAGCCTACAGAGGAACCTCAGCTCTGGCGCCTAGAGCTCCTCCTCCCTCTCCTTCTTCACTGACCTTGGTGTCCCCATGTTGTTTTCCCTCACATGTTCTCACCTCCTCCTCTTCTCTGGCTAGAAAAAACCATGCATGCCCCACTTTGTTAAGATTTTCTTAAATCTGTTATCCCAGAGGCATTACCATAACCTCTAATTGGCCCAGGCTTGGCCAGCACCATGTTCTCCTTCGTAGCCATCACAGATTGGCTCTGCGAGACATGGTGGAAGCTTCCAGCAGCTTCTCACAGAAGCCACCTCTGTGCCCCCACCACCACTACCAAAAAACAGGCCATGCAAAACCAACACACACATAAAGGCAAAACAAGATATAATTCTGCATGTAGAAAAGAACTTTTAAAATATTTTCTTCACAGTGACTTGATCAGTGCTCTTTTCCTTCCAAGAAACTTGATGATTATAGAGTAACACCACAGGCTGGGGGCTGACCTCTTAGAGAGCATCTCTGTAGAGAAGGACCTGGGTGTCTTGGTGGGTGACAAGCTGACTATGAGCCAGCAGTGCTCTTGCAGCCAGAAGAGCCAATGGTGTCCTGTGGTGCAATGGGAAGAGTGTCACCAGCAGGTCAAGGGAGGTGATCCTTCTTCTCTACTCAGCCCTGGTGAGGCCTCATCTGAAGTGGTGTGTCCAGTTCTGGGCTCCTCAGTACAAGGAAGACAAGGAGCTACTGAAAAAGGCCCAGTAGAAGGGCCACAAAGATGATTATTGGTCTGGTGCATCTCTCTTATGAGGAGAGACTGCGGGAGCTGGGCCTGTTTAGTCTAGAGAAGAGAGGACTGAGAGAGGATCTCATTAATACATCTCAAAGGTGGGTGCCAAGAGGAGGGTGCCAGACTCTTTTCAGTGGTGCTCAGCCACAGGATGAGGAGCAAAGGCCACCATCTAAAGCCCAAGAAGTTTCACCTCAACATGAGTGGGTGGCAGAGCACTGGCACAGGCTGCCCAGGGAGGTTATGGAGTGTCCCTCTCTGGAGACAATCCAAACCCCCTAGGTGACCCATGTCGGGGGGGTTGGGCTAGATGACCTTCAAGAGATCCCTTCCAACCCTAGCAGCTCTGTAATTCTGTAAGAAAACAAGGACAGTATAGGTTATTCACTTTCAAGGTAATAATAATTTAAAAAGAGAATGTTTGGCTGGTGTTGCTAGAAAAAGTAAAAATGGCCATTGCCAATAAAGAACCTTTTATGTGGTCAGCCACATGTCCATCTCAACCAGCTGGTCATAACCAGCAAAAACCCCACTGAGGGCTCTTGCACAGGCAGGGAAATCAGACAAATTCCACAACAACTTTCAGCTCTAATTAAAAAATTTAAAAAAAATTAAAAAGGCAGGGAAACTTGTTACTGGTGTACATGTTCTTACCTCTTACTGGTAGTGGGTAACAGCAGTTGGGCTGAGACCAAGGCTGGATAACAAATACCCTAGGTCTTGTTCCCTACAAAATTGCTCACTTAAAGCTCCATTTCACTATACCATCACTGTACCACACTGTTGAGACAAAGGGAGATAGATTATAATGAGGACTGTACAGGTCTGGTGAGAATGAACCCTGATGTTGCCAAGGTAAGAGATGCCCCCACTTAGCATGATTAAGATGTAAGCAGGCTGAGGGAACAATAGGAGAAGAAGGTACAAATCACAGAGATAAAATCAGAGTTAACTCGGGGCTATGCTGAACTTGGTTTTTGGTATTTCAGTTTAAAACAACCATTTTGGCAAGAAGAGGGTAAGCTGGCTTCATGGGTAGGGTGCTGTGCTAGGACCTGGGGGTTTGTCCAACCCTTGTCCAGACATCTTGCATTACACCAAATAACTTTAAACCTTTCCTATAACTTGGGTCTCTGTGAGGCTGCTCCTTCTCTACTTCCCAGTCATGTTGTGGTAATAAGTCCACTGCCAAGAGAAAGATGTTCAACAGCTGGTGGTGAAGGCCAGGTAAGAGCAAACAACACAACAACCAAACCAGTTGTGGGACAATCTCAGAATTTTTATTCAAGTTTCCTTGGGCAGGTACAGCTCCATAGTGGCTACACATTAAGTACAACATGCTTTGTTCAGTTTGGTCACAAGATCAGTGCTCTTGGAGAGGAGGCTGACAGAAGCTATGGCTCCATAGCTTGGAGCAACACAAGCATTGCTGTGGCTGTCAGAGTGCGGCAGTCTGGTGCGTGCACAGGACTGAACAGGAGCGCCAGCAAAACTGCATGTGGGGCCTGAAGAGCTGGAAGGAACACAACCAGCTCCTGCTGCCAGTGAAGACCCATCCCTCTCCAGTTTCAAAGACAGCAGGATGTCCAGGGTGGAGGACAATGAATGGCAAAGCATTACACATCAAAACATGCACCTGTCAGCGAGACACTGCATACAGCAATCACAGCAGATGAATTCTTCATAAATAACCACACACAGCCAGGGAAATAAAGTGCCCCTAGCAGCCATGCTTTGAAACATTACTGACAAACAAAATGGGAAAAAGTCATTATCTGAAAACAGTTGGTATACAAATGAATATTTAGCACACACTAAATACTGAGATAAAACCTCCATTAAGCTCAAGAGTATGGGTATGTGAGAGGTAAGGGCAGATGATTTTGATGTTTTTTACTGATATCTGTATCATGACAATTAACATTGCTCTCCCCTGCCCTGCCCCTCCTCTTTGCTGCCCAGCTCTCTTCACCTTTTGACCAGGTGGCTGGTGCAGCTGGCTCAGCAAAGCCATTTATACCCTGCATGTCTTCTTCTGAAACAAAAGGCATAAAATATCCCTCAGCAAGGCTTTCTCCCAATATTTCTTTCATTTGTTCCTTCTGTGCTTTCTGTCTTCAGGCTTCCTTAAAAATGTAATTCCTATTTCTGTCACAGCATCTCCCTTCAGCCTGTCCTGGAGGAAGGTAACTTCTGCTGCTAAGTGAACCTAGAAAGAATCAGGACTGATCAGTTAAGCAAAGAAATGCCCGGTGAGCTCTTTCTCTCTTACTTACCACAAGAGGACCCCCTTTCTCAGGTTTCATGTGAAACAGATTTCTAGATTGTTTTGAAACAGCTTTCCCAACTAAGCTAATGCAAAGGAAGTTTATAGACACTGGAATTTGTATAATACATTATCCTTTATCCCAGTGCTTTGCTTTCTTCTGAGACCTCAAATTGCATACCTGATAATTTAGTGATCACCGAATTTCCTAGTCATGTACTGAGACTTATGACAAAATACTTTTGTTAATTAGTCTTGTATCAGATACTATAATTCTGAGACTGATGTCTATACTTAACACTGGTTGAGTTTTTTTCCTTTGAAATAGAAGATATATGTCAAATTGGATATTGACAGAAACATAAAGCAGCCCAAAAATAATCTCCCCAAAGAAGTTCTAGAGGTCAGAAATTTTCAAATAATGCCCTTTATTTATTTGTTTGTAAAAACCTTAAATTTAAGAACAAAATTTGGATTCCCACCTCATACACTTCTGATGCTTTGGTTTTTACATCATACCCATTTGTTTTTAACATTATACTTATCCACACTTTGTTCTCTCTTTCAGCAGGTACCACAGTAATTTGAGAATGTTATTCATCTTGGTGGATAAGGAAAGAATCAGGGATGACTATGACTGGCTACAGCTGTGCAGGGAATTGTGATATGCTCCAGGAGCAGTGGAGGAACCCAACATGCCCCTCTGTCCTTCCACTTTAAGTGTTACCTGGCATCTGGATCCCATCTGGCTTTTGCACCCGAATCAGCTACTGAACAGACTGAACAGCCAGGCAGGGATAGTGTGGGGGTGAGCTAATCCATGGGCTTCTCTACCTCAGGATCCAGGATCAGCCTTGTCCTCTCTTATCCAGATACAGACATTTGACCTGAGGGGTTAAACAATACTGTATTTCCTACATCTATCTCAACAAGTGATTTTGTTTTCATGTGCTTCTGTGAATCAACAAGGAATGGAGAAAAGAGATAGGCACTTCCTCACTGTGAGAGAAGGCCGTTGTTTTGCTGATTGAGTTACAAGTAAAAATAGAAGAGTGGGAATTAAGATAGAAACCAGTTGTTTGTTAAATTACCAGTAAAAATAGAAAGGGAGGAGGACTATGATAGAGATTAGCTGTTGTCAAATAAGTTGATAAATGGGGAAGATGTAACCAGCTGTTTTTACTAATTAATCACTAGTATATCAAGCCTCAGCATTTTGCAAAGCAATTATTGTAAGCTAGCCAACTCATTATATAAAGGAAATGGTATATTTTGGGCAAGGCCTATGAAACATACCAAGGAGGAACAACGGAAAGGAGGATCTTTGGCCTTCATCCTGGTGTATTTTGGACAGAGACTGAAAGAACATACCGAAAAGGAACAGCAAAAAGGGGGGACATCTGGCCCTCTTTCTCACGACCACCGGGCTACATGGCAACAGGTTGCGCACGCGCAGAAACGAGAAGTGACACTGGGATCCGAAGCCAGAAGGGTATAAAGATCAAAGACACGAAGACCTCGGCGGCGAGCCCCAGGCGGAGCAGAGGCTCCCCGGTCGCCCCAGCGCTGTTTTGCCTGCTTGTGCTTGCTTAATAAATTTTAAATTGTTAAAACCCTAATTGGCTGTGGGTTATTTTTAAACCCGAATTGGCTTTGGGTTGATCAATTGATTGGCTACTAACCTATAACACTCACCATTTCCAAGGCACCTCGAATCACCCCACAGAGGAGGTTACAATAGCAAAGTGATGCTCGTTCTGCTGGCAGCTCCTCCACAAAGTCCACTAGTGGGTTTTTGTCCAGGATTAAGGAGAATTTATTCCCTGTGGCACTACTGCAGCTCACACTAGGGGTGACCCCAAGGTACATCTTGAAAGCAACCTGCAAAAGAACAAAACTCTGCTGCTTGAATATGTTGTGTGCAAACCAGAGACGAAACTTTAGGAAGCAGCATCCCTTACATCAATTTTACCCTAGGAAAAAAGGAGGGAGAGCCAGACAGACTAGAAATCAAAGTTCATTTGTCTCTTCTGTGCTCAGCTTGAGCCAGCAATGCAAATCTAGAGCTATGTGATGCTCCAGGAAAACACAAGAGAGCGCTGTCCTTTGATGTTCCTGCATCTACAAGCCCACACAAAGAGGTTTTACTGTTATCGCTCGTCTGCTTTCGGTCAGGTCCTACCCCCGTGGGACCATTAGCATCTATATTAGGCCATTCGCTACCTCGCCAGCAACTTTTATAATCACAGCTCAAGATCTCCTTCAACTGGCCGAGAGTGCGTTTTTTTTTTAAACTCTGATCTCCATCTGCCGTCACTGAAAAAAAAAACAAACAAAAAAACAAAAAACAAAAAACCCCAAACAGCCCTTCAAGATCAAGAATGCCAAAGAATCAAGAATTTCAAATCAAGAATTTCTGCTCGCTCTCCTTCCACTGCCGGTGGATGCTCTCCGAAACGCGCGGCGCTTGCCCTGCGAGCGGCGCTCCCCAGACAGTGACATCACGGCGTTATCTCTCCGCGGGGCGTGGGCAGGGGCAGAGCAGCGGGCTGCTCCTCCTCGGGAGACACGGGAAACTGTCTCGATTTTCACCTCTTCAGTGAGTATCAGACATGGATGCTTTCCAAACGATCCTGAAGTTCTTTATGAACCGGAAAACCGCTATAGGGTACAGTTTTATGGCGCTGCTGACAATGGGAGGTGAACGTGTGTTTTCTCTTGTTGCTTTCAGATGCCCTTGCAGCAATGAAAACTTCAGGTACGGATTGGTATTTCTCTTCTCGCCAGCTCTTGTTTTGCTAGTTATTGGATACTTCTTAAACAGCAAGACCTGGAAACTCTTTACAGGCTGCTGGGTGAATCCCAGGAAAATATTCCCCAGAGGAAATGTCTGCCATTTCTTTTACGTCTTTGGACAAATCACTTTAAATGCTCTGGTAGCCCCAGTGATGTGGCTTTCTGTGGCTTTGCTCAACGGGACTTTCTACGAATGTGCCATGAGTGGCTTGAAAAATCCTGCCTACTTAGAGGCAGTTTGCCAGAGCAAATCGGAGAAGTGCCTTGAAGAGCTACACAAGGTAGCCTGTGACAAAAGCTCCATGCCCTTTTCAGAGAGTGACGAACTGAAGCGAACACTTCAAGCGCAGTCCCAGGTAAGGAAAATGATAAACAGAGAGCGTTATCCAGATTGTACTGCCGCTGTGATTTATCTGTGGAAGAGCCTGATGACAGATGTTATGTTAAAACCGTTGTCTCCATGTAAACAAGGTTTTGGCAGCCTTGCAAAACACAATCTATCCATCTTTTGGTTAGCTTTGAGCTGTTCCATATTTCCAGGGGGCCTTGCCGGTGGCAGGATCAATAAGACCACAAAACCTAAAGCTTTCTTCCTGAATGGAGATTGCTCTGAAGAGGAAATAAAAAACCCAACCAGATTGTTCAGGAGGCTGAGATAACAGATGTCACCCCATTAAAGGGGTCTGTCCTATTAAAAAAGTCATGCCACACTCTCCTATTTTAAACCATTGTAATGACTGTAAGGAAATCTTAGGTCACTAACAGCAGAAAAATGCTGGAAAATAAGATTTGTGAAATATTTTTGACTGCTTACGTAATGTGTTTCTGTTTCTGTTCCGTATTTCATGATGCCAAATATAAGCATGTTTTTGTTCTGCTTGGAGGAAGTGAGAAACAATAAAGCAAGAAGATCATGCAAAGCTGAGATCTTATTACATTTTACAGTATTTGTGCAATACAGTTTTGCTCTCTGCATTGTAATGCAAATAAATTCAGAGACAAAAAAACAAAATGGTGGAGAGAATAAAATTAAAAAAAGGATACAGAAAAGGCAAAACACTCTGTGGAGCCAGCAATTTTTTTCAGGAATTTTTTCCATCTGGAACAATTTCCTCTCCAAGAGCTGGTTTTATTTTCAAGTCCTCATGCAAATAGGACAAAGCCTGCACTGCAGACAAAGCAATTTATTTGTTAGTTTTAGACGCAAATAACAAACAGTGCTTCAAACTTTAAGTTGTATGTATAAGAAATAGTGAAAGACCAGTGATTCAGTTTTAGCATGAGAATATATGAGTTCATTTTCCAAGCTGCAAGAAAGTGAAAAATTGCTAAAAAGAGCAATTTCTCAAATACCTGTATAAATCATCAGTCAGTACAAAGTGATTGGGACAAATAAAATAAAGCTTTATTCTAAAGAATACCATCAGGTATTCTTGCATACCTGTTCTAAGAATAGTTGTTTGTCAAACTTCTCTCTTTCATAGACTTCACTGAGGAAACTTTCTCCATTCCATTAGCTAAATACAGATTTTTACTGTTGGTTTTTTTTTTTTTCTTTAACATCAGTGCAAGAGTTCACACATGAAAGGTTGCAGCTTTCCATATCATCACCATTAAAGCATGGGAAATCAGTTCCAGTTCCTATGAGCCTCTGAACCTTAGAATATTTGTCCCACACTGGAAATTTTTCTATTGTTTGAAAAGAACTATTTTTTTTTTTTTACACATTGCAGTGGAGTAGAGGAGTAAAACTATTGGCTAGGCCAGTGTCACAGGCAGGAAGAAAATCATGTTCACACCTCTGGTCTCTTTAGGGGAGAGCATCCCACAATAACAATTTCAAGCACATTTTCCCACCCTCTCCCCTTGCTGAGGAAGACATTCTGGAAGTAGCCCTTTCTTTTAAAATCTTTTGTCAAAATCTCTGAAGCTGCTACAGAAGAAAGAAGTTGAGTGATGCTGGAAAAGCGTATTTCAGCAAAACCAAAATTCTCTGAAGATACAGCAACTATTTGTAATCACTGTACAGATAAATCAGGTTCTATTCCAGTGCTACCACAGATCTACTAATGCACATGCTAGTTCTTCCTTGTCATGTCCTCCCCTCCTAGCATTCTAACAAGATTGGACAAAAAAGCCAATTTTTAAGTCTTTATTTTGACATAAAGACTGCTTTTCACGGCAAAGGATTGATTCATCAAAGTAAAAAACGGTTCAAAAGAATAGCACAGATTTCAGTGAATCATCTGGCAAAAGAATTGGGGAACACTTTAAATTTAAGACCATCTTCTATATCCCTGGTAGTTAATTAATGTAGTTGTTGTGTTGGAGGTTTTTTTAGATTAAAAAGAAGTCAGAAAACAACACATCTAACAGTGGTCACAGTTTAAAAGATTGGTTAATCTGGGACAAAAGTTACTTGCCTTTTTTGGTTTTGTAGTTCTTAATGATTCAAAATTAAAAATTCTTGTTGGGTAGTTTTATTTAGTGCTTTCAGGAGAGAGAAAACTCTTTACCAAAGAGGCACCAAAAGGGGCACTATTGAGAAGCCTCTGTGCTGATGGACTTTTTCTTCCCTTCAGTCTCCATATGGATGTCCCATTAACATCAATGCCAGCACCGAATGCAAACAAAGTGTCGTCACTCTGTCAGACATTCGTCATTTAAGCAGCATTTTCACTTGGGCCTTTTTAACCTGAAACTGATTTCTTTTGCCTTTCCAGATTTTAGGCTGGTGTGTGATAGTTACCGCAGCTCTTCTCTCCCTGCTAACCACCTGCTGTGCCAGCTGCCAGTCAAAAGTCAGCCACCTTCAGCTGATGTTCTGGAGAGTGTATGAGGGGACGGAGAAGGAGCAGCTGGAGCAGATCTTCCAGCTGTACGCCACCAAGCTGAGCGAGCGAAACCTGAAGTGCTTTTTTGAAAACAAGGAACCAGAACCCATTTCCCTGCCAGCTTTTCAGGCATGGGAAGATGCTTCACAGCTCTACTCTTTCAGCAACAGCAAACAGCATTATAGCACAATTCACAGGTTGGTTGAAGAAGGCCAGAAAGGAATCACTGAGGAAAGAGAGACAATGCTGGACCTTGCAGACAGAAGGGAAACACCATAGATCAAGTATATTTTCATCTTTTTTTATATCTTGTTTATATGGCATACTTCTAGATGGTTTAATCTCTATATTTTTCACAATGGCCTCTTTCTTCTTCATCATGTTCCCTCCCAGTTAGATACTTGCTCCAAAAGGATGGAATGAAATTATTTCCCTACACGAGTGAAAAGGCTGCAGTGCTCCACAGCACCCAGGGTTCAGGTCACTGGCTCCACATCAAGAGCTGACAGAACAAAGAACTGAATAATGACTTCTACAAGAGGGTTTTAACAAAATGCTATGTAAAATGTGCTGCAGTGTGCTTGTCCTATGTAAATCAAGAAACTACCAATAAGTAAAGTCATTTAAAGTGTGTGAATATAATAACAGAAGGTGTGTAAGCCCACAGAAAGTAAAGATTTTCCATCCAGGTAATTTCCAGGCCAAATGCAGGTACAGCCTTGTTTTGAGGCACCAGTGATCCCTCAAGGCTTCTTTGTCTTTGGATATTTTGCTTCTGTAGAACATCTCCCTATTATCTTCTCCCACTCTAGACATTCTCTTTGTATGGATATAAAGTACTAGTTTTGAGTGACTTTCAGACACTGGGTGCAGCCTGTAGTGCTATGTAATATTGTTTGTACTGGGCCAGCAGCCAGTGTACAACAGAGGGCCTGGAAGGAAATTCCACTTTTTAAGACAAGAAAATATTTTTGCAGAGACTGACTTTCATTTTTTTGAATATCCTAGGAAAACTTAGTGTCTGGGGCAAGAAGAACCAGCAGGTGAGGCAACTGCACAGTCAATGCCTCTGCCAAATGTATTTCACCCCAGGGCCCTATGCTTTACCTCACCCACTTGGATATCATCACATGATTCTCAGGGTCTTCAGAGTATTCACAAGTGCTGTATAAAAGGAGGACAAAGTTACTTTCCCTCGGGGGGCTGGGTAGGCTTTTGTGCAGCATTTTATTGCCAGTCTCCCCAAGTCTGCAAAGAATCATAGTTTTGCTGTGCTTGAATCATGCTCTTCTCAACAAACTAGCATACTCTGCCCAGCTGTTCTTATACTCATTGTGCTTCTTCAGCAGGTAAAAGCAACTATATGCATATACAGACCATTACTCTTGAAATAACATCCAATAGCTAATTCAACTCTCTGCTTAGAATTTTCTGTCTTATGTTTTCAAGAACTTGTGACCTTTGAGACAATCTTTTTAATTTGTTTCTTCCCAGATGACCCACTTAGCAGCACACTCACAACATGTTATACACTTAAATGTGCCTGCTGCAGCTGAAAGCACAGATGCAACACTGCTAAAATGAAAGTCACAACAGCAGATGTGTCTGACACTGTGCCTGGCACTGTGCCTGGCCCATATACCAACCATTTTCTCCCCAGGATCCTCTCCTGGTATAGCATCTCCCTGTTTCCAGGGCATGTGACCCTTCCCATTTGTCTGGTTTTATCTTTCCTTATGAGAACTGCCACAACATTTTCTGTCCAGCTCCATTTCACCTCCTCCCTGCACACACGGGGAGAGGAGACACCCCCTAACAGGAAAGCCCCACTGCCTGGGCCAAACTTCCCTTTCCAAAACTGTCTTTCCACCTCCTTCCTCAGAAAATCAAAGCAAGTAGGGATGCAGTGGGGAGGACAGCAGGTAGGTTAATGAGTTGATAAAAGGAATATGGGAAACAAGAAGGTTGATGTAAAGACCTCCAGTGTGATATAATAGCTGGGACACAGAGGCAAAAGCATAGTTGGCAGAGGGAAGGGCAGGAGGACAGAGTGATCCCACTTAGAGCTTTTGGCATCCTCTTTTCCCTTGACGAAATCTTAGGGCTCTGTACCTGAGTAGCCCAGGCCATGTGAAATGGCAGCACTTCCCAGCCCTATCTTCTGCTTTATTGTGGAGGGGCAAATCCAAGGTGAATTCCCCTCTTGTCCTCCTTCCCTGCTTCATGTTTGCAGGTTACTCACGTTGAGAGTGTCACCACCCCCAAGAGCAGCTGCTGAACACTTTGTGCTGCAATGTGTGCCTGGTGGGAGCCCATCTCTCACTGATCCTCATTCCCAAGGGCTGTGTGACTCTTTTATCTTACCAAAATGCATGTGACTTAATGCAATTTCCATGTGGATCCTAGCATACTTCTACAAAACCAGACTGAAATAATGGCCAGTTTGACCCTATGTTTTTAACTGGAATGTGAGTTTGGCAAATTTAACTTTGTCCTTCAAAGGGCTATTGCAAAAGCTGCTTTCTATCAACATTGTCCCTAAATTCAGCAGCTATCATGGCTCAGAAAGATACAGACTATTGTAAACACTGTCCAAAACAAACTGGAGAGAGAGGAAAAAACCCCAACAAATAAAACCAAACAGCAAGATCAACATTTTCTGCTGGACAATTTACATTTTGCATTAATGTTGATACTCATCAAACTATGAGTGCACAAGAAAACAGGAAACTTCTGTTTAATTATCTGTGCTCTGTCCCTCATTTTCCTCATTAAAATCCTCTTAGCTCTTCTTCCACTACGCATCTGCTGCTCCAGATGTTTTAACCATGCTAAGCCCTCATATGGTTTCAATTTAGTTTCAGCTGTACTTTGCATTATGGTATGATGAATCTGTCCAAATTCTATTGTTAAAATTTCCTGTGCAGAAGAGAACTTGCACGGAAACTATGTGACAGAAGTAGCTGATTTGCAATGGAGCATCAAATTAAGGCCAAATTGCAAAGCTATAAAGTGAAAATTGTGAAAATGTCTTGGCAGGAGAAATAATTTAAGTGCATAGATAAGCAATTCAATGAATGTGAATGTTTTTTTTTAAAAAAAACAGGCTATAACCAGACAGCAACTACATTAAAACTAGCATTTACAGCTCCTCAGAGGGTAAAACAAAGGTTTTTTTGAGTCTTTGTGACGCAAAAAGATTGGAAAGTAAAATGAATGAGGTGGTTTAAAAGTTGCATCCCATAAATCTGTCTCATTTTTTCTATGAAATGGAAAAAGAAAGACTATCTGTTTAGACATGTACATAGGCTTGCCACCAAAATGATGCCCATATAAAGTAAAATCCCACATTTGAAAATGTTACTTGCAACTCTGTGACATTATGTATTGCTTAATGAGATCTATGCAGTCAGAACTAAAAATGTATCATGTCTCTTTTTCAAAGTCTCAACCAGCATTCCATCTGTCTCAAGCAGCAAGAATAAAAATCATTAACATTTTGATGGTGCTCAAACACAGTCTAGAATTACTGAAATATTTGGGAAGCCACTCACTTATCAGTCCCTCTACATACTGCTGGGGACTTTTCACTACCAAACATTTAATGCATAAGTCATGATGCCAAATAAGCAAATACAATGTGTTAAAAAAAAATAAAACCATTATTTCAGACAGCATAATAGCAGGATTAATGAAGGCAGAATTAATCTGCCTAAAAAGGAAAAGGCAGCCAAAATAATATTTCTGCTAGCATACTTTTCATTCATAGTATTTTTCCAGTCAGTGTTTGGAAAGAGGAAGATGCATTAAAGGTCTTGCCATCTGTTGCTGATGCTAAACTTCTCTTGTCAACTTTTCTTTACTCTTCACAGTGCACCACCTCAATGTTCTGTTTACTGTTTACCACAGTAGACTGTATTATGTAGCACAGCCACCTGCTTATGCATTTCCCTCTCCCTGCTGAGATCTGAAAACCAGCATTTGCCAGCTTCATAAATTCTGCCAGCTTCTGTCAGACCTTCAAACTGGCCATATGTCAGTATACAGGGACCTTGTGTGGCAGCACCTTCCATGGCAAGGGGAATAATTTCTCATGTCCTACAGCTCTGGACTGGGTAGTGACATGGTTGGACTACCCCATTGCTTGTTATCCCCAGGGAGCTGTCTTCAAATAGCTCCAGAGATGTTAATTTCCTGTGTTCGTGGGTGTCCACAATAAAGCTCATCTCTGCAGCCACTGCTTTTCAGGAACAGATCTATCCTTAGGCACAGCACTGTTTGTTCCAGCAGTGGAGCCTGAGAGCCAGCACCAGCTCGCTGTGGACCAGAGGGTGTGGTCTGGCTGCTTTCTCCTCTGGCACACACAAACACCTCCTGGTGCTACAGAAGGTAGTATAAAGATTAAATCTAAGATGAGAAGCTGTTTTTTTGCAACTCATTTGATCAGAGCAATTATATCAAGGTCCTATAGGGAGAAATTGAATTAAAAATTTGATTTTGCAGGATTACAGAGAAAAATTATCAATCTCATTTCAAAAGTAATCCTCAGTTATACTCAGATCCAAATTCTGAAAACCATCTTGGACATTACTTCTTCAGCTGGACTTTGTTATTAATACATTCATCAACTGGTTTCCAGTTTTTACCCCAAGCTGGCAGAAAGCCTACTTTTACATGTCCTGTTTCATCTCTTTTTTGCTGTAAGAGATGAAACCACCTGTAACTATGCCAAGTCACAGGACCAATATGAGAAGTCAGTAAACACCATGGGAACTCCTTGTAGAAGGGCTCACTTTGGCTCCTCATCAAAACTTGTTGGCCCTTCTCCAGTCCTGTACAAGATAGCAGTAAAGCCCAGGCTTTGCAGTCTGAACCAGCAGTGGAAATTTTAAACTCCCAGTCACTGCCTTAGGTGCACCTTTCCTCCAGTATTTATTCCTTAATCTGGGAAGCTGGCTTTGTAGTCCTCATTTTATGGTTTTTTTTTTTTTCTTTTGCTTCATCTCCTTCCATTTCCACAGGGAACACCCACAGCCTGATTTTCCAGACTTCTTTGTTTTCCAAAGAACAGCAGGATAACGGCTATGTTAACAGGAGGCTTGGCTCCAACTAATTGAATTGCTTAATTGTCTTAATTACTTTAACTTTGAACTGATTTATACCTCTGAAGACTTAGTGCAGTTAAATATTTAAGCACTTTCTCCTGGCTGGGAACAGTCCTGCTGAAGAGTTAAGGAGATCACGTAAACAGCTTCAATATTCTGAACTAAAAACTTTGAGTATTTGCAGTTACTTTACACATGTTTTGTTGGTATGTGTCTCAGACAAATGTGCTTGAAGGTTATTTAAAAATTGTTTTGCAAAGAAATGTGAAAATGCTGTCCATATCACATTTTGCCTCAGAAATGTTATACTCCTACTGCAGAACTCCTCTTTCATTTTTCTAAAAATAGTCTTTTGAAGGGACACTGTGTGCTTTAAAGTTTGTTCCAACCTTCCCAAATAATTTTTTACTTCTCTTAATAAGTCTCTTTTGAAGTACAACCTGCAGAGAAATAGTGCCTTTTTCCATTGTTAATTTCTCACTGTATTTTGCTGTTGAATACCCTGTACTTAAGAACGACGGTTCAACTCTAATATTGCATTTGTAAAGAAGGGAACTATGAGGAATAATACCCAGAAAGCCAGATATCTGATATGTGAAAATAAAGTACCAATACCACCTGAAAAAGAATGGAGAAGTGAAAAAAATATGATTTTGCAGCCTGCTTTTATTTTTTAAATGAGGCAGTGTATTTTAAAACAGTGATTGAAATGCTGCTTGTCCCATCAGTTTCATTCAGCTGTCATCACTGTTTCCAATGGATCCTCTATCCCAGCTCAGCTGCTTACCACGAGGAACTTTATTATATATAATTCTTATTTAAATTTCTCTTTGAAATCCCCTGGAATTCTAACTTGCCAATGGGGGCAAAAGTACATCTTTAGAAACCTGTGTCTTTCTTGTCTGACAAAAGTGTGAACAGCTACTTAATTAAAGGGAAATTTCCATTAAAGTAGGTGAAAGTACATGTTCTGATTTTATCTTTTTTATTTTATTATTAGATTTGTGGGTAGTCAGGAAAATGTTCCTCTCATGTTCCTTTCTTAGAGTTCTTCTTTGCTACCACTGAGAGTTTTCTTTTTGCAGGAAATCCTGCAGCTTATTCTTAATATTACCATTTTAAAGCTAAAAGATGTCTAAGATAATAATGGAGATGATGAGACAAAGGGCAGAGGTAAAAATATCAGAGTTTAAGATCTGTATGACATGGTTAAGACTTATGCTCCTAGGAAGAGAAAAAAGGGAGGGAATATATTATTCTAAGCTAAGACCACTGAGCCTGATGATGCTTTAGAAAATGCAAATGTTATTTACCCGTGCAATCAAGTCTGCGGTTTCAGAGTAACTGCGGCACTTTCTCACAGCCGAACGAGCCAAGAAGTCATCAATCAGCCTTGTGCCAATGCTGTATCCCCTAAGGAAGAAACAAGGAAATGTTACATTCAAAACAGGGAGCTTCTTTCCACCTACCATCTCCCTAACATGTCTCTTTGTCAGCAGAACAGCTGCCCATTCCTGACTGGGTGACTTTAATGACAACAGATTTTGCTGGTCTACATTCTTCTTTCTACTTCATTTTGCATCATGGTGGGACTGTTCATGTAGTCACTTAAGGAATCATACTTCTGTAAGCATGATACTCCTGGAAAGGATGATACGAATTGTCTACACAGTTTGTCTGTACATTGTCTGTACATATAGACACCAAATCCTGGGCACCCTTATTGCAGCATTCAGGAGCCAGGGGAATCCACAGGAAATGCACTCACACCAGATCTCTTCCACTTTCTCCCCTTACTTCTTCACTCATTTTTCACTCTTTCTTCACAATTACCTGTTTGTCTTTTTTTCTAACATGTTATCTACCTCTGTCTAACTAGTTGATGAAAAAAAAATCCAGAAGTTGTTAGTTAACATAGAGTTTTGGTACAGCACCACCTCCATTTTGTATTTTAAATACTACATTTTTTTAAAAGATAAATAAGAAAGGATGGCAGATAATAAATTTTTATAAAACAAATATTCATTCCTATCTCTGACACATTAACAAAGGCCAATATCTTCTTAGTGTGCAAAACAGCTGTGACTCCAAACATTTTCTGAAAAATTGAAAGAGATTGACACAAGTGTCATATAAGAACAGGTGCTCAGCTCAGAACTGTTTTTAGGAAATTTTTCATTTCCAATTATGTGGATGTTGGCAGTGTCTGCTTGTTTGTTGGAGGTCCTACACTCTCAGTGAAGCAGCCTGAACTCAGAGGAGTTTCTTATTGGTTTGTGTACAACATCTTTGGCAAGAAGGCAAGCAGTGATCTGATGTCTAATGTGATGACAAAACCAAAAAGTGGGTTTGGCAGCATGAAGATTAAAATTGCAGTATGTCATGTGACTAGAAACAATTACATATTTATCTATTGCTAAGAATCAATAACACTGGCAAATGTGTCATCAGCACTTAGCAAGGTATATATTAGTGACATACGAGACTACTTAGACACTTTTCAACTTTTTTGCCTTAGATTTGCAAAGTCAAATTAACAACAGACTGGTAAGCAGCTACTTGGCAACTGTACAGTGAAAAACACCCTTCTCACTGCAGACCATATATGTACACAGAGAGAGAGATAAATACACTGTCTCCACCTGTCACGCATCTGCTGAGCTGTGAGGTTTCTTTATGAAGCTGGGCTGTTTTCATAATCACAGAAGTAAAGAACACACTGTTTCAATGAAACCTGTCATTATATTATCAAGTCTTCTTCAAAATAAAAAGATGTTATAGGAACAACTGCAATAATGAAAACATAAGGAGCAAAGTATGTCTCTATATCTTCCAAAACTGCTCTCTAGTAATTTCTACCATGGCATCATTAAAGAACCTTGTGTATTTTTTAAATGTATGGTTTTCTCCCGGGCTGAATGAGAGATGAAATATAAAAAAATATCTGAGGGATGCTATCCCTTATAAGTTTGTGAATAAATTACTTTTCTTTTTTTTTCCAAACAATGATTTTTTTTATTTACTCTGATGGATAGTTGTTGGACTACAGCTAGTTTGCAAACTTTCAGATTACTAGTAAAGTGGTCAGGGTATTCTGTCCACTGTGCTTGTTGCAAATCCATTTTGCATGTCCACTTTGCCCAGAAGCCTAAGCCTTACTGATCTGCCAAAGACCTCCCTATGTCTTCTTGTTAACCAGCTCAGAACTTGTTTCTTGCTGATTTTCCATGATGTAATATTATTTTCATGGTACTGAATGTCAGGATGATGGGGTTTTTAAACATAGGATCTCCATTTTCCAAAGAGGTTCTCCATGTGAAAATTCATCCTCGCTAACCTTTTGTGCTATCTCACTCGCTACTGTGTGGTCTTTTAAAGGCAAGAGGCCCATTTGCCCCTAACCCATGGAGGGATATAGGATATGAAATTTAGAAGATTATATTAATAGTCAGCATAACTAAAGGATCAACAAGAAACAATGTAAACAATCCTGACATTTTTCCTCAAAAAATTAAAAATTAATTGTTGATCTTAATTAACAAATTAGTGTTATTTCTGTTGACCTAATATTGAACCTTTTCCCAGTCTTCTCTGGAACCACAGACAGAATGCTGGAACTTTTAAGATAACAAACAAAAAGCTGAAGGGTAATATATATGTAAACAAATAGCATTGTGGATAAAACTGAACATTTAAAGCAGTACTTACATTCTATCTAAACAGGCGTTGACATCTTCATCTTTCTCATACTCCTTGCACAGCTGGGCTACCAAAGCACCATATGTGAGTACAAAAAGTTCTCTGCTCTGTCAGGAAATATGAAAATTTAAGATGAAGCAAACTAGAATCCAATTTTTCCATGTTTTTGAGCTTTTGCTGTATTAAAAGCAAGCAAAAATAACATTTACATTAATAAAGAAACTTTTCTCCATGGATGCATAATCACTGAAGTCCACATTTCAGTTGTGACAGAATCTATATTGATCCTCACTTGAGTTTGTAAGAGATTTTTCTTGTCAGAAGTACCATTTTTTTATATACTCAGAGTAACACATCATCAGGTGCATTCTTGTATCTTATGAGTGTATGTATGCTGGATTGACAAATCCTGTCTAGAAAAGAAAAATGAGTAAGAGCGGCAGGAAGAGTAATAGAGGCAATGAGCTATTAATCCTTTTGCCATAGGAACAGTTCACAAAGGTAGGGTTCATCTGATTCAAGTCATTAGCTGCTTTCTCCAAAAAAAGGAAGAAGTAGATAAATATTCAGCTCAGAATAATGAAAAAATAGTATAATTCAGCACAAGTGTAAAGAGTTACAACAAAATGAAGAGAATGGGTGAGGTTCCCCTTGCCCAAGGAACATGGAGAGCAACTCAAGGTGCCAAAGGTATATCTCTGCACTGATCCTGTCACAAGCACTAGTGTGGGGTCTTCAGCTGTGCAACAATCTGGAGGGAAGTTTCCATCTCTCCCTGCCCTGCCAGATCACATCCATGTACTGCAGAACTGTCTGTATTTAGCAGGAGTAGCAGCTGGCCTTTAAGTGAGAGATTAGGGTGACTCTTACTAAACTTCTTGGACAGGAATTAATTAAAGGAAGTGCTACAGCCCTGTGGCATGTGGTCAGACCAGAGCCACTTTTTGTCTCTAGCCTGTGGAAAAATAATAATGAATAGCAATAAAAACAAAACAACAAATCACACTAGCAAAGTAAGAACAGCTTGGTGGAAAGATTTCTTCCTGCTTCTTTGCATCAGAAGTTGGATCAGTGTTGCTATTTTAACAAGTCACTGTTCAAAATATTAAGCAGAACCATTTTACAAACTCATTTTGGAGATAACTCCTGTATAAAATAACATTGTTCTCTCAGTCAAATTCTCATTAACAAGTTTTCAATGGAGTAAATGGATGTCAGACATGTCCTGTATTGTTTTATTATTACTGTTCTGCAAAAAGTCTCTGTGGTAACAAAAAACTTACCTTAGCATAATGTATCAGCATTACTTAAGCATAATGTATCAACATAATCATATTTATCAGCCACACTTGCAATCCACTGGAATACTTTTCGACCATAAATTCAGGTACATTAACTGTAATTATATTACACTCTTCCATTTCCTTTTCAGTGGAGACTTCTGTCCTCTTTTCAGAAATGGATACAAAATTGTCTTAAAGCCTTCTGGAATTTTTCCACTGCCCAATTCCTGTCAAAAATCACCATCCTCTGCACAGAAAGCCCTAAGGATCTAAATTCCTGAAGAAAGATTTGTGTGGAATCAAACCATTCAAGCACAGAACAGAGATCTCCTTCTTTCTGTGTTTCACTGAATGACTATCTAACCACAGAGTTACATAAACTTACCTGGCATTTCTATCTTAGACCATAAACACTGGAGGCACTTAGATCTCTGCTTCTGAACAGATTTCAGCCTCATAAACTTTGTGCCCCTCTTTCCTAAGCCTGTACAGAATCCCAGCATTAGGAATAGTAGGCATAAATGCTGACAGCAGCTCTGCTCTTGTACCACCAATCTTATCCCCATCTTTTCAGTACTTTCAGATTGTTAAGAAACAGGAGTGTATAAAATGCATCAATAAAATAATAGGTTATTCTTACTTCATGCACAATTTTAATAACACATTACAAAAATGTCTTACTATTTTGTGGTTCTCCTGCTTTCTTCCTGGTGACCGAGACATGTTGCTTGTGTAGCTCCTACTGTATTTGATTGTCAGTTTATATATTTTCTTCCTCAAGCAGCACAGTTTTCTCCCAATTGCTGTATTTCCTCTTTCTCTTCTCTTAAGTTTTCTCCTCTCTGCTCTTCTGTCTTTTGCATGAGATGTGTTTGCTGCAGTCTGTAATGCTGCTGATGCTCCTCCTATTCTCTGCATGCACCGATCCCTTTGGGAGGAATTGGACTGGCAACAGATCTGCCATGGTCCACAACATAAATAACCACTCTGTCCACAGGAATGGTTTGTGATTAAATACACACCTAACAGACAAGGGAAGTCAAACAGGACAGCCCCAAGAGATTCACAGGCCTTAAGTTTTTAGGGACAGCAAAATTATTCTCGTTTTTGTACCACTTTGGTGTTTGGAGAGCTAACAAAAACTTCCTCTCTAAAGGATAACAAAATAATTGTGAGATACTGCTGCACGAGGTAATAAAAGTTTGATTCTTTTCAATCTAAAACTGCTGTAGTCTTCTGCCAGTCTGATTTCTGGAGTCTGGTGAGTTAATGTCTGACTGAGGAGGGGAAGTGTGGCTTTTAAGGCACTGCTACCACCATGTTCGTGTAAAGCTGCCAGAACTGATCGAGAGAACTCAGCTTCCCAGGGGAATGAACTCTGTACCTGCTGCAGCTGCCAGCTTGTGCAAATGGCACTTTCATTAACAATGTTCCTAGGGGGTATTCTATCATTCTTACCCTCTTATAGCCCCTAATTCTTCATATCCTCCTATGAACATCCAGGCTTAGTTCCTCTGTTTTCCCCTGCCGTAAATTTGGCCTACGTGGTTATTTAGATTTGCAACGAGTTTCAACTATGGTCACTGGTGAATTTAGAAATTAATCAGTTAGTTTTCATTCCTTATAGGGCTTACCTGCACATACATTCCCACTGAGTCCTCTCAGGAAAGCAAGTAAAAATATATTGCCTCCTCTGAACATCATGCTTTTATTAAATTTCTATTAACTAATAGATCAAGTGCTAGAGTAAAATTACAGGTATTTACTACTACAGATACACAGAAAGCATTCAGAAGTGGTTCATTTGGGATTAGGAAGATTAGTGTAAGAAATTGTAAAGTTATGACACAATTCAACATGGAAAAATGAGAAAGATAAAAGGATTTTCAGCTTTTTCTGTGTAAAGCTTAGTCATCCTAACAGCTTTTATTTTACACAGGCTGAATTAGTATTGACAATTTTACAATGCAATACCTCTTCCATTTATTTTTGCAGGTGCTCTTCTGGCCCTGTAAAGTCTTGTTCCATTTTGTAAGTGAAACGATTGTAGGTACTTTCCACATTTAAATTTAAACAAATTTTAAAAGCCAGGCACGACAATTCTCTAGATAGTTACTTACATCCCTAAATTGAGTCTGAGATGGGTTTGTTTCTCTGATTGTCTCCAACTGGCAACCAAATATGCCTCACATTGCAAGAGCAATCCCATATTCCATAAGAAAGTGTATGGCATTACATTAAAAAAAAAAAAAAAGTAACACAACTGTAAAAGATTATCATTAGTGTAATTTAACTTCAGTGAACCCATCATGAAGCACTTAAGGGTACCCATAAGTGAGCACAATTTTATTTATCCGGTTCAGAATATATGGATTAATTACTTCAGCCTGCATTATTAATACCATAATCATGAAGGAACCCTGTGGACCAGACAGTGCAATACATGGTAGGGACACATCAACGTCCTTTGAAAAATACACATGTGCCCACGTGCACACAAGCAAATTCACACATATTATTGCTATGTATTGAGTAGAATGTACTACATTTTGAAAGGTTTGCACATGATCGAGCCAACAAAGCTGAAACGGTGTGTCCAAATAAACTGGGGATTCAATGGCTCCAGTGAGGGAAACAAGTCCTTGGGGTGGGCTGTCCTGAAGCCCTGTGAAAAGAATAGAGGTGGGCACATATCTAGCACCTCTTTTAATCCTGAACATATACTTCTTAGAAGTAATCTAAGGCAATTGGAATAGTGAGAAAGTTAGCATTCCCCTCCACCTGTCTTTCTGTCACGTTTTTCAGGAGAGAAATTTAGCCTTCAGTCCCAAGAAGGTCAGTCTGGCATACTGCTTGAGCATTAGACTACACCAGTTCTCTTCATCAAATGGAAAAAAGAAAAAAACCACAAAATATATTCCAAAGCTCAAAAGCACAAATAAAAGCATGCACTGGCATCCTGTCTCTTGCAATGGACTGGCTATTGTGGGAAAACTGACACCTCTAGAGGTAAGTGGATGATTTCTTTGGTAACCCAACAAACATGAATATCCCAGAGCAGAGTGCAAGACAGAAGCAAGTAACAAATTAGATATTTCCTAATTAGAAAGCCTTAAAAAAAAAAAAAAGGTGAAAAAAGTCTTTGAGCCAAAACAAGAATGCATTGACCATAAAAGGTGGGTGTCCAAATCAGTAGAATACAGGGTCAAGCCTTTGTTTGCTCTCCATTTTCCAGATGGATGGACCTTGTATTAAATTTTCTCCAACAGAAAATAGAATTCTTTCAAATCACAAGAAGGTAGGTGTCGAGGGTTTGAAGCTATGTGAAAAAAAGAACTTGAACACATGTTTCTCATATCGCACGTGAGTGTCTTTACTAAAAGTCCAGTGGGTCTGGTTGCTTTGACCATGTTTCCACATAAAGCAATGCTATTGCTATCACTTTGCTGTAGTGCCCTGCCTGGGAAGGATTTTCAGTTTGACCTGCTGAAACTTCCTTAGTTAGGTTATGTTTCTCAAGAGGGCGTTGTGAGATTTGAGTGCCTTCCTTCTTCTCCCTGCAGGGACCTAAAATCTCCTGAATTTGCCTATAAAACACAGCTAAATTCTGAAGTGAAATATGTAAGTTTTAAAAAATCATTAATAGTTTTCTATTCTTCCCGTAACACAATGCTTATTATTTTTTTCTTAAGTACTTGTCCTGGTTACATGTTAAGGAACTTCTCCCTTAACCAGGCCAAAGTGACTATGAAAATGAATTGGCAACCTGAATCCAGCTGATGACCTGGCAGATCACAGGACATGGGCAGTGCTCCCCTCTGCACCCACAGGAGATCTGTCACACAGGTACTTTCACAGCATGCTTTCTGACATCCATGTGAAATAGAACTCAAAATGCAGCTAGAGGAGCCACAGAACGTCAGCCTTTTGACTGGTGAGTGGTGAAAACACATGTGCAGGACCAGAGAGACCAGGATTCAGTCTCGTCCTCCTCCAAGCTTCAGATGGAAAAGAGAAGATCAGTTCCCTCTTTCTCCCTGCCTTTCCCTGGTCATTAGATAACAAAATCCTGGTCTTTTTCTGATCCAATAAATATCAAAATTCTCTCTGTGGGGAAACTAAGCACAACTGGTAGAACTATGGCAGGAAAGCTGGAGAACACAGCTTCTTTGCAGCATAGTCACATCACATCACTAATAATAACTAAGCTTTTGGAAGAAAGAGATGAGTGAGTGAGCTTTCACTAGATCAGGTGGAGAAGAGAGCTAAAACCAATCTCTCTATTCTGCCATGGTTGCTTTATTTCAATAAAAAAGCAAACAGGAGAATAAAAACTGTTTGCTGTGTATGGGAAGGTGAAATATGTATTCCAATAACCATGTTTTAAGAGAAATTACAAATGATTCTCATTCCTTAAAAAAAAATCTTTTTCTTATAAGTGAGGTTACTGGCAGTGAGTTCATGCTTACAAAGCCCTGCAATATGAAAAGCAAAACCATGACTAAGGTTTGTTCATGTATTCTGTTTGCCTCAGATGTCAGCTATAAGCATCTTTTTGCCTCACAGGCCAATCAGTTGTCACCTCAGGTAGTGGTATTTTGGATTGCATCCAGTCCTAATTCTTCCTGGGAATTGGACAAAGAGCTTAAATGTCTACCTCAGGACCCTGCAGGGTTTCTCTGCAAAGGCAAGTATTTAAAGGTTTGATGTGCCACCCAAGCTCTTAATTGTATCCACCCCTGCAATTTGTTCCATCATAGGATGACCCAGCAAGATCATTTACAGCAGAGCATGAAAGCGAATGCCAAAGAATGAAAATGCAGAAGTACAAAGTTGTTGTATTGATTGTATAAATTGCCTCATTCAACAGCCTCAGGCAGACTATTAATATTTCAGTTGGACACCACTTCAGTTTCACATCTAATGTGTTTCTTGAGTAAACAAGTGATGCTTGGGAAAGTGTTCCTTCTTTATAAACAAATGAAGACACGGGTTCCCAAAGAAATCTCAGAGGGAATCAACCAGAGATTTTAAAATTAACTGAGGCATAATGGAAGACTCTCATAAAATAATTTTGTAGTAGCCTGATAGGTTTATTTCACTGATTTTTTTTTCAAAATATAATTATGTCACTAGTACCAAAAAAAAGTTGCTGAAAATCCTGTGATACTGAAAGAAAATGAAGGTTTAAAATGGCAATCTTAAACAACTCTGGGATTTCATTGTGCTATTCCTCTTGGTTACTCTACCATCCAAGCAGACACCATGGGTGCTGAAACTGTTTGAGATGAAACTTATTATCAGCAACCCTCTTTGCAAGGGGAGAGAAGAGGCTAAGCAGACAGACACTGTTATATCACACAGCCAAGTCCACACATGCTGGAGATAGACATTTGTAAGGGGAAAGCAGTTTTCCCCATAAACTTATCGGCTAACTTTTTTTCTTTTCTTGGAAAGAATGTTTATATGACAGACAGGCAGACTTCTCAGTACTTAAACAAAAGTATTTGCATATTCAGATCAGCCTAGCTTATGCAGTGCATAGAACTACTGGATAGCATGACCATAGAAAAAATGTGGTCCAGAGAAAATCATCAAGAGTGAAATGTTTTCAATTTTTCAGGTCCCTGCTTAATGCTTGATTTGTGAGAGATGCTCAGAGCCCAGGTCATATATCCCAATATCCAGTAGCCAGCTTTGGAAATGCTTAATTGAAAAATTTATGTCTATCTCTGTCCATGGAATGAGACTGACTCTACTTGCAGAAAATCTTAAAACTTTTAATCGCAAGCACGCTATATAAATACCAGCTGGCTTGACATCTTGTGAAGTTAATAGCAGATTACATATATATTATAAAAAATAAAACCACACAAAAAATCCCCATACAAAAACCCCACCCAGCTTTCCAAAGGAAACGTTCAGCATTGTTAGGAAAAGAGTCATGCCAGCTTCTTGCCACCCACAGGTGAAACACTAAAATCCTCATGATCCAGCAGCTAACTATATCTCAGATTCCAGAATTGTCCCAGAACTGACTGGGATTCCAAACATTGTGCAACTTATGGAATATTTTATAAGTTTATTTTAAAACATTTAAAATAATTCTTTTTTTTTTAATCAGTTCATTTGCCAAGGATTTGTTTGGATGATTTTTTATGAAGAATAGCTAGAAGGCTCCTTTTTTGTTTTTCCTAGTCTCATGCCATGTTTCTGCTAATTACTGTTGATTAGCAAACAGCTTGGCAATTAACCCTGACAGGTTAGCCATCAGTTTGACAGCACTCCATGTCATCCAAAAGGTAGGGGGAATTTATTGTCAATTTCAGACAATTAGCAAGGGGCTGGCAGAGCTCACAACAGCCTAAAAGCTCAATTTTCCAGAACAGCTGAGATAAATTACTGAATCAATTACAACACATCAGTGGATGTCTGCAAGCATACTTAAAGCCAGCAAACAAGCCACTGACAATTAGTGGGAGGAGAAAGACTAGTGTGGGGGTTTGGGTGCTGTGTTTGGTGGTATGTTTTTCAAGCTGTTGGTGTTTATTCTGCTCTGCCATTAACACTAGATAAATATAACTAAAAGCTAGTGTTGACTGAAAGCAAAAGAATCTGGTAAAGAATAGGATCTAAAATGACTTTCCTTCCAAAGTGGTTAACTTTTCTAAAAGGCAAAGAGGTTGTTATTGCCAATGCAATAATTGCAATATTGACAATTGGTGGGCAGCAACTCTTCTCTTTTTTCACATTCAGCTGTCCCTGTCACGTTGGACAGAACCTTATCTATGGGCTGGCTTTCCTAGGAGTACCTGCTCTGATCCTTCTGATTCTTGGCTATGCCCTGAACAACCAGACTTGGAGGCTGGTTACCGGCAAAAGGTCTCGTTTTGAGAAGGTGACTTCACCAAACCGGTTGCTGAAATGCAAACTGGTCTGCTTTGTCTTGTGCAGCATCACTGGGAGGGCACTGGTTGCTCCAGTCACCTGGCTTGCTGTCACCCTGATAAATGGCTCATATTATATCTGTGCTGTGAGTGAGTATGTCCCTGTGTATTACTATGGAGCTGCTCCCAACGTTACCGCTGGTGAACGCAGTAGGATACTGGCTACGTTTCCCTGCAGCCAGCTGGTTCCTCCAGAGCTCACCCGGGCAAGAGATGAAGTGATTCTCCTCCTCAGATACCAGTCACAAGTGAGTAACTCGTGCTGCTTCTGCTGCCTGTGAACATGATGATGAGAGGTGGAGCTAATTCAGCAGGCAAAGCATTAGGATAAAACAAGATCAGTGTCCTCTGTTTTGAGTACTAAATCTCTCTGTGTTTGGAAGCCTACTTTTTTCAAGTGGAACTGAATTTTAGGTATATAAACTACTACTTCTGGTTGTCCATCTGTTACCTGCTACCAGAGGATATATTCTTCCTTGTGTAGTATCCTGAAAAGTATTATCAAGTAAGACAAATGCACATTCAAGAGCCAGAGAGGGTATGAAGTTTCTTCATTAAAGCAGAAGAAACATGTGACTAAGAGGTCCAGGCTGTGAGAGTTTCACGTGAACCCATATAAAATCTTGGGTTCTAGAACAAACCCAATTCAAAAGGTTGGCATACTGGATAAATAATAGGTGAAGCGTTAAGTTGTCATTTCAGAGAAAATAGCTTTTAAACAGGCTATAAGCTAATACAGTCTAGGAATTAGATGGCTTATCTTCCAACAATAATAGCTGAGAAAGAAAGATACCCAAAACAGTACAGGAGAACTTTCTTAAACTTGAAGGAACAAGTGATTTTACTACACAGTTGCCTCCAGTAGGTATGGACTGGGTTTGGTGATAACAGCCCCTTCCCAGGCTTATACCTTGTTAATGCTTTTATTTAGGAAAAGCAAGTAAAGATCATCTTATGGTTTTTCTGGTGCTCTAAAGTCACCCCTCTGAGTATTTTCAGCTCTAACAGTAATTTTTTTTTTTTTCTTTCTGTAAGGTGGCTGGCTGGCTGCTGATTGCTGTGGTAGTCATCACTGTGTTCCTTTCTTACTGCCTGGCAAGCTGTTTCTCCCCGCTCAGCTTCCTACATTTCAGATACTGGAGCAGCTATGTCCACAACGAGCAGGAGCTCTTCGACGAGGCAACAGAGCAGCACTCCAGGCTTTATGCCATGCAGCACGTGAAGAAGTTCTTTGGCTTAGTCCCAGGAAGTGAGAAGGTAAAGGAAATTCGTATCCCATCTCTCAGGGAGTGGCAAGCCATCTCTGGACTGGCTTTTCTAAAACGAGTGGATGAGGAGCACTATGATTACAGCCTCCTCCATGACTGGGCACTCAAGGAGCGTGCAAATGGAAAATATCTAAGGATTGATGAAGATGCTGGGATCATAACACAGCTCTGAAGATCCAAGCCCCCACAATACTTTGCAGAAAAGCAGGAAGCTGTCTAGCTCTGTATCAGACCTGAGCTGCTCTGGAACTTTCCAATAGATTGCTGTAGAAAGTACGTGAGCAAGTGCAACTTGTTAATGTAGTCCTTTAGCACATGCTTACTGATGCCTTTACTGATGGCATTTTTCACTCCTGTGGGATGTGGTGATCTGTGCCTAGATTAGGGTATACTATTTCAAGCTTCAGTTCTCTGCTTTCTAATAGTTGTGCTAAAGGATGAGTATGTACTAAGAAAGTTATTTGCAAATGTTTTTTTTTTTTTCCTTTCCATTAAAAGGATCTTTAATAGGTAAACCTTTATTGGATCCAATGGATTGGTGCATCCTTTACAGAGCAAGGGCAGCAATCCAGCTTTTCCTTAGTGACACCCAATAGAAATGACTTATTTCTCCTCTTCCATGTTTTTTTTTTTTTTTGTATTATAGAAGTAAACTACACTGAGCTAACTACTAGTTAAGTCTGGTGCTACTGTAGCACCTAGGAAACATATGGGGAAATTTTATCATCAAAGGCTGAATTTAGATACAATGATGAGAGAACTTTCAATTTTGGTAAGGAGATTAAAATCCCCACTGAGGCACAAGGTGGAGGTGTGTAACAGGTAGCATCTGCATGAACAAACACTTGACATGTGGCAAACTGAGTTGAAATGTGTTCTGGCTGAAAGCAATAGCAAGATCAGTCTCCTTTTTGGAAATACCTCAAAATCTCTAAGGTGTTTGTGTGCTTGCCTACTGTACAAATAGCAAACGAGGATGTGAAAAATCTCAGTCTGTGCAGAAGGGTTTGCTTTGCCTCTGTAAACTTATAATTTATACATTAAACTTATACATTTATACATATACTGAGCCCATGAATATTACTGTGATTAAAAACTACCGAATTTTGTGAAAGAAGGCTTAATGATGTTTTTGTGTTAAGTCAGTTTGCTATGATGTGGTATTACTCATCTCCTCTCTAACTCCCTGTGCAGATGTTTCTAATTCTAAGGGGGAGGGAAATGCATACCATGTTTTTTTTAATGCTTCCTGTATTGCCTTGCCATCTACACATGTGGGCTCCAAAGCTATAAGCTATGCTTTAGGATGCTATCTGCTACTAGTAAATGACCCCAGGGGCTTGAAGTGGAAAAATTCAACTGTTTAGTACATTTTATTAGAAAATGCAGGAGCCAGAACTGTTTTCACTCCTCTCTTCATCTGGATGGGGGGAGAGAATATAAGGAAAGGGTTGAGATAAGGACAGGGAGAGATCACTCAGCAATTACTGTCAAGGGCAAAACAGACTCCACTCAGAAAAATTAGTTTATTTTATTACCAATGAAATCAGAGTGGGATAATGAGAACCAAACCCAAATCTTAAAGAATCTTAAATCTTTCCCCACCACCTTCCTTCTTCCTGGGCTTAGCTCCACTCACAAATTTTCTCTCTTCTCCTCCAGTGGCACTGTGTGAGTGAATGGGGGTTGAAGTCAGTTCATCACACATTGTCTCTGCTGCTCCTTCCTCCTTGGAGGGAGGGCTCCTCACACCCTCCCCCATGCTCCAGCCTGGAGTACCTCCTTCCAGACGACAGCCCTCTACCGACTCCCGCAGCGTGGGTCCTTTCTGGAAGCTGCAGTTCTTCATTAACTGCTCCAGTGTGGGTCCCTTCCTCGGGGTGCAGCACTTCAGGAACAGACTGGTTCAGGGTAGGTCCCCTGCAGGTCACAAGTCCTGCCGGCAAACCTGTTTCAGTGCGGGCTCCTCTGTCCGTAGGTCTTGCCAAGAGTCTGTTCCAGCATCGGCTCTCAGTGGGGTCACAGTCTCCTACAGACATCCACCTGCTTCAGCATGGGCTCCTCCATGGGCTACAGGTGGGTGGATCTGTTTCACTAGACACCTCCAGGGGCTGCACCACGGGGAATATCTGCTCAGCACAGGTGTTGCTCTCACACATTCTCACTTTGACTGCAGTTTCTACTGCTCAGGATATTTTCCTCCCTTCTTAAATTATCCCAGAGGTGCGGCCACCATTGCTGATGGTGCTCAGCCTTGGCCACTGGTGGGTCTGCCTTGGAGCTGACTGTCATTGGTTCTCTAGGACACAGGGGAAGCTTCTGGCAACTTCTCACATAAGGCACTTTTGTAATGCCCCAAAATCTGGCCATGCAAACCTAATAAAAAGTAATGGAACTGCACTGTTTTTGTGAACTTCTTATGAAAGAAACTACCACTAATAGCAACACAACTTCTGATTTAATTTTAAAAATATTTGTGGCTTTTAAAGATGTAACACTGTAATATGGAACACATACAAGTGATTTGGGTGTCTGAAAGTTTTGATTAAAAAAACCCTATGCTGCTCTCTTTAGTCTATGTGAATGCTTTCCATTTCTTCTATTGTTTTACAGTACTACTACACAATGATGCAATATTTGCAGTTAAGAGTGAGCTGTAAAATTCTTTTAATTTCTCGTTCACCTAATTTTTAAATTACTCTTCATGGTTTCTGATTTTGTCCCAGTTATTATTTGCCCTGTATTTTTCTTAATAGTATATAATTGAAAATACTGAGTGGAAATATTAACTGTATCTGTCACTGTGAAGTCAGCCTGACAATAGACTGAGAGACTATCACCCTGTCAGCATTTATTAATCCATAGTACTATAGCTGTAGTATTTTAAGTGATTTAGTGTATTTCCCTTTACTCCTCTGCTCTCCGAAGCATGTCATGGATTGGAAAGGCACAGCTTTCAAAGCAATCCATGATTACAGACAAATCTATGGGTTAGTACAGTTGAACAAACTGTGCCTGCTAAAATGAGTTATTTTTCCGAAGAATCAACTTAGAATTCCAGTTTGATCACTTGAAAATTATTCTTTTTATGTCCATGATAAAAGATTTTTGGAAACCCTGAGCTTGTAATATGTATCTGTGGGAAAATAGCCAGCCATGGTGCCAGGAACCTGATGCACCTTAAAACTGCTCTGTGTACCAAGTACCCACCAGGTACTTGGTACACAGAGTAATTTTAACCCTCGTCAGTCTTCTGTTCATCCTTGCAGGCAACCCCCAAAGCATGGCAGCTCCCGGTCTCGTTAGCCTTGGGGATTCCTGTTCTGCACATCCATCACGGTGATGCCGCCGATGCGACGGAACTTCTGAAATCACGGTGAAGGTTTCCTGGCAAGTTCGCAGGTGCTGTTTAACGTCAAGCTGCAAATCACCAGCTGCATCATATAAACCTCCCGTTTCTAGCAGAAATGGCTCTCGGCTCCCTTCACAGTGCCCGCACGCAATACCTAGAGCATCGGGTTTGAATCCTCTTATGTTTGCTGATCCCTGTAAATTTTCAAGGGAAGAACGTCCCAGGGTGAACCATACCATCACTAGTCTGTGTAACACAGGGACTGCCAACCTCAGCTCTGCCAAGGCCGCCGCTCCCGGGAGGGGCCGGGAAGCAGCGTGAGGGATGGCAGCAGGATCGCTCCTGCACGCCAGGCACGGTCCGTCCTGTGCGGGGCTGAGCGCCAGGCAGCGAGCCCTGGAACTAACTGAGCAGCGGGCACCCCACGGCTGACTGCGAACACGCCGGGGGACGAGCCCAGCCGGCTCCCTGCGCCCGGCCTCCCGCGCTGGCAGCTGCGCCGCCTCCCTCCGTCCGTAGGCCGGCCCAGCC
>VZTN01029816.1:8186-24169 GCA_013400515.1 Erpornis zantholeuca | reverse complement strand
AGAAGTGCTGCCTACTTACAGATAACCTGTATTAGTGGTGAGCTGTGGACTATTGCACTCTAGGTCCAAAGGGGTACACAGGGTTCTTCCGTGAGAGTTTCCACCTCAGTAAAGCTCTCTGAAGGGAGAGTCCCATGGCAAAAACCATAAGAATGTGTTCTTTGTATATTTTTAGGATCAGGATTAATTTCTCAGAATACTTGACAGCAAGCAGTGCTTCTGGACTGTTGTAATTTAAATAATTAAAAGAATGTTCATCTTCACCTGTAGCTTTGCAAGTTGTATTTGCAGCCTTGTTTTCTGTTCTTTCAGCAACGTTTTCATGGCACTCCTGTTACCATTGAGAATTTCCTTAATTGGAAAGCCAAGTTTGATGCAGAGCTCCTAGAAATAAAAAGGAAAAAGATGAAAGAAGAAGAACAAGCAGGCAAAAATAAGCTAAGCGGTATGTTTTAATACTGGTCGTGAAATGTCTGCAATGGTGCCAGGCTGTAATGGCAAGTCTAAGAGTAATTTTTACACAGATGATAGGTCTTAGCATCCTGCTCCATAGTGTGCATGGCTGAGCTTTGAGCTGCTTTTCCTGTGATGCTGGATCTAATTTTTAACCTGATTACATGAAAAAACATAACCAGTGTGGTCATGCTGTGTCACTGTTCTGTTTTCTCCTCTCTGCTGGCTAGTTTTGATGAAATTTGATAGATGGAAATTTTAATGGTATTAAGTTTCATAAAAAGCTGTACAGGACATGCTTGATTCCTCTTTGAAGGCTATGGATTTGGGAATCGGCAAAGATGAGATAACAGAAATCAGGCTTCTGGTTTTTCTGTTTTTAAAAGTACTGTTAGTATGTGGTGTCTGTTTGTCTCTATACAAAGGTAGTTTATAGAAGCTTCCCTTCACAAAACCAAAACCAGGCTTGTTGCTGGATGTTATTAGTGTAATTCCAATATTCCAGTATTACTGGACACCAACCAGTCTTGTTTGTGGAAGCTTATGTAAGCAATGCAAATGTAGATGGAAGACAGGTGATTTATGTGGAAAGAGTCCTGAGGTTTTCTTTCTGTCCCTCCCAGTTAGAAAGGCTTCACTTTGCCTTCTGTGATGTTGCTGTGTATGTGTGTGTAGGAGCTGGTGATATATGAGTAGATCCAAGTTGCTTTTTCAATGGGAGAATATGTGGCAAAAGGTGGAGGAGTCAGCTAATTTCCTTCTCAGTTCCCACAGAGGATTTCTTGTGGGATGCAAGATGAAGACTAAAGCAATAAGGACTGAACACTGTAAATTTTTCTGCCCCCCATTATTAAAGTTTTAATAACATTACAGTGATCCATTCCACATGTAAGAGGAGGAAGCTTGTTGGCTTGGATGAATCCTGCCTGAATTAAAAAAAAATCAGAATGGGAAGCTTACAGAAATGAGCAGTTAAAAAAAACAAAAGACTGCTAGAATTGGTTGATTTGAGAAGACTAAAATATGTGTGCTGACTATTGTTGCCTTAAATTGATAATTGTTTCAGAACTGTACTTGCTTATGTATTATTTTTTGTTTTATTTCTAGGTAAACAGCTGTTTGAAATGGATCACAACCTTGACACCTCTGATATCCAGTTCTTGGAGGAAGGTAAATTTTTATTTTATTACACAGACGAAAGGCAGTGGCTTAAAATAGGTCAGAATTTCTAAGTGATATTTTCTGACTTGACATCTTACATCAGAATCACTTTTACGTTGGAAGAACTTTCTGAGAAGTACTGTTTTGCAGAGTGAACAGAAATGATTTTAACTTTTCTCAAAAACAAAACCTTTTCAAGATGATAAAGTGTATTTATTAGCAGCCTTGTGGTTGAGGTGATCTTATTTCCATTGCTTCTATTCAAATGAATGGACTGGGAGCGAAACCAAAAAAAGAAAAGCAAAAACAAAACAAAAAACCCTGACCCAACCCTGATTTTTGTTTTTTTCTTTTTTTTTTTAATAGCCAGCCTTCTCACCCCAGATTTCAAGCATAGGTCCTGAAGTTCTATCACCTTGTCTCTGAACCTCCATACTAGTAGTAAATATCTTGCAGGTCAAAATAAATGCCATTTGCTTCTGTGCAGCCCAGTTCTTCTTCGTGGTTTGTGCAGATGTGCCTCTCACCTTACCTAAAATACTGACCTGGTGCCAGATGAAAGTTCTATCAGCCTGTGCCACAAAAATGTTAGTTAGAAAACCAGTTGGAGATAAAGCATATAAAACTACTTACAGTAATATACCTATTTAATTTGCTGTACCTCTTTTTAGTGTCCTAGTTTAAAATATCTGAGTTTTGAGATGAGAGTTCTTTAATGCAGCTGCATGATATCTACTGGTATCACAAAACACAGTTGGAAGAGAGTCAAGATTCTTTTCTGCAAGTAACAATTAAAAGCTTATGAATGTCAGTGAGTATGAACTTGAAATGGTAGTAATAGGGAAGTTTAGTTTCTTTTATAGGGAAGAATTTAATCTTGTCTTCCTCCAAAATACCTAAAGTGAAGATGGTTTGGTGATGGTACATTTGGCTGCCTCAAGGGAGGAACAGATGTCTACCTGGGCTCTGTGCCCAGATGATTCAGGATTAATACTTTAATTTGTAATCCTGTTGCTACTGGACAAAAACTCCCATTCTTATAGCTGGTTTCATTCTATCATAGATGCAACAGGTTACTAACTCTATTTTAATACTGCAGTAGCATGTACTACCAATTTTCAGAGGATAATGGCATTGTCTTGTAAAAGTGCTTTAAAATCCAGTGAAATAATAGAACCTATATTTGGTGGCCAGAAGATGTCACTGTTGATACATAAAAGTAATACAGCAGGAGTCCTCAAGTTTTATCATTAGGTCAGCAGCATCTCTTTCAGAAGAAAATGAGAAAGTAGACAAAGCTTCATCTTGCTTGTAAAATTTAAATCTGAAAACAAATTTATGTATGTCAGCATATGGTGTGTAAGGAATTTTTTATGAACCCTGTGCATATATCTCACTGAGATAGTAGCAATTATTCCAGCTGTGAAGTCCTGAGCTCCTGCTTTGACTCTCCTGGGGAGAAAGGATCTCTGCTTCTGGCAAATGTAAATGTTAATTTTGTGCTCCCCATGAATTCCTATGTGACATTTCTCTTGACTGGGTTTTGATGCAAGGAAAAAAACCCCTTCACTTTGTCTGTAAAAAGGTAAAATGTGGCATTTACTTTTCCATATCTGTTTGATGTATAAAAACCCAAGTAAGTTAGCGACCACCTCCACTGAAGAAGTGATATGAAGAAGTTGTGTTTTGTTGTTACTGTTTTCCTTGCTGCATGAAAATAAAGTATCTTTTTATTTCTTACAGCTGGAAACAATGTGGAGGTTGATGAATCTTTATTCCAAGAAATGGATGATTTAGAATTGGACGATGAAGAGGATGACCCTGACTACAACCCTGTTAATTTAGATAGTGATTAGACTTATTTGAACTGATTCTGTCATCAGTATGGACATAATGTAAGGAGACAGAGGCAGGCAGGAAAGCCACAGCATCTGTGGTTTTAGTAATGTGTATTGTTTTTCTTTTTTCTTATTTTTTTTCCAAAGAAAAAACCAAAATACTTTAAATCCAGGAGAATGGTCTTCTGATGACTTTCACTATAAATAAATTTACTTTAATATTTCAAATGAAAAAATTGAGAAATACTGATCTGTCTGAAAACACTTTTCTATTTTCTCTAATTTTTTCCTTCCCATTTCTGTAATTGTCCTTTGAAGAAATGTGGCAACATGCAAGATGGAAAGTTGTTACAGCAAGCACTAAACACACCTGCATCGGAATGCTGAGCAGCTGTTCTGCTGTCTTCCACCTGGGATAAACACAGGCAGCTTTGGTGAATAAAAGGGATCACATACTATGCAGTTATTTACTTTTTGTTTCTTTCTCCTGTGGAATTTTTTAATAATTCAAGTTAGTTCTGGTGCCCCAGTTTATCAGCTGTAGATAGACAGCACTAGTCACCTTTGTTGTATAGCCTTATTAAAGTTTGATGGAAGCCATTTCCATACAATTAGAGTAAAATTTTTTGCCATAGTTATGAATAATATTTTCAAAATGGTGAGTTTAAGTCAGTGGGGGAAAAAAATCTATGTGAAGTCCTCTTGAAGTTGGGTTGATTTGTTCAGAGAGGGTTTGGGCTTATTTGAATGTGTGCATCAATGAACCTCTACAAAAATCAAAACCCATGCTAGGAAGATTAGTTTGCTTTTGGCAGCAGACTGTGTTGAAACACTAGGCGTGGAGTGCTCATTATGGCACCAGGGATTATGGAGTGCTTTATAGGTGTGAATGTAACTGGTGTAGTTTTAGAAGCATCTTGCTGGCAGCCTGTGAAGGTTAGCACAGAATGCAGTAAAGCTACACATCAACTTGGGGATGTTAGCCATCCTGCAGAGCTGCTTCTGGAGCTAACAGATGTTAGACTCCTCCCTTACCACCTCCAAAAAGCCCAAACACTGCAAGAACTGTGGTGTTTGAACATGCTGTGTTTGAAACTGCAGCACTGGAGGGTGTCAAGAGACAGGTTTCCAAACAGAGAGACAGGCACCTCAGTGATTAAACACTGTGTGCTGAATTTTAAACTGTTAGTAGACTGCCTTAATTCTGCCAGCTTAGGGTTGCACTAAAGTGTCACATTGCTTAGAGGAATAATAAATTTATTAATTTTAGTGTTTGAAAATTCCATATTCAAAAAGAGAAGTCTAATTATTGAAATAATTTAATGGTGTGTAAGATTCTTGGCTCATACCATTCAAGAATATCTGTTTAGGATGAACTCCTTTAACCTGTTTTTTTTCTTTTGTCTTTTTTATTCCAGATGAATGAATTTCTAGTAGATAGAAAAAAGTGTTGAAGTACCCTGTAAATACTTTTATAAATTAACCATGTGCCTTTGTTCCTACTGTCCTCCCTTTGATCTTTTTAATTTTGGCTAGTAAGAACTCTAGATAAGCATCTAGGTCTCAATGATAATGTTTTATGTTTCAAAGCAATAAGCAGGATCTGTGCTCCAGCAGAGTTACCAAATACATTAAAAAAATTAGGAGCTCATGTGATATTAAATCTTGTCTTTTCCAAAGATACAGTTGGATTGAAAGCTTCATACTTACTACGTCCAGCTTCCTGTGTAATTGCTAGGATGCTTTAAAATGCTCTTCAGCACTGAACTTAATTTATTCCTGGTATGTCTCAATTCAGCTGCATAAAACCCCATTTAATTCCTAAGGCTGCTTTCCATTTTTAGCTGTGTTTAAAACTGGCGCTTTTTCATAAAAGGAGTGAACTGGATCTCTTTAAATTTGGACTGAATCCAAGAATGCTGTGTAGTCTGTGCAAATGTGGTCATCAGAAAATTTTCCAACTGGATCGCTGATAAGTCATCTACGTACAAAGTTTCTCATGAATTTTATTGCTAGAATAATGAAATTTTCTAGTCTGTTTTCACACTAACATATTTATTGGTTTTCATGCAGAGAATGTATATCTTAAAAATGTTAAAATTACGTAAAACAAGTTAAAATGTGAAAATGTGTTTTTGCTGATATATTTCAAATCAGAGGAAATAAGAAGGGTTGGAGTGACAAAAAAACTGCATAGAGTCTGTTCCTCCAGGTATTTGGAAGAGGTTTTAGTGACTCAGTCTGAACTGCAAATTTGTTTTAGCTTTGTTAGCAATTAACATCTGTGAAATAAAAGGGAATTTGACTGAGAGTAAGCTTGGCTCTGTGTGTGTTATAGTTTGCTGAAGTGAACAGAAAAAGGTTTTTTTTGTGGAAAAAGTTTAGGTGGTATACTTAAATTTGCTTATGTACTTTGGATTAGACTGAAAATTAATTATTTTTAATTGAATAAAGCCCCATTCATGAGCTTTGTCAGAATAACAGTAATTTAAAATCCTGGTGCTGACAACCTTTCTGTACATTGGTTTTAACTCTTGGTCTTTGCAAAGCATGCACTGTAATGCATGGAGGGAGGCAGTAGCGAGTTGCAACACCAGAGAGCATTTCCTTTTGAACATGCCAAGTGTTTTGAATAGTTGGTGCCTGAGCTGTGATAAAATTCAGAAGATGGTGCCTACCACATCAAGATGCTGCATGAGTACAATCTTGAGCATGCAGCAAAGCCTAGGATGTTGCATCCAAATTATGACGGCATTATTGGCATCTCTTTTCTTTCCTTCATTCTATGTGACACCATCCCCACAGACCAGGGCTAATAAAGAAGCTGGTAGTCCCCCAGTTCCCAGGAACTCTCTCCCTAGTCTGAGCCCCTCTGGTCTCCTACAGGGTACTTCCACATACCTACTGACATGAATGCATTTTTATAACTATTTTCTTTCATTTAATGCATATTTCAGAAAAATCAGTGATTTATGGGTTGTAATAACTACATGTCAATGTGTCGATTTCACTACTTCCAAAAACGCTAAGTCCATATTGCCAGAGCACATCAAGCATGAGAGAAATGGGTCAGCGTAAGGCTCTTACACCTGTATTTAGGTGTCAGCATAGAAGAGTCTAAATGAAAGGGATGTATCTAACCCTCCAGTTACAGTAACTGAATGCTCTGGCATGACACAGCTGCTAAAGCAAAGACACCCCTGCTACCTGCAACACACTCCACCATCTCGCCCTGCCTCCAGCTACCCTCCTCGAGGGGCACAGCTCTTACACTCAGCCAGAGAACAGCATGTTATAGGTACAGTAAAGTGCCTCAGACATCCACGATACTTGATTCAGCAGACAGCTCCTGTCTCTTAAATGGCATTAACCCCACAGAACAGAGCCACTAGTCAAAAGGCAGTTCAAATGTCCTTTTGGGATATACATTATAAAACATACAAAAAGTAGAATTTTTTAAAAAAATGATGAATTGAAGATGGAATAAACACTTTAAAAAATATATTAATTTTATTCATTCATGGTAAAAAATGAATATTTTCTTCCTCTACCCCAAAGGATTGTCGTGCACAGCATCTGGGCACTGCTTTCTTAGACCTCTTAGCCAATGCAAACACCGATCCACCTCCTAAGCACGTGTATTCATGTTTAAAAGTGATACATCCAGAGAAGGCAGCTAACTGACAAGAAGTTCACTAGTAAACCAATTGCTGGTGGAATAGACTGAGTTGTGAAGAAATAGAGGACTGGTCACAGTGGCAGTATAAACACATTTACAGAGGTAAACCATGACCAGGAACTCCAGTTAAGTAGCTCCATAGTATCTTTATCCACTGCTCACTGACAACAGTGCATAATTTGCTACAAGACAGTAGGTGTTGCTAATTTAAGCAACTAAGAAAATAACACATTTTCCAGTAAGATAAGGACCGCACTACTTCAGAGTTACAGTTGTATCAGGATGCCAGAGTTTTGACTGAACACAAAAACTACAAGTTTACTCCAGTGTTGTGCTTCCCCAGAGCCCCCAAGCATTTATGGAGACATAGTTTAAGTCTAAAAATTGTTGAGCTAGGGTCCACAGTCCAGAAGTTTAATGTTTTGCACCCAGCAACTTCCAGAAGCAGGTTACAAAGGTATCCTTTAAGGAATCTTCTCTGATGTTAAGACCTGAGACGCACGGCAGCAGGCCTAAAAATAGGTGGGGAGAGAGGAAAAGAAAGTACTTTAATGAACAAAACCAGCATTTTAAAGAGCTTCTTCCAAATTAGTAGTTTAGCAATCTTAATGAGTATAAGGGGTTACATTTCATCTTAATTAAATGAGAGCTTCCAAGACAACACTCTGAACAACCGATATTTTTAACTATAAACAAAATCTTTGGAAAGAAGAAAAAAAAAAGTGGCAAACCAATAACCAATGAACACCACCCACCCCCACGAAACATTTTTCACTGTGTACTGAATTTTAAGGCTTTTTCCAGTAGAAGAGGATGGCCAGGTTTCACTGATACTTCTGACATGTTCAGGGCCAGAAAACACTTAAGATAAAACCTCATTTCAACATACAAATTAAATATAGCTGAGCAAGTGATTCAGTTGCCAGTTATTTCATAGTTTAAATATAAGTGTGTCCTGAAGCTTGAACATCCTGGGCAGTGCTGATAAGACACCACAGAATTGGAACATGGGTCCTCAGAATCAATTTGTTAGTGTAGGAAAGAAAAAGCTTAAGAAACAAAAAACACATCAGGCAATCAGCTGGAAACTCCTAAGGTCTTAAAAAAGGTAAAATACCCATAGTCAAACACATGGATAAGATTTATAAAAATTTCAACAGCTCAAACCTCTGAATGTAATTTTGCACTATGAGTGCTCTAAGTAACATACATGCTCACAGTCAGTTATTTAGGAGAAAACATTGTAAGAAAATGAAAAGCTTAAAAAAGGCCTAATTTACATCTGCAAATAGCTGATGTCTTCATACAAGACTTAAAAGTTGTCAGTTGCATCAAGGTGGCATCCATTTATGCAAAACATTTTTGGTTTTGAATTACATAAGCAAGAAGCAGGAAAGAAAAAGAACAAGGAAAGTGAAGAGGTGCAAAAAATCCACGACGCAACCACATATGCGTATACATTCAAAGAAGAGATGCAGATGGTCTTAAATTTTCACAAACAGAAACTGTTTTCTGAGATACTTACAGCTTTCTCTTCCAAAGAGAGCACCCCATTTACAGCCACTATCTGATACTGCTTTTCTTTTAGGCTACCCACAAATTTCCGAAGTAGTTTGACACCAGTTCCATCATTGTTCTGTTTCAGCAGTTTTTGCATTTCTTGGGAAGAACATCCCGGGTCAAACAGTAGCAAACATAAGCTTTTGTTCTTCTTCTCTTCTATTCCAACAACAGTACGACTATGACCTAATACGAAAATAGTTTCAGTAGTTTAAAAGTACATAAATCTCATTTACTTCCTTGTAACATACAACTGATTATCAGATCACAGTTATAAGAATGCATGGAAAAAAGTTGAGATCTCAATCACATTCAGCTCTTCCATGCACTAAAAAAACAAACTTTATTGTTGCTCTTTCTAAATAGGAAAATTACAGGAAATAAAGCCATGCTTTCAATTCAATGAAGAAGAATGAAAAAATGCTGCCCTGAACTGCAGTACATAAAAAGAGAGATAGAGAATACTAGGAAACCAGTATATTGTGACACTGACCTTGATGTTGCAAGTAGATAGGTGGCTTGGAAGTACACACCACCTTTGCACCACCTTCATTATCTGTAGAATAGTAATGCAAAATCCACTCAAACAAACGAGGGTGTGTACCCATAGGGCCAGTGGGTTTGTGAAAGTCAATGATTTGGCACCTAGAAAACATTGAGAATGAAAACGACAATAAAATTTCAAGCAGGTTGTTTGTTAAAACAATTTTTTCACCTCTGGGTCACCTCCTCCTGTACCAAGTGGTCCGTACTACTTTTCTACTTTTTAATACAGGAGGAGAGGACACATAATTAGAAAGCAATGTAACATGTACTGTCCCAAACTGGAAAATTTATTACATAACAAAGAAGTGCTCTACTCTATTCAGTCTAACAAGAACTTGTGAAACTTGCAAAAATTAATGTCACATTTTTCGTATGTGATACACGAACACTAGAGAATCCAGTTAAAAGCCACAGAAAATAGCTGAAATTCAGATTCTTCTTGAGAAGAAACTTTTAGAGAAATTAAGTTTTTAATCAATGCTTTAATTTATGCATATGTGGCATAATTCTGCATTGAGTTTCAATGATCTAAGCAGTTACTCAGTTTATGTACCTCCTGTAAGAAGTTATATATACCTATAAGTAGTTGCACAGCTTCATGCTGCATTAAATCAGATCTGTATATTACTTAAATTTAGTCACCTAGGTGGCTTGTCACCACACAGTTGGGAATTCTAACCTTTAAAGGTACAGCACTTAAATCAGCAGTTAAAAGTAACAACAACAAAAAGAAATATTTACTTTATCCTGAGACTGGTTAACAGTGAATAAATTTCACATGCTCCTATCCATGCTTTGGAACCATGTAATCTGTTGTTGAAGTGAGATGCCCCATGAGGATCAAAACCTTCTCTCCAGGCATCTTCAATCATGGACTGAATCTTTGGTATAGTAGGAATTAGTGTAGTATCTGGAACAGAAAAGCTTTTGAATTGCTGTTACAGTGATTGAAATAGTTTATCAATTAAAAATATTCATCTTCTTTTACAAGAGGCAGTTGATGTTACAGAAAGAAGACAAAAAAACTAAACGTAAAACTTCAACCACATCATGTCTTGCCTCAGTATTCACCTCTGACTGTTTCACAGTAAGTTCCAGTGGCATAACAACCATTTAAAATGGGTATCATTGACCTTGTAAGACTTGCTGTGTAAATGAAAAGGCAAAACATCAGTCAGCAGGTTGTCATCCAAGGTACGTGGAACACACAGCATTTTGTTTAATACCTCTCAGGCAGTCGTTGTAGAAGCTGTTTTGCAACAGTGAGGAAAGGAGCATCTGGAAATTCCTGTAACCGCAACCCCAGCCTCTGTCGCCCAGAGAGGAGTGGAAGTGATCTACTCCTGCTGAAAGCCACACACGCCTCACATCTTTATTCTCATTCTGATAGTATTTGCACAATGCTTCAATGACTCCTAAAGGAAGACAAATTATAAAGTTTATCTGTAAAATAAACTACAAAATCTATCAAAAGATTCCTTCCCCAGTTTATAACAGATACAGAATAATACAATTTATTTTAAAACTTCATTACATTTAGAGCTCAAATCACAAAACCAGTGGTCATTGCATCTATTTAATTTCTGTGGTCTTTATCTTGATGAATTTATGTACTATGATGCTTTCAAAACTAAATCCATTTTTTATTGCTGCTATACGATGATTATTTTAAATTAAACAGCTTGGACTAAATTATAAACTGTGATACTCACAGGCACTATTACAATGATACAGAAAAATATTTGTCACCAATAAAACATTCCTATGCCCCTGCCACCTCCAGTACAATATCACCTTAAAAACATGGCAATATTTACTTATACTATGTAAACCTTTTATTCCCTCCCAACTTATTTTTCCTGGAGAAACTAAGACAGAAAAAGAAAAAAAAAAAGGAATGGCACTGAACCTGAGAATTACTGTAAATTACTCTAAATATTTTAAAATAATCCTCCTGCAGGATATTCCAAAGTTCTCCTTTGTTACACGAAAGGATATGCTTGAGAATGCTCTCTCCAATTCATGTATGTAAATCCTCAAAGGCCCTTTATTGCCATGCTGTTGTGAAGAGAATTATTTCACAGTCACCTCTCTGAAATTTAAATCATTACCAAGAATGAAAACTTTAAATGTGTTATTTCCACACAATCCATTTGACAGAAGAAATTTTATTTTACCTGTCATGAACCAAGTGGACATTTTGTAAGCCAGAACAACTAGCAATAGGCTAAAATACCTTTGAACTGTGGTCTTGGAAAGTAAAGACAAGGGAGCCTTTTGAAAGGGACACAGAAATCCATCTACCCTGTGTTTTTGCACCAACTATAAAACATTGAAAATCAGATGTATCAAGTAAATGTCTACTCCTCCCAGTCCTCTCTTGGACTTTGTAATCAGATGAACACTGTGCTTACCTGCTACCAGCTTACACAATATAACAACAGAAACACAAGACAAAAAGCTGCTGCAAATTTGAACATCTACACTGGATTAGGAACCATTGAGTGCTAAGCAGTAAACAAGCATGGAGTCAAGGGCAGCCAGCTTGTAATAACACATTTGCATCTTCTGATACATACTGTATTTGTCCCCTTAACCAGACAACTTGGTTCCAATCTTCCATTAAAAAAAAAAAAAAAGAAAAAAAAGAAAAACTACCTTCAGGTTAGAATACAGATCAAAAATATACCAAGCTTTAATTTCCTTATTAGTTTAGGACTATAACAATAGAGATTGATCTGGAAAATAAGGTTTAGAACTAGGACATAACCAATACTAAACAATGAATTATCGATTTGTTAAAGACTTGTTGGTCACTACAGTCTAAAAAGTACAGTTTTAGTTGTATAATTTCAGCATCTTTACCTGAGGTTTTTGTTTTCCCATCATCGATACCAGAAGCCAAACTTTCCATCATGTCAGCTTTTCTCTTATGATATTCAAAGGGTTCCATCCTCCCTCTATCAACTTCTCTTTCCATATTCCTTAGAAACTGCTGCTTGAAGCCACCAGAATTATCCAAGCCATACTGTCTCTGTTAGGGATGGAATGTGCATGTTTGAAATCACATATTTAAAATTCATCTTTTGTGCATGCAGTTTCTCAAAATCACTATCAGTAACTTTTAAGGATGGTGAGACATAAAAACTTCAGAAATTACAATTATTTTAGAGCTGAAGACCAAGCTTCATTCCTAAACACAAATGTGGGACTAGGAAAGCCACACCTGGAAGAGCAGGCACATCCCTGTCCTCCCTCTGGCAGAGCTGCTGGCACAGAGGCAGTCTGGCAAAGATGTAGTGAGAGTGGGAAGCAAGTTACCACGGCTGCGAGATGGGAGACAGAGGAAAGCAGGACTGGGAGCAGGTGATGGTACTCCAGTAGAGGACAGCCAGGATGCTCAAAGCCTTTGGCACTCTGGCAGGGAATATGCTCCAGGTTACACTGCAAGGCAGAGCACTAGAGCGGGGTGGAGTGCAGGCAGCAGGTATGGAGCCAGCCCCGTCCTGAGCCAGCACCACTCAAAGCAGTAAAGCCAAGTAGCTCAAGGCTGTCATGTCCAGTACCTCTGCCAGGACCAGCGTTGCCAAGAGATTGAGTTTGCTTCCAACCCACCCCTGCACCATTCCCTCAACACAGACTACATGACTTGCACAGGTCAGATCTGGTAAGGCCATTCCAGGACATTACAATTCCAAGATACTCAGCTTCTAAAGGCACAACTGTTTGTAAGTTTACCATTTAGAAACAATAGTGTACCTGCAGCTTTTTAAATTCTTCCCTCTCTCGCTTCTCTTCTTCTGATCTCTGCCGCTCATCTTCTTCAGTTTGGAGCTGCTGAGCCAGTTCTAGATCTCTAATGTTTCCACCTACCCCAGAGGAACATTCCAAAGTGAGGGTGCTCGGTCAAGAGGTAAGTAATGCTTTGAGGGATCGTTTGTTTAATTTTTCAAGATTCCTTTCTAAGCAGACATACATAAACACAACTGGGCATTAATTTCAGGAGATGCACCCCACATTATTTTGAGCTATTAGCAGTGAACACTGAACAGGACTGACTGCATTCAGTCTACCAAGACTCAGACTCTTGACTTGCACAAAGTTTATGCTGTTACTGGAGCAACTACTTGGCAACTACTGCATGTACCTCTACCACTGAGAAGACAGCTTTTGTTTACTGTTTCACTTCACTGTTAGCAAGAAGTCACAGTTCCTTTAATACCACATGCTTGTTAGGTTCTAGGACCATTGCCAGCAGTCTCATAAGGAAGTGACAAAAATTTACAATCAGAGAACTGAGTACGGAATCGCTAGGACTCTCTTAGCCGTGCTGTAAAATATGTAATACTGCTGTCTTTTAAGCATTTTTTGCTTGAAGTTTTTCTTTTGGCTAACATGCAGTTCATTTACTTAACAACCATGCACAGATGAAGATTTCTTTTAGCATGGTAATTAAGTTGAGCACTTGGGCAAGTAATACGTACTATGTTAACTTCACTATACAGGGGTCCAGTTCCCTTTAAATACAGAAATATTTACTTTAAATTTTATGAGAAATTCTACACTACAACAGGCAAATATTTGCAAATGCTTTCAAGTATTATCAAGCCTGTAACCTTTCACGTACCTTCTGAAAAGCTATGTTCCTCTAAGTGCAAATCCACGTGTTCTTCAAGAATCTGAATGTTTGTACAGGTAAGACTACACATAGGACATTCATATAGCTGTTCACCATCTCCTGGGTCTGAAAAAGAAATGCAGTTTCTTGATTAGTGCAATTCCTGTGTTCTTTGTGAGAATCATTCCCTAACTGATACACAGTCTAAGACATATACACAGTAATGAAGTTTGTGTTGCCATTGAAATTTGCCACTGAAAGGCAGCAAATTCCAAACAGCTGTTACTCCCCTAACCACTTAAGAATTTGTATCTAAATATGCAAGACAGATTTTCCTTCTTTCAATTAAGTTTTGCCCTATTTAGCTTACAGATCACAATTTGCTATGGTAATACTTGTATCAAGAAATGCTTAGTCTGAAATACCAAACCATTAATAAAAAGACATGTTATGCTAAGATACGAGCATTTGCTTGCAAAAATTTAACACTCATGTAACAACACAGCAGCTGGTGGGCTGAAAGAATAAAAAGTGCTGTCATTCTTATTTTGTTGGTCTTCCTGCATTTCCTCAAATAAATGTTCTTTCTGCAGTTTTATTATTATTATTATTGAGGGTACCACGTAGTATAGGTAAAGTTCAAAAGGATTTTTGAAGCTCATCAAGTCCCTGGTAGAATGATCAAATTAAATAGTGTAAGTTACACACAGCTTTTCCCAGTCTTTTTTTTTACAATTCCAAGTATAGACTCTCCACAAATTCCCCAGAGAACATATTTTAGTGTTTGACCACTCTCACAGTAAAAAGAGGTGTTCTTGGATTTAAAAGGCATTCCTCGTGTTTTGACTTGTGCCAGCTGTGTTGTCCTGTCACTGGGAACCACAGACAAGTGCCTAACTCCTTACTGCTCTCCTCTTGAGTACCTAGATTTTATCTGCACCTTCCTCACTTCACAAAACACAAGAATTGATATCCTGTGTTAGCAGTTTCTGGAAGGCATTTATCCCAACTAAATGCTTATGGCTGGTGGTATTGTTGCCTTTCCCTTGTCTTAAAATTAAAACCAAAACACTGTTTATGGGGAAAAGGGGTTTTCACCTGGGTATTTACTAAGGATCCTTGGGTGCAGCACTTCTTTCAGATGGAATGCCCTGAAAGGCACACACTGCCTCCCCCTGCCCCCAACGAAATGCACACAATTATAGGCCTTACAAATTAGCATATCTATCAAAGATTCCCCAACGAGAGGCTCGAGTGAACCCCCCTTTCTGAGGAACCTTCCCCCTGGATGGGCCTGTCTTAGTTTACAAAAATGTGTTCCAGAGAGGATCTTGGTATCTGGGGCTTCCAGGATGTTTGATCGTCTGGTTTAACAGTTCAGTGGGTCTCGGCAGATTTACCAGGCTTGGAAAGTTACAAGTGTGTAAGCTAAAAGCACTAAGAATACATAAAACTATATAAAAGGATATATAAGAGGGGTATAAAAGAAAAGGCAAAAGGTCATCCTGGCATCAGCATCATCACCTAAATTCACTAGCAGCATTTAACACAATGCTGCAAACACAGTTTTCTGAAACATGCTAAATACATAAAAAACTAAAACACCCTAAATACAACTATTTTTAAAGTAGAAACTGGCATGCAGGCAAGTAAATTATTCAAGCTCTGCATTATTTGCACCCATGGAAGTAAAATGTTCAATGCAACGACCTAGGGGTGGAGTGGGTGTGTTGAGAGTTTGTGAAGAAAAACATTTTAATCACAGATTATGCAGTGTGGTTGACTGCACTGGCACATTTTGCATCCTAACCATGATTTATCTAGTCAGTAGGTATAGCTTGTTACATCACAAATGCTAGTCTTCTAAGGGTATTACCCACTAGCAGAGATTTAAGTTTTTAAAATAACTACCAGCAACTTCGGCCAGTAAGTCAAAATAAAATTCTGATCGCGCCTGAAATAAAACACAGTATCTAAATACATAATTATTTCCTTTGCTCCAACTTTATCCCGCGGCCGGTTCTCCGTTGCCACCCCCGATCCCGGCGGGGACATCCCTCCCCGTCTCCCCGCCGCCGCTCACCCGTGCCCGGGGCGCCCAGCAGGTGCCCGTGCCGCGCCCTGACGT
>VZTN01029813.1:218886-235325 GCA_013400515.1 Erpornis zantholeuca | reverse complement strand
GGGGGGCACAGCCTGGGGGGGCGATGGCAGAGACAAGGAGTCTCCTCTGCCACTGACTGAGGAAAGGGCTGGGGAGAGAGGGATCCTCCGAGCTGGTTCCCTCTTCCCTGCTGCGAGGTGGCCTCTGCCTCCTGCCATGTCCCAGCCTTCCCTGAGGGAATCAGGAATGCCCTGTTTGAGGGACTCTGTCTGAGCTAGCTCAGAGGGCAAGAGCTGCCCCAGGGTTGTCAGCCAGCTCTGAGACTTTCTGGTGGACTATCAGGGAGGTGCCAGATGCAGAAGCCTGGGAATTACTTGGGACTCTGTACCCAGGCAAGAGGGACTCCTGGGTCTTTTCTCAGGTGAGGCAGGAATCGTGGTTCTCACTGTGTCCCCTTGTCCCCCAGGCCTTCGCTGGGTTCTACTACACCTTTCACTTCCTGAACCTGACCCACCAGCAGTCTCTGAGCGAGGTCAACACCACAGTCCTGGCCTTCTGCAGGAGGAGCTGGGCAGAGGTGAGAGCCCTGTGAAGGGCAGCCAGGAGCCTTGTGCTTGTCCTGTCCCAAATCTGAGCCCTTTGAGCAGAAGCCTTGCTGTTCCCTGGGCTAGGGAGGGTTTCTGAGCAGCTCTTTCACCCCTGTTGTGTCCCCCATGGCCCCACAGCTGGTGCAGAGCTTCCCACAGGATAGGAAGCACCTGCACACCTACTGCTCCGTGGCCATTTACATCCTGACACTGCTGCTCGATGGCTTCAAGTTCAACGAGCACACCTGGAGCAACATCCACTTCAGCAGGCAGGTAAGCACCTGTGGGCAGCGGAGAGGATGGACGTGGGCAGGAGCAGCATCTCTGGAGTCCTCTGGGCCAGAACTGTGTCCCTGTCTCACGGCTGCTCCCCAGGGCTCCCAGCAGAGCTTTGCTCTCGCTTACCCACCCCCAAAGCTCTGACCCCGCTCACGTCTCACTTTCTCTGCTGTGGATGGAACTGATTTTAAGGGGGTCAGGGAAAAGCAGAGCAGGATTTGGCCACTTTGGTCTCTGATGTCGTGATCAGAGAGGTGATGGTGGCCCCATGACCACTTTGATCCAGAGCATGGCCTGGCCAGAATATTTAGAAGATGAGAGGAGGCAGCCTCAAGTTGTGCCAGGGGAAGCTTAGTTAGGAAATTTTTTTTTCATGGGCAGGGTCAGGCTTTGGAACTGACTGCCCAGGGCAGTGGTGGAGACACCATCCCTGGAAATGTTCAAATGTGTGGATGTAGCACTTGAGGACACAGCTTAGTGGTGAACATGGTGGTGGTGCTGGGCTGATGGTTGGACTCCATGATCTGAAAGGTCTTTCCCAACCCTGCTGATTCTGCAGCCAAAGTAGAAGGATTATGGGGGTGGAGGGAAGCCCAGATCTGAATTCATGTGCAGGTCACAGAGACACACCTGGATCGGAGCAGTCATCCATGCCCAGCTGTCCCTCAGCCCTGGGGAAGGGGGGCAGGAAAAGCTCTTTGTGCCACTGCTGCTNGGTGAGAGCCCTGTGAAGGGCAGCCAGGAGCCTTGTGCTTGTCCTGTCCCAAATCTGAGCCCTTTGAGCAGAAGCCTTGCTGTTCCCTGGGCTAGGGAGGGTTTCTGAGCAGCTCTTTCACCCCTGTTGTGTCCCCCATGGCCCCACAGCTGGTGCAGAGCTTCCCGCAGGATAGGAAGCACCTGCACACCTACTGCTCCGTGGCCATTTACATCCTGACACTGCTGCTCGATGGCTTCAAGTTCAACGAGCACACCTGGAGCAACATCCACTTCAGCAGGCAGGTAAGCACCTGTGGGCAGCGGAGAGGATGGACGTGGGCAGGAGCAGCATCTCTGGAGTCCTCTGGGCCAGAACTGTGTCCCTGTCTCACGGCTGCTCCCCAGGGCTCCCAGCAGAGCTTTGCTCTCGCTTACCCACCCCCAAAGCTCTGACCCCGCTCACGTCTCACTTTCTCTGCTGTGGATGGAACTGATTTTAAGGGGGTCAGGGAAAAGCAGAGCAGGATTTGGCCACTTTGGTCTCTGATGTCGTGATCAGAGAGGTGATGGTGGCCCCATGACCACTTTGATCCAGAGCATGGCCTGGCCAGAATATTTAGAAGATGAGAGGAGGCAGCCTCAAGTTGTGCCAGGGGAAGCTTAGTTAGGAAATTTTTTTTTCATGGGCAGGGTCAGGCTTTGGAACTGACTGCCCAGGGCAGTGGTGGAGACACCATCCCTGGAAATGTTCAAATGTGTGGATGTAGCACTTGAGGACACAGCTTAGTGGTGAACATGGTGGTGGTGCTGGGCTGATGGTTGGACTCCATGATCTGAAAGGTCTTTCCCAACCCTGCTGATTCTGCAGCCAAAGTAGAAGGATTATGGGGGTGGAGGGAAGCCCAGATCTGAATTCATGTGCAGGTCACAGAGACACACCTGGATCGGAGCAGTCATCCATGCCCAGCTGTCCCTCAGCCCTGGGGAAGGGGGGCAGGAAAAGCTCTTTGTGCCACTGCTGCTGCTGAGGCAGGATCAGGTTCAGGCTGGTCCCTGTGGAAGGGCAGCTGGGGAAGCTCAGGGGAGAGCTGCCCCCAGCCCCTCACACCGAGCTGAGGAGCTTTTGGGTGATGCCCTGTGCCATCTCCCCTCAGGCAGCAAACACAGACATCGGCTGGACGCTGGGCTTCATGCTGAACTTCACCAACATGATCCCTGCCGAGCCCCTGCGCCTCGCCAAGGGCCACCAGCCCGGCCTGTGGGCAGGGGCTGTCTCCTTCCTCGTGCTGGCCATCCTGGCAGGCCTGGTGGCCGTTTTCCTGCACTGCTTCTGGAAAACAAAGTAGCTCCCGGCCTCCGGAGCAGAGGCATCCTGCCCACCAAAGCAGGCAGGGAAGTGGTGCAGAAGAGGTGGGAAGTGGAGAGGAATGAGGGCATTAGACTCATCTCCATTGGGAGATCTGACTGGGTCATCTCTGTGAATGTTGAGGGTGACAAAGGTGTCTCGATCTCTCTCCGAGAGGAAGACTCCTTTCATCTGACTGCCAAAAGCTGACTGAGACTTGCTGGCTGGCTGAAGCCAGAAAAACTCAAACTAGAAATAAAGTCCGTTTTGTTTTTCAAATGGGAATGTCACTGTTCAGCCTAGCTCAGTTTCCTTGGCATTCCCAGTCCTGCTGGGCTGCTCCTCCAACAGCCCTGGGAGGTGACTGGCAATGGAGAGCCATGGTAGGCACCTAACTCTGAGCAGAGAGATGACATCATCTGTATCCTGCCCTGTGCAAGATGTGCAGTATTTCTGTAGTATGTGACAGAATCTCTTCCCAAAGACACTGTCAGCTGTCTTTAAAAATACTTACTGGCATATCTCAGCAGAAAAACACAAGTGGAAGTTGATTTAAGAGTTGCCAACTCTAGATCAGGGTTTATTTTATATTCAAGTTACATAGCCAAGTTTTGTCAAGACACCAAATGCAGAACAGGTTCCAGCTCTGGGCACTTGAGTGTTTTATTTAGATGAGCAGAGCCCAGCCCAGCCCAGCTGCAGGAACTGGACAGGGCTTTCAGGCCTTGCAGCACCAGCCCCACACTGCACTTCCCAGCCCTTTCCCCAGGGCCTCCAGGGCTCTCCCCCAGCCCAGAGCTGCTCTGAGTGCATTTCCACAATTGCCTCTCCCCTGTGCTCCAAGATCCCACCTTGGACTTGGGCTTAAGAAAAGTGCCCAAGGCATCTGGCCAAGGAATGCTCAGGTCCATGGGGTGTTTGCTATGGTGATGGTGGTCCCTAACTCGTGGTGTTACCCCACTAATCCTGCTGCAGACTGGTTCCAAAAGCCTCTGGAAGGAGCAGCACCTCCAGCTGGTGGGGATGAGGTTATGTGACCTGGGCTCTGCCCCCTGCTCCCACCCTCGGCTTCGGGAGCGAGCCTCAGCCCAAACATGAGCAACAAGGGAGAGGGGATGAAGACTTCCAGCCAGGGGAGCCTCTTCCCAGCCAGAGGAGCATCTCCCTACCCAGAGGAGCTGCCACAGGGACAGGTCCCACAGCCAAACCCCAGACCCCTCTCCCTGCTCTCTGCTCTGCACAGGCACATCTTTGGCAGTGTAAGCACGAGGTAAAACTGCCCAGTCTGGGAAGGGGCTGTGGGAAATGCCACCACTGCTGGAACTGACCCCATGGATCTGAGTGGGAGCTGTCCCCTCTCTAGGTACAGCAGAGCTCCTGGCTGGGGCCCAGAGGAGCTGGGACCAGTGTCTCCCACCCCTGGGGGTGCAGGCAGGCAGAAAAAGGCTCCTGTTTGCTATAGAAGGGCAGCACCACAGTCAGTCTGGGTGGCAAAGCATTTGGGGAAGATGCCAGTCTTGCCATTGCAGCATCCTTCCAGCCAGTCCTCGTTCACTGGAAAACATAAAGGAGCAGGAATGAGCCTTGGCCCATACGAGTGGGGTTAGTGAGAGTTTTCGTGGCTGGAATCTCACTCTGAGCAAAACCCAGTGCAAGCCTGTAACTCCTCACAGTATGAACCTGAGATAGCACTGGAGAGGCCACATTTTCCCCAGTCCCTCCCCAGAGCAGACTCCAAAAGCCTGGCCCAGCAGCAGGGCTGGAGAGCTACCTTCAGAGAGGACATGCAGCACATCTCCCTTGCTGAACTCCAGGTCCCCTGGTCCCTGAGCTGGGTAGGAGTGCTGAGCCAGCATCCGGTACAGGACAGGTCTGCCCGAGGGGGACTCCGACTCCTGCAGGGACAAGCCAGCGTGGAGGCTGCAAGGCAAAGCCGAGCCTGGAGCCTGGCCCAGCAGAGAGCCTGTCCCAGCCCCGTACCTGGCAGCACAGGGTGAGCCTGCCGTCCGTCAGCTGCTGCCACGCCTGCCCCAGCTCCTCCTGCCCCGGCACTGTCCCCAGCTCGGTGCCGTCCGGGAGCCTGCAGCTGCAAGGCTTCGTTAGTGCTGAGCAAATCATCTCCTTTAAAGCCTAACCTTTCCCGTGCAGGCCAGCTCTGAGCCTGTCCCCTGGCACATGGGACAGCCCCACGTGCTCAGGGGGGCAGAAATGGCACTGTGCAGAGTGACATTGTCACCCAGGCCAGCTCTGAGCCTGTCCCCTGGCACATGGGACAGCCCCACGTGCTCAGGGGGGCAGAAATGGCACTGTGCAGAGTGACATTGTCACCTCCTCACACACTGACTTGAGGGAAAGACCCTAAACTCTCCTGATGCCACTGTGTGTCCCAAGGGGTGTCACAGGCAGATCCTCGCCCCAGGATCTTCTGCCTGACTCACAGACTGCTCTGCATTGTGTTACTGCCAGGGCTGAGCTGAGCAGGAGAAAACCCAATATGCAGCAGCTGCCTCTGCACAGTGTTTTTCCTTCTGTTCTCCCCTTTTTCTTGACCATGGTACCATTTCCTAGGAAAGATCCTTTAGGCTTCCAAGGCCCACAGAATCACAGTCATAGAATGGTCTAGCTTGGAAGGGACTTAAAGATCATTTAATTCCAAGCTCCTGCCATGGGCAGGGAATCTTTCACTACACCAGATTGCTCCAAGCCCCATCCAACCTGGCCTTGAACAGTTGCAGGGATGAGTAGTCCACAATCTCTGTGGGTAACCTGTGCCAGGGCCTCACCACTCTTACATCAAAGAATTTCTTCCCAATGTCCCATCCAACCCTGCCCTCTGCCACTTCCAAGCCATTCCCTCTTGTCCTGTCACTCCATGCCTCTGTGGTAAGTCCCTCTCCAACCCTCCTGGAGCCCTGGATGTACTGGGAGGGGATTACAAGAGTGTGTGCTTCACCACAGGGCCACGCTGGAGGTTTGCCCTCCAGGCAGGCTGTGTGCCCCCATCCTTGCCCACTGTGTGCCCCCATCCCTGCCCTCCAGGCAGGCTGTGTGCCTCCATCCTTGCCCACTGTGTGCCCCCATCCTTGCCCACTGTGTGCCCCCATCCCTGCCCTCCAGGCACACTGTGTGCCCCCATCCTTGCCCACTGTGTGCCCCCATCCCTGCCCTCCAGGCAGACTGTGTGCCCCCATCCTTGCCCACTGTGTGCCCCCATCCCTGCCCTCCAGGCAGACTGTGTGCCCCCATCCTTGCCCACTGCGTGCCCCCATCCTTGCCCACTGTGTGCCCCCATCCCTGCCCTCCAGGCAGGCTGTGTGCCCCCATCCTTGCCCACTGTGTGCCCCCATCCCTGCCCTCCAGGCAGGCTGTGTGCCTCCATCCTTGCCCACTGTGTGCCCCCATCCTTGCCCACTGTGTGCCCCCATCCCTGCCCTCCAGGCAGGCTGTGTGCCCCCATCCTGGCAGGATAAATGTCCCCAGGGGCGCAGAGGCAGGTGGGTGCCCGTGTCCCGAGGGGAAGGGCTGCTCCACGTCCCGCAGGCGTACCTGAGCGTGCCCCGCAGTGCCTGCTGGGCCAGCCTGTCCCTCAGCAGGGCTCGCAGGGCCGGCAGGGCAGGAGCCTGCCCCGCCCGCAGCACCAGCGAGCACTCACAGCACACTCGCAGCACCGCCGGCCTGGGGGAGGCCTCCCCGCACCTCGGGGGCACCTGTGGGGAGATGGCTGGGTCAGAGCAGAGAGGCAGAGTACCCTGAGCTGGGAGGGACCACCAGCATCCTCCAGCCCAGCTGCCAGCCCTGCGCAGACACCCAACAACCCCGCCCTGGGCATCCCTGGCAGCGCTGCCCACACGGGGGAAGGCACAGCAGGGTTTTCAAAGACACCTGCCCCCTGCAAAGTGGGCTCTAAAGCGTGTGCACGAGAACTCTGATGTGTTGGGTGCTCCTGGTGCCTTGGAGGGTGGCAACAGGCCACCCTTGGGCTGTCTCACAAAGTGGGATGGTGGCAAACTGGGAGGAAAGACCACATGGGAGCCTCTCTTTAGAATGGAAAAGGAGGAAGGAGGTTTTTTTCCCAGTGATTTGGGAGCAGCTCAGGAATTTTGGGCAAGAACCTTGCACTTTTCAAAGCCCTGGTCCCCTGAGGCTGTGCCTGTGGAACACCTCACCTTGGAGTCCGTGTGGGCACTGGCATCATCAGCAGAGGCATTTTCCTCCCCAGGAGGATCTGCAGAACAGGACAAGGGAACAGCCCTGCAGCCAGCAGAGGCTGCAGTGGGGCCACCAGCTCCCCAGGCCCCCCAAAGAGCAGGGTTTGGGCACAGCTCACCCCCGAGCTCCCTGCCCAGGGATTACCTGGCTTCTGCTTCACCTGGAGGCGGCTGGGAGGCACCTGGGCAGGAGGAAGGGGAATCCCAGTGCTGACCTTCTGCAAGAGAAATGCATCAGAAAGGAGAGAGCAGAGAACACGGGAGCTGGATAAGGCTGGTGTGTGACAGGCTGCAGCCAGCTACAGGTCTGGGGAGGGTAACCCCAGGGAGAGCAGCTCACTGAATGGCTGGGTGAGGTGGAGCACTCAGGCTCCTGTGAGCAGACGTTTGGGGACAGTTTTTTTGGCCCCCTGCTCTCTGCTGGGTTGGTGGAGGCTGCTCACGCTGTGCTGAGGGCTCTCCCCACCTGGGCTGGTTCACTGTGACACATCCATGGAGCAAACGCCCAAGTGTGTGCCAGGGATTCATTTGGAGGGGGAAAAAATAACAATTAAAAACATCATAGCGACATCAGAACAACCATGTGCTTGAAAAATCCCTCACAGGAAACGGGGGCTGAGCTGCCCCTCTGCACAGCAGGCTCGGCTGGGAAATGATTTGGGATCATGTGTGGCTGTGCCAGAGATGGGAGATGGAGTTCTCCCGAGTCAAAGGGATTTTTCCTACTCCTAACTCTTCCCATTCAAGAGTCGATAGCCTCAGTGTTTCACACTCTGTGTTTCTCTTACAGAGTTGTCCTGTCCTGTGATAATCTTACAGGTAAATGTCCCAAATGTACGTCTTGCTGCCTCCCTCCCCCTGGCTGCAGCGTTGCCAGCTCACCCATTTATCCACCCTTGAGGCAGGCTCCAGGAGAGAGCTCGGGATGTGCAGCTTCTGCAGAGGGAGCAGAGGGAGGTGAGAGAGGAGCCCAGAGACCCCAGCCCAGCCCCAGCACTGCTGGGCACCCTACGGCCACACCAGTGTGCCCGGGGTCACCCCCAGTGCCAGAAACTGCAGGACAAAATCCAACTGCTGTGTCCCTCACCTGTCCCTGGATTGTCCCCCCNGTTCTCCCGAGTCAAAGGGATTTTTCCTACTCCTAACTCTTCCCATTCAAGAGTCGATAGCCTCAGTGTTTCACACTCTGTGTTTCTCTTACAGAGTTGTCCTGTCCTGTGATAATCTTACAGGTAAATGTCCCAAATGTACGTCTTGCTGCCTCCCTCCCCCTGGCTGCAGCGTTGCCAGCTCACCCATTTATCCACCCTTGAGGCAGGCTCCAGGAGAGAGCTCGGGATGTGCAGCTTCTGCAGAGGGAGCAGAGGGAGGTGAGAGAGGAGCCCAGAGACCCCAGCCCAGCCCCAGCACTGCTGGGCACCCTACGGCCACACCAGTGTGCCCGGGGTCACCCCCAGTGCCAGAAACTGCAGGACAAAATCCAACTGCTGTGTCCCTCACCTGTCCCTGGATTGTCCCCCCTGTCCCCGGGCTGTGTCCCTCACCTGCCCATCGTGGATGGCCGTGGCCCAGCCCTCTGCCGCCCTGCCCAGCACGAACACCAGGCTCCCGGCCGCCAGCTCCGGCCCCGGCGGCTCCTCGGGCCGGTACCGGGACAGCACTCGGTGGTAGCCGGACTCGGCATCCCTGCGGGGAGAGCAGAGCTCTGAGCCACCACCAACCCCAGCTGGCACGGGATGTAAGCTGTGGGTGTTGGGAAATCGCGATTGCCATTGCTGCTCTTTGGTCCAACTGCGAGCAAAAGGGCTTGGAAAACACGGATTTGCCAAATGCAGCTGCATTTTCATTGTTCTGATAAACTCTGTCAAGATCAAAACAATTATTCAACTCAGCCCTGAAGTGCTGCTGGTACAGTATCACCAAAACAGGGGTTCGAACACGATTTTGGCTCAGGACATTAGGGCTGGTAGTGAGTATTTGGAATTGCCCTGGGAATTAAGATGGGAAAGCTAAGCATCCTCTGCCACAGACCCGGGCAGGTCCCACGGCCTCTCCCTGCTCCCCTTCCCAGCCGTGCCAGGACCCGTGCCCGTCTCCCAAGACTATCGAATCAAGTCCTGCAGAGTGCCCAGAGGCTCTCGCAGAGCTGCCAGGGACCTGCAGTGTCCTCTGCAGCCACAGCAGCCTTGGTGTGTTCGTCATTCACCCCACCCCTGGTGAGAAGTGGGTGTGGAGCCCTCGGAGCCTTCCCACAAGGACTCCGGAGAACAAAAGACTTTCTGAACAGAGGTGAGAGAAGGGTTAGGCCAAGGTGGGGCTGAACACTCACGGCAGAGCATCGGCGCTGGGTTCATAAAAGCCGCGTTTCTGTGGGAGAAACAAGAGGATGTGTTTGCAGCAGTGCCTCCCGCAGCAGCAGCAGTGCCGCCCTACCTCCTGACTGGGCTATTCCCTCTTTACTCTTGACCCCATTTGTCGCTCCACGCCACCCAGAAAAAATCTGCTGCTGCACACCTTACCAGGATGTATCTTCTCTTCCTTCCCCTCCCTCTTTATCTCACCAGGAAGTAGCAAAATCTCTTCCCCCTCCGCTGGCTCCAAGGAACTCCCCGCAGAGTGCAATGTGCTCACACCGACACATTGACTGAAGAGATGAGCAGAGGCACGCTGAGCAAAGCTCTGCTCTTTCCCACAGTGCAGAGTCAAAAATGCATCTTTAGAGGGCTGGAGACTCCCAGCACCGAGCGCCTTCCGGCCAGCGCTGAGCCTGGCTCTGGAGCTCCCCATGCAGCCAGGCTGGAACTGCACTGGCTTTTCAAAGAGTCCACTCTTCCCCCGATGGTGTTTGGATCTGAGCCCCCTTCTGGAGCTCCGTGACAGCTCCGTTCCTCCTTTCACAGCCCTGTCCTGCTCACCTGAGGCCTGAGAGGCTCGAAGCCAATGTACTCATCGTTGGGAATGATGGACGAGATCACCTGTTGGAGAACAAAGCAGTGAGTGACTCTAGGCTGGATGAAGAGACCCCAATCGTCAGCCAAGACCATCTGCTCAGAGCCCTTTCCTTCTGGCATCCCAAGGTCAGGCAAAGGGCAGAGCTGTGCACACAGAGGGAGAGGCAGAGCTGGATTCCCAAGACAGCTTCAACCATTTGTGTCCCAGTTTTTTCCGTCTTTGCAAGGTTTCTTTAAAAGTTTGTGAATTTATTACTTTCCCCTTCCTTTGTTCGTTTTGGAGCTCTCTGTCCTGACTGCAGTGGTCACAGAAGGTCAGAGAAATTCTCTGCTGCCTTGAATTAAGGGATGTGACAAAGCATTTGTCCCTCAAGTGCCCCCTGTCCCACTGGGAATGCAGGAGTGAGCAGCAGCGTGCCAGGACAATGTGCCCCTCTTAAAAACACCACTGCCAGCAAAAGGGCAACCACGGGTTCCCAGAGTACCTGCCCAGCCCTTTCAGACTTTAAAGTGACCAAGAGTGGGAAGGTATTTTAGTGCCAAAGTGCATTTTTTGGTAGAAGGGGTGGTTGTTCTAACAGATTTTGGCTGCCTGGACTGGCTGTGAGCACTGCCCTGGGTGCCCCCACAGCTCTGCTCTCTGCAGATGGCAGAGGCAGGATTTTTTTCTGCTGCTGTTAGTCTTGACAATTAGGTGCCTGTTACCTTGGGTTTACCCAGGAAATCTTTTGAATCCAGCTGCTCAACTTCCTTCTTTCGTGGTCTGAAAAGTTCTCTGAGAGGAACCAGCATGGGCTCTAAAAACAGGTGGTCCTGGGGTGGGGAAAGCAGGCAAAGGAAAAGCCATCAGTGGGTATTGACTGAAACTCCAGAGCACTGCAAAACAAATACAGCTCAGGTGTGAAAGAGCAGCTCTGGGAAGAGGCAAAAATTTTGGCTGTGACCTCGACAAAGGTCACTGAGGCTCCACAAAAGCAGGGGCAGCCCCTCCCCAGTGTGGAGCCAAGGACTGACACTGCTGGCAAGGGGTGGGTGCAGGAAGGTTTATTAAACAAATCTAAACTAATTTTTTCCATTTGACTTCAAATGTGTTCTCTGTTCAGCCACTGTGTAGCCTGCTAATAGCAAATATAAATAATACACTGGAAAAGCACAAGTGTGATGCCAGAAGACATGATCAGATTAAAAACAAAGTGTGAGGGTAGCAAACTAATGAATCCTTCTGGAAGAGTAAATCAGAGATCTGCAAATGTTTCCAGATTATAAAGGAGTCTAAGAGGAAGCTTACTTAGAAGCAGCCCTAGAAACACTTTCACACCCTACTTAAGCTCCAAAAGTGATTGACATTAATATCTGAGCTGCCACCAATTGATCCTGAGGCCAAAGGGACTCAAAAAAAGTCAGCCAGTGACAAGAAAAGGGAGCCCCTCCAGCCCAGCACTTGTAGGGGCCCTGAACACTGCAGGGAACACTGCTCAAGGCAATTGGTTTTGCAGGACAAGTACAAATGGAACTGAGCTGGATGTTAGGGCCCAGGCAGCAATGTCCCCAGCCTCAGAGGTCACCCCAGAATTGTGCACTGTGGTGTTTCTGGGCAGGGAAGCACTGGGGGTGATGGAGCTCCTCGATGACCTGAAGCAGTGGCTTGGCAGAGCAGCACAAATGCAAACGGCTCAGACTGAGTTAGGAGGGGGCCAGGCAGGAACACACAGTGCCAGGACATCCCACAGACACCTCTGAGCACTCATCCCTCGACTGCAGCCCAGGAACCCACAGAGGTGGCCTTACCTGCACCCGCTCCAGGGCCAGCTCCAGCACTGCTGTTCTTCTTTCAGGTCTCCACACAACAGCCTTCTCCAGGGTGGCCCTGGCCTCCTGCCACTGCTGCAGGCGGCACTGCACTGCTGCAGTGCTGTACAGCACCTGGAGTGGGCACAGGGAGGGCACTCAGAGCGCTGGCACCGAGGCACACATCCTGCAGAGCTCAGCCCAGACACAGGGACAGGCACTGAAACACCACAAACACAGCAGCAGGAGAGATACCCCGAGCAGCACAGCTGGGAAAGCTTCACAACCACACAGCAAAACCATTGGGTGTGCTGGAGCTGCTGGTCACGGTGAGGACAGACATGGGGACAGCAGGTGAAGGCACTGGCACCACACAGTTTAAACCTGATCCTTCCTGCACCTGAAAGGCCAGGAAGCTTTCCTTGGGTTTCTTTCTGCATGCAACTAGGTAATGACTTTTTAATTCTGACTCCCTGTCACTGCAAAATAACTGAAACTATTTCGTGTAGTAGTGGGCTGTGAATGTGCAAACTGTCAGCTGTAGCTTGTCACCCTTCAGCAGCACGTCAGCGTGTTCCCGGGGAAGTGCAGGCTGTGGGAGTGCTGCAGACAGGGTGCTGGGGAGCTGAGCTCTGTGCTCAGAGCAGGAGATCTCTCCTGTCTCTGGCCAGCACTCGGTGTGCGGGGCAGCTGCTGTCAGACAGCTCCTTATCTGCTGTGATAGGCTTATCAGCTGGGGATTGAGGGGTGGACCCGGCTGCATGCCCTGCTCAGGGCAGGGCTGGAGCTCACAGGGTGCTCTTCCTTTACTCCTTACTCACGGCAGTAGAAGGCTGTGTTTGGGAGGGTGGGGAATGGCAGCCCTGAGCTGCAGGCTGGGCCCTCCTGGGGAGCCAAGGCAGCAGCTCCCACTCGCTCCCTGTGCTGCAGCCCTGCAAGAGGCAAACATCCCTGGGTCTGCAAGCCCTGCACCTATCTCCCATGAGATCAGCTGCAGCAGGTGAGAGGCCACACACAGGGAGAGCTGCTGGCACAGTTCTGCTGGAGGATGATGTCTGTGTGTTCTCAAGAGGGAGCTCCAGGTGAGAACGATGCTGATCCCAAGGCTGGAGGGCCAGCACGTGTCCTGGTGGTGCCTGGAGTGAGGGCTCGTGTGGCCACACCAGGAAGGGCCCCAGGCTCCTCGGGACACTGCTGAGCCCTGCCCCTTCCCCAGGGAAGGCAGCGCCGTGGCACGGAAGCTGTTAAAGCCAGGGAGGCTTGTGGAATACCACGGATGCCAAGGATTGCTGCCTCCTGCCAGGTATAAGGTGCATGAGAATTGCCCGAGATGCCTGAGTGGAGTTGCACAATGACTCCTCACTCTCACGGAAGTTAGGAGTTCAATCCTCTTTCCTGTATCTGCTTTTCCATCATTCCGTGTGGACTAACAGAAAACAAAATGAACCCTTCCAGTAAAGGACAGTCTCTAGGAATCTCTCACATATGTCCAAATATTACAAGAATTTACAATCAGTTCAGTCTTTGAGCTTCCTTGAGCAGGATGTGGCAGGCTGGCTCTGTGTGACAGCAGGAGGTGCAGGATGGAGCATTGCAGGGACAAGCAGGCTGGAAGTTCAGGCACTGAGGGAATATTAAGGTCAGGCTCCCAGGCACCTGAATTTCCCAGAGCCTGCACTGTGCATCAGCTCTGTTCTCATCTGTCAATGTTCCAACCTCCTTCAGCTCTCAGAGCTGAGGACCTCACTAAACTGACATGTGTAATTACATGCATGGAAGTGTAAATATTACTCAGAATCTCAGAGTGGTCTGGGTTGGGAAGGACCTTAAAGCTCCCAGTTCCATCCCCAGAGCCTTCCAAAGACCAGTTTGCTCCAAGCCCTGTCCAGCCTGGCCTCGGACACCTCCAGGGATGGGGCAGCCACCACTTTACATACAGAGAAGATAAAAACCCTTCAATATACAAATTCCTGTGCACCTGCTCTGAACAATTTTACTTTTCAAACTGCATCATTTGCTAAACTTTCCAGAGATTATTTTGCTTTACAACTTTTACGATTAAGTTACGTTTTAAAAAGTGCAAGCAGAATTTTTTTGCAGTTCTAATGTAGTTTCTTGAAAAAGTCTTGGGTCACTGATGCCTGCTACTGACAGCCCCAAGAGTGTGGAAGGATTGCTGAGCCAGGCTGACTCTTACCTCCCAGGCATAGAGGATGTGCCTCAGCCCCAGCTGCTTGTAATCGATGAAGGGATTTTGTCTGAGGTGGCTGAAGGCCATGTGATAGTCAGAGAGAGCCTCTTCATACCTGTAACACAGAGGTGACACAGGAAACTGAGCCTAAAAAAGCTGCAGACTCTTTAAGAAGTTCAAAAGTCACACTATAGTGAATAACATGTGCTCTGCTGTGCAGCCTGTGCAGGAAACCTGCCCCAGAGATGTGTCACCTTTGTGAAGAACAAAGATCAGCCCCTGCTGCGAGCTCCTTGCCTGTCCCAGCAGGACCGAGGGCTGGGAACCCAGCTGGTGGGGAGCGGGGAGGCCAAACACATGGCCAGAGCATCAAAATTGGGAAACTCCAGATTTAGAACCTCAAAACGTAGAAATTTAGAGAACCTCTGAGGGCAGGGAGGGAATTAAGTCTGAATTTACACCAGCGACACAACTGAAATCCGAGCAGGTGCCCAGTGAGGCTGCAGGTGATGCCTTAGGTTTTAACATGGTGGCAGCCTTGCACCCTGGAATCTGTGTGTGTGTGTGACAGCAATGCCATGTGTCAGCCACCCCTGGGGCCCCACAGCTGGGCAGCTCTTATCAGAGATAAGACTTGCTGACCTGTGACAGGGTTTCCAAGCAGCCCCTGTGAACCCTGTAAGGCTGCTGGAAGAAGCGAATTTTGGAATCAAAGAATCATTTAGGAATCAAGCAGGACTGAAAGGAGAGAAGCAAAGGCTGTGTTGGCCGTGCACTTCACTCACATTTCCAGCTGCAGGTGGACAAACCCTCTCTGGAAGTAGCCCACAGCCAGGGAGCTGTCCTTTGCAATGGTCTCATCGAATGCCTCAGGAGAAACACACAAGGATCAGTTGGAATCTGTCCTGCCAGGACCTGGGCACACACACACACACACACACACACACAGCCAGAGCTCAGCTGCTCTCACAGAGGCAACCCCTGGGCTTGGCACAGCTCTGAGGGGCCAGACAGCTCCTGGTCATCTTTCAGCTCTGAGCTGAGCTTCAGGTTTTTATCCCTCCTCGCTACAATGGACTGGACATAAAGGAGCTGCCTTGGCCATCCTGGCTTCTCCACATGGGAATTCACTCTGTAGCCTGAAGCAGAGCTTGCCAGCAGAGTGGGAGCAGCAGGACTGGCCAGGCTGGGGAAGGCTGAGGTGAGGAGTCATGAAAGGGTGAGAGGGAGTGATGCCAGAAGGATTTTTTGCTTTTTCTTTCACGCCCCTCTCACACACCCTTTTATACAGTTTGATGTGTTCTCAGTGCTTTTAGCCCCACACTTGTACCTCCCCAAGGCTGAGAACTCAGCTCAGCCCCACGGCACCGTTAAACCAGGAGAGCAAACATCCTGGGAGCCCCAGACACCAAGGGCCTCTCCAGAACACATTTGGGAACCTCAGCCAGGCCCAGCCAGGGGGAAGGTTCCTCACAATGAGGGCTTCACTCCAGCCTCTCACTGGGGGATCTTTGGTAGATGTGCTAATTAGCAAGGCCTATAATTGTGTGTATTTCGGTGTGAGGTGTGCATGCATTTTCAGGGCATTCCACCTGGACCAAGTGCTGCACCCAAGGATCCTGAAATAAATCCCGAGGTAAAAACTCCTTTTCCCCATAAACTGTATTCTGGTTTTAATTTTAAGACCAGGGAAAGGCATCAGGAGAAAGCTGCAGGGCTGCCCACAGTGACCTCTAAGTCAGCAGCCCTGCTCCAGCGGCAGAGCTGAGCACAGGCAGAGCTGGCAGCAGCTCGAGGTTCAGTGTGCTGGGACAGCCGAGTGTCCTCCTTCCCTTATCACTGCAGACAGCACAGGCAGATAACAGCTCCTGGGAGCCCAGCCCTGCCTGGCTGTGCCTGCACAGGGTGAAGGTGTGTGTGTGTGTCTCCATGACCCCACACACCTCGCTGGAGCTGTCTGCTCACAGGGCCATAAATGAAATAACAGCAGCAGCCGCTGATCCACACGGAAGTGGAGCTGAGATCCTTCCCAGTCCCTGCCCCTTCACTGGGGCTGGGAGATCTCTCCTGGGCACCTCGGCCCCGTGCTCACTGTGCCCCAAACTGCCACAGCCCTGCCCCAGCCCCTCCAGCACAGCCTCAGCTCTGCTTTACACTGCTGGAGGAAAGGTTTGGCTGCAGCTCCTCGCTGGAGACAGATGGAGATGGATAGAGGGAGGGAGGGATGGATGGATGGATGATGGATGCAGGGATGCATGGATGGATGGATGGATGGATGGATGATGGATGGATGATGGATGGATGGATGGATGGATGATGGATGGATGGAGGGATGGATGGATGGATGGATGATGGATGGATGGATGGATGGATGGATGGATGATGGATGGATGGATGGATGATGGATGGAGGGATGGATGGATGGATGGATGATGGATGGATGGATGGATGGATGATGGATGGATGGATGGATG
>VZTN01029813.1:179933-217318 GCA_013400515.1 Erpornis zantholeuca | reverse complement strand
GAAGCAGATCCTGGCGGGAGGCTCGGCGATGCCGCCGAAGGTGTCCAGGGCAGTGTCCCAGTGCCCGCGGTCCGCAGCCCGCACGGCCTCGTGCCAGCGCCGCACCAGCTCCCGGTACGCCATGGCCGCGGCTCCCGGGGCTGCTCCTGCGCCTGTCGTGCCTCACCTGCGCCTCACCTGTGCCTCACCTGTGCCTCACCTGTGCCTGTCTGCCTTCACCTGCGCCTCATCTGCGCCTCCCCGCCCTCACCTGCGCGTCATCTGCGCGTCATCTGCGCCTCCCCGCCCTCACCTGTGCCTCACCTGCGCTTTTCCGCCCTCACCTGCGCCTCACCTGTGCCCGCCCGCCCTCACCTGTGCCTAACCTGCGCCTGTCTGCCCTCACCTGCGGCTCACCTGCCGGGCGGGGCAGGTAAAGCGCGGCCACCTCCGCCCGCTCCGCTCCTCCCCTGGCGGCGGGAGGGGACCCTGGAGGGGCGGGGAGGGGAACACGGAGCCCGGGAAGGGATATGGAGATGGGAAAGGGGGGACACGGACCCGGGAATGGGACACGGACCAGGGAATGGGACAGGGACCCCGGAATGGGACAGGGACCAGGAATGGGACACGGACCAGGAATGGGACACGGGCCCCGGTGAGCGGGCAGGGGGAAGATGCACCGCAGAGTGCCTGACCACCCGACAGAAGCGAGCCCGCAGCCGGCGCTGCCGCAGCCCAAATGCTGCTTTGGGAGCTTCTTTGAATGGAATGTTTAATGTAAATTTGACATGAATAAAACAGTAAATAATCTCACCGGCATTTTGAGTGCGAGCTAACTACAGTAAGTACGGTAGGCGCGGCGCTGCGGTAGATACGGTAATTACGGTAGCCCCCGGGTCGCGCGCTGCCGCGGGCGACAGCGCCCCCTGCCGGCGCTGAGCCTCGGTGCCCCCGCAACGGGAGACCGGTGGGGGCGCGGAGCCGTGCACGAGACNAGACCCTGTCCCGGCGCGGCTGAGGCTCGGGGCCGCTCCCGGGGTGCGCTCCGCGTGACCGAGTGAAGCCCGAGCGGCTCAAAGAGGATAAAAGTCTGCGGTTCCGTGGGACCCACGCGGGGCCCTGGCGGTGCAGAGCCCAAGGCAGTGCCCTCGGGCCTGGCAGTGCCACTCGTGTCCCGTGTGCGGTCAGGAGCAGGGAGCCTCTCCCAGCGGTGCCCACCGGGAGCTCCTGCGGGGACACCCGCGGGAAATCCTCCTGAGAATCAGGCGATAAGCCCTGCTCATGTCCTGAACAGCTTACTCGGGCTCAGCCCTCGGCGCTGGCTCTGAGCAGGAGCAGACCTGGTTGAGGGCTGAGGCTTCTGTCAAAGACATTTCTGTAGCAGAAAAAAAAATTCCTGTGTTGCCACTTCTTACAGAATAATCCTCCTTGCAGTTTCTCCTGCAAGGAATGGGGGGGAAATGAAGGTAAAGAAAGGTGAAGTGTGTTGGAATCTGATGGGACCAGGAGCAGTTAAAAATTGTTCAGCTTCTCTCTGATCACCTGCAGCACGGGGGCTCTGTCCCTCCTGACCATGCCCTGGGGATGAAGTGGTGCGAGCCTGGCACTTACCACACTGTGGCTGTGAAGGAGGAATTTGCTAATGAAGGAAAAGTAGATATTAAATAGGGAAGAATTAAGCAAAGGGAAAACATGTCTGTGTTGTATAAACATTTGAAGAGTGGCAGCACAGGAACTGATCTGAAAGGGACATGTCAGGAGAGCTCCTGCTGCTGTGCTGTACCTGCCCCATTCCTCCTGTTAGTGACTGACTTAAAAGATGCATCAGAGCCTCCTTCTCCTGTCATAAAACATCCTGTGCCCAGTGCTTCAGTCCATCCCCGAGTGTGCTGGGGGAGCAGAGCTGCAGGGGTGTCCTCACAGAGGAGCTCTGGCTCCCATGCAGGTCACTGAGCTGGCATTGCCGTGGTCCTTGTCCCACGTTACTGAGCCAGGGCAGGGAGACCCAAGCTCTACATGGATTTCATGCATTTAAATGATTTCCTCTTTATTACATCTCCAGCTCTGCCGAGAACATGATCTCAGCTCAGAGATCTGCAGGAGGAGCTCAGAGATCTGCAGCTCCTCCCAGGGGCAGCTTTGACCTCTGCTCTCTGGGACAGGGTCAGGGCCCGAGGCTGGAGCTGTGCCAGGGCAGGCTCAGGCTGAGATCAGGGAAAGGTTCTTCCCCAGAGGGTGCTGGGCACTGCCCAGGGCACGGGAGAGGAGCACCCTCATAGCACCTCAGGATCTTCACATGACAGCAGAGATGCTTAGCAAGAAGTAAAGAAGTTGGGAAGTGTGTGAGACAGCTCAGGGGAGAATTTGATGCCTCCCAGTGTCTCTCCCAGCCTGCACTCACCCAGGGGCTTGCAGGGGGCCATGGCCTGAGGGGCTGAGTTGCCAGGGGTGTCCCAGGGGCTCACAGTTTGCTTCCCCACAGCTCCTGGGGGCAGCAGGATCCTCCTGACATCGCCCAGCAGCTGACACCGTCACCATCCTCCCTTGGGCGAGTTGGGCAGCTCTGTTCAGAGGCTTCTGACACACATCTGGCAGGGTGGGGGCAGTGCAGCTTCAGAAACTCCTGCCCCTTCCCACTCTGTCCCGCAGGAGCTTGGGAAGGATCATTTGCGCCGTGTGCTCCCAGCTGGGGCGTGCAGGGACACTGAGGGGGTCCTTGGTGCAGGACAGGGGGAGGGAAGGGGCAGGAGCTGCACAGGAGCTGCACAGGAGCTGCTGTGGCTGCTGTGAGCCTGCATTGGGCAGCTGTGCCCGCCTGGCCTAGCTGTGGGTACAGCTTTTAGGGGAAAAACAGCCCAACTCTGACAATGTGATGCTGAGATTATTAAAGTGAATCTCTTTAGGATCAGGGTGGGGTGTGTTTCTCAGTAAGAACTCCTCTGGTTTGCAGGGGGTTTATCAGTTTATGTGGGTGGGTGAAGGGGAGCTGGGCAATGAAGCAGGTCCTGTTTCACCTTGTGTGACCACTCCTGGGTGCAGCCCAGTCAGTATTGTATGGTACACCACTGCATTGAGGAATATGTTCAAGCAGATTCCATTTTGGTTTGTTTGGAACTTCACTGATGATATTAACTTATTTTTGTAAAGTTTGATTTAACTACATCATATGTTGAAAAGTTACCCAGAAATTCCTTAAAGTTCATCTTAAAAAGTTGTACTGGATTAACTCTGATCTGACTCAGTGTCCTTTCTTCTCTTGGAGTGGGAGAACTGTGAATTTTCCCATCTTTCTCTGTAGTCCTGGTGCCTACTGCGGGCTTTGCTGAGGACGGCTTGCAGGGAGTGTAAAAGGTCTGTGCAGGAGCAGTGCCCAGGCAGTGTCTATCATCTGCTTCCCCGTTTTCCAGCGGAAGCAAGGCTCGTTTGGGGTTTTGCCGGTGTCCCTGGGTGTGTGAAGTGCAGCTGCAGCCTCGTTAGAGGGCACTCTGCCATCGCCCAGGGAGCGAGCGGCCACATTCCCCGGCAGCTCTCCGGAGAAATCCTCCTGTCCCTTACCCGCGGGGCACAAAGAGGGAACGTGGAGCTGGACTGCCCTGGGTGCTGGGGGTCCCGGGCAAGGCTGCCCGTGCTGCGAGCTGGTTCCGTGCTTGTGCTCTGTATGGGACATGGCAACAACTTGTTAGAGAATTCACTGCAGTTTTCCAAATGTGAATTAATCAACGTGCTTTTCTCATGGCCTCTACCCCATAAACTGCCCTGATCCTAAATGTATATCCATTTTGGAACTTTTAGTTTGGTTGCTGTTGTCTTTTAGAAAGTAAATCCTCGATAAAGAAATAAATTGCTTGAGAAACTCTTGGGTTTTAGTACCAGCCCTTCCACCAGTTCTGTCTGTGCCTTTGACAAATAGTTTGTTGTGTCTCCTTTCACTTTCCTCGTGTCAAAAAGAGGATAATGATTTTTACCTTGGGAGAATTGATCAATGTATACAAATGTGCTTTGAAATCTGAAGTGGTTTAGAATTTTTTGAAAATATAATGAAAATATTGAACAAAGCAGGAGTCAGAAGTCAAATTTAAGACCATGATTATTGTTCAACTGCTTTGGTGGTGCTTCTGTTCTGGCAAGATTACAGAGCCAGATCATTTGCATTACTTTTGATTTGCAGATGTTTTTCGTTTTCTGTCCAAGGAGCAGCATTCTTTATACGCAGGAGTCAGGTTGTGTGTAAACACAAACATAATCTCACCTTTACCCAAACACTCCTTGTTTTGCTTTCCAAACCGAACGGGTGGGAGCCAGGAGCGCTCAGAGCAATTAGCACTGACTCATCTCTGCTCATGGCCGGCACTCTGCCCTTCAGCTGCCGCTGCTCCCCGGGAGGGTGGCACGGGGCATGGGGGGCACAGGGCATGGGGGGCACAGCTGTGTGGGCACAGGGCATGGGGGGCACAGGGCATGGGGGGCACAGGGCATGGGGGGCACAGGGAGCAGCTCGGAGCTCACCTGGGCTGGCGTGTGCCCCTGGGTTCCCTCAGGGAGCCGGGAATGCAGCAGCAGACAAGGCAGGCTGGGATGGCTTCCCAGTGACTGCATCAGCTGGAATTCCTGAGGAACTTTTTATTTGTCTGGCTGGCAGATGGATTTTAAGGTGGAATGGAGCACACAGGGACTCCTCTGGCAGAGAGAAAAACAGTGGCTGAGCTTGAAGCATTTCATCTGTGGGACTGGGGACTGTGGTTTTCAATGGCTTTGAGGAGTGTTTCGTGTGCTCTTGTGATTTCTGTAAGTGTCTTTAGGACATGGCAGAGGCTTCAGCCAAAATCTTCAGCCCCTTAGCGTTATCCTCCATCCCATATCCAAATCCCTCCTGTGTTCTGCCACAGTTTGGATGTTCTAAAACATGATGGTGATCCAGGAGCCAGGGAGATTGCAGAGCATGCTTCAGAGGAGCTCCAGCCTGCTTGTAGGAAACAGTTCCTTCCAGATTTGAGTAATACCTCCTAGAAATTTTCTCACAGAACATTCCTGTGGAACTGAAAGTTTTGTTTTGTGATGGTGCTGGTTTGGTTTTTGTCAGTTTGAAGAGCAGCTGTGTTCTGTGGTGTTTGCCTGAGCTGGCCAAGGCCACCCCAGCACGAGCTGTTAAAGTGAATTGGTAGATGCTGTAGCTCTCAAATCAGCTCCAGGTATTTTGGGAGAATATAAATGGGATTTTTATGAACAAACGTGGCTGCAGTTCTTAGTCCCATCCATAGTTCCAGCCCAGTGTTGTGCTCAGGAAGTTCTGATTTCTGCCCAGCAGCACAAGGGGGATCTGGAGGCCCAGTGCTGGCTCTGAGCAGGGTTGTGAGGCTGCTGGTGTGACTGGGGTTTCTGGAGCTGTTCCCTGTCCCCAGCCTGACCTTCTGACAGGGCAGGGTCTTGTGCTGGGCTCAGCAGCCACTGGGACAAGTTGTGTGTGGTAGGGGAAGGCAGCAATAGTGCAGAGTGTGTCCAGCTTCAACAAGAGTGAAAAAGCCCCTGCTAATAGAGGTGAGGGGAACAAATACAACTGCAAAAACACAGGAGAGGAGCATCGTGGGGAAAGCTTGAATTTTGGGCAGTTTTCTGCCTAATGTAATGATGTAATGGAGCAAGAACCACTTTTTCCTTTCTTGATTTTTTTTTTCCTCTTGTTTCTGCAGAAGCCCAGTGGTGCTGTCTAGGTGATTTGTCAGAGGTTTAAGCACCAAAAAGTAACTATTTTTAAGTAAAGCAAACATAAAACTTTGGGTATATGCTTAAAACTCAACAGAAAACGAACAAACAAAAAAGAACAAAAACAAAGAAAGTCTTTTGTGTACAATGTCCAGAGCAACTTTAAAATACTCTTGTTCCATGCCTAAATAAATGGTTGTTTCAGCCAAAGAGAAATCTTTCCTCATGATTTATTACACTAATCTGGATATAAGGCCTCTGAGCAGGATTGTCAGTCTATTAGAGCAGCTTTCTTTCTCCCTTCAGATTTAATCCACATGTTGTTGTATCAACAGAGCCTTTGTCTCTGCTCAGTTATGAGTTATCCTTTTTTAATAATAATAAAAAAAAGTGAAAACACATGGTTTTTAACAGCCTTATTACAAAGAAACAAAGGATGACATAGGGAGGGGCGATCAGCAAATGGTGACTCTGATTTGTAACTTCAAAGTGCTGGTGCTTATAAAAGGGTGAGCAGTGGCCTTTCCCCGTGCCTGGGGCAGGAGGAGGCAGCATTATCTTCAGCCTGCATTTCCGAGGTTTTTTTCCCCAGCTTGTGCAGTGATGCTAAACATGCTCTTTTTAGTTAACTCTAATTTCCTTCCTTTTTTTAAAAAAGGGGAACTTATCTTGAGGTGTGTAATTCACATTTCCTTCCTTCCTGCCTTCCTCCCCTGCGGAGAAGAAGTTCTTTCTTGGACTCCTTCTGTTTTCTAAATGGAGAGGGATTGCTCTCAGGAAACTCATGAGTTTGGTGTCATTCCTCTGCTTAGTTTTGTGAGAAAACATTTATTTTGAGTATAAATGCTTCCTAGATACCTGCCCGAGGGTTCAGGAGTGTGTGTGGGAGCTGCTCAGTGAGGCAGCTCCCTGCATCACTTGATGGTGAGCTCTGCTCACCCCTGGCTCCTGCAGCACCAGGAATTAGTGCTGAAGCAGCTCAGCACCTCCTGAGCTGGCAGCGTGGGGGCTCAGTGTGCCCAAAGGCAGGTCCAGCACTGATGGTTTGGGGGCCAGCCTGGTTTCTTCCAGCCTGTGCTGGACTCCTGGCAGTCACCACAGAGCCCTTTAATTCTCCTGCAGATGTCGGCACAGCAGCTCAGGTGTCAACAGGATCATTTGCAGTGGTGTGATTTTAAAAGAAGCTGCTAATAACGAGTCTTAAAAGAAAGGAATTGATCCGGCATTTAAAACATGTGGCATGAGCCTATTCTACTTCTCAAAGGTATAGAAGAGAGTAAGAAAAGATCCACCTTAAAGGTTAAATAGTGAAGGGGAAAAGAAGGTTGTGTCCTTGCTGCCAGAAGCAGATGCAGGGATAGCCTGGCAGGGATGCTGGAGCTCTGGGCAAGGAGAGCTCCTGCTCTGTCAGACAGATCCCTTGGTCCATCTTGAGTCACAGAATTCCAGACTGGTTTGGGTTGGAAGGATCCCAACCAGTGCCACCCCTGCCATGGCAGGGACACCTCCCACTGTCCCAGGCTGCTCCCAGCCCCAGTGCCCAGCCTGGCCTTGGGCACTGCCAGGGATCCAGGGGCAGCCCCAGCTGCTCTGGGCACCCTGTGCCAGGGCCTCACAGGAAACAATTTCTTCCTAATCTCTAGTTTAATCCCTCTCTCAGGCAGTGGGAAGCCATGCCCCTTGCCCTGTCACTGCCTGCCTGTATAAAAAGGCCAGGCAGTGCTGGCAGAAGCAATGGTGGCAGTGCTGGCAGAGGCTGGCAATGGTGGCAGTGCTGGCAGAGGCAGTGCTGGCAGTGGCAGTGCTGGCAGAGGCTGGCAATGGTGGCAGTGCTGGCAGAGGCAGTGCTGGCAGAGGCTGGCAACGGTGGCAGTGCTGGCAGAGGCAGTGCTGGCAGGGGCTGGCAGTGGTGGCAGTGCTGGCAGTGGCAGTGCTGGCAGAGGCTGGCAATGGTGGCAGTGCTGGCAGAGGCAGTGCTGGCAGAGGCAGTGCTGGCAGAGGCTGGCAATGGTGGCAGTGCTGGCAGAGGCAGTGCTGGCAGTGTTGGCAGTGGCAGTGGCAGGCAGCACTGGCAGTGGCAGGCAGCGCTGGCACAGCTGTGCCACAGCAGCAGGCAGTTCCCACATGAGGCAGCTGAGAGCCAAGCCTCCCTGGCTGTAGCTGAGGAGTGCTCCCTGCACAAGGAGCAGGAAGCCTCTCCTGTGGAATGCACACCAGGGGGCTGTGTTTGTTTTCCTGCTCGCTGGCCTTGTGCCGCTGCTGCCTTTTCCTCCCGGGCTGAGCACACCTCTCCAGTGTCAGATTAAAGACAGATCTGGGCAGGACTGGACTTCCTGAGCTCTCTCAGTCTCCTGTCCTGCAGGCTGTGTTGTGCCAGCTGAGGTTCTCCATGCCCTGGTCTCGCTGGGTGCTCAGATTAGGTTTGTTTCCACTGCAGTGTATCCCTGCTCCTGATGGCAGCTGGCCCCAGTGCTTCTCAGAACAGCTTAGAATGGAATTGTTCCCAGAGCAGTGGTAAATGAAGAGGGAATTTGGCTTGCAAGAAAAATTCCTTTATAGGTGGATTTTGCAGGGCACTGTAAAGTGTTGTGCTTTCATCTAAAATATCTTTGGGCAACCTCATCCCATTTTGAAGCTGGCCAGGCTTTGAGCAGCTGATTGCATTGGAAAACACCAGAGGTCCCTCCCAAATTTACTGACTCTGATTCTCTTTTCTTGTACAGTTCTGGCAAAGATGCTTCTTTTGGCTTCATTTCCATCTCCCTTCATGCTCAACAGCTTTCATCATGTTCCCATCATAAGCAGTTGTTTAAACTGATGTGATGTGTAAACATCAGGAACAGTTTCTAAACTGTAATATGAGTTTCCTTCCCTCATAGTTCAGACTTTTTTATGCTGCCATATTCAGATGATATGAAAAATCAATTTTCCTTTATCACTACGTATTAAGAGCTAACAGCTTTTTTTTTTGTCCTCAGACAGAAACGTTTTACCTTGGGGCAACAAAAAGAATAATTCTCTAAAAGTTAATGAGTCCTGTTCTCAAATCAGCTTTGGTTCTGTGCACACTGTTGGAAAACTGCAGAAGAAGGAAAGACACAAAGAAAAGAGCCTTATTATTTGGGATCTATGAGATTATATTGTTACTGCCTTTTTAATGAGCATTGCATCTTTGCATTAAAAACTGGAGTTGAGGGAAAGATCCTCTTTTTCTGAATATTGGTAACTATTATCCAGACACTTTAGCTCATACTTAACTCTATGCTGTACAGCATTTTGCTTAAAATCTAAGCAGTAGTTTAAGTTCTTTGCCTGGGAATGGACCTAATAATGTGTGTTAGTGCTGCAGGAGCTGTGTTCTGCACAAGGCCCTGCTGACAGTTTGCTGGCTCGCCTGGATTTACAGTTTTATTCTGAGGGCAGAGCAGGATGGAGGGGCAATTAAATGGAGTTCCATATACCAAAAGTATAATTTATCACATGTGTCCTCCAAACTGGAGCTGCCTGATCTCGGAGTTGCTGCCTGCTGTGTGCTCAGACCTTAACCTCTGTGTTTGGATTGCCAATGTGGTGCCAATTAGTGGGGCTGGGATGTGGACACTGAGGAATATAACTCACTTCACATGGCTGCCAAACAACTAGCAGATGTTGAGCTAATGGCTCTTGGCTACTACCAGCCTGACTTGGATTTCAACCCAGAGGTGAAAGAATTTATTTCTCTCTCATTACCAATTCCCTTGTCCCGAGCATCGGGAATTCCTTCAGCTTACTCTGGGAGATGATGTAAAACATTTCCCCTCTCCCTCAAACCTGTTCCCAGGGTGTCCTGTACACTGCTTGATTTTGATGTTAATTTGCCACCTCTGGTGTGTGTTATCCTACAGGGTAGGCTTGATGGTCCGTGGGAAATGAGGGTGTGAGCTCAGACTGAGTGGAACCTGAGCAGGAGAGTTCTGTGTGCGTGGGGTGGGTGAGGCACTGTCCCTGCAGCCACGCTCAGAGCTGGGATGGAAAGCCTGTCCTGGGATTACTGTTACTCCTTTGAGCCACAGAGGCTGTAGAAGGTGGTGGGGTCTGGATTGCTGGGATCTTGCCTTTCTTCCTTCTCAGGGCTGGATATTGTACTCTCAAACCCTGGAAAATGTGTAACTGCAGGCTCAGAGTTCTTCTGGTGCTGAGTCAGTGCTGGGGAATGGCCTGGCAGGTTCTGTGGCTTCTCTGGTGTGATTTAGAGGAGCAGGCAGTAGTTCTTACCCAAGTCAGCCTGGAGAAGACTGAGGGGAGACTCACTGCAGTTACAACTTCCTGCTGAGGGGAAGAAGAGGAGCAGCTCCAATCTCTGCTCCCTGGGACAGGGACAGCACCCAGGGAAGGGCTGGAGCTGGGCCAGGGCAGGCTCAGGCTGAGATCAGGGAAAGGTTCTTCCCCCAGAGGGTGCTGGGCACTGCCCAGGCTCCCCAGGGAATGGGCACAGCCCCGAGGCTGCCAGAGCTCCAGGAGTGTTTGGGCAGTGCTGCCAGGGATGGACAGGGTGGGGTTGTTGGGGGCTCTGGGCAGGGACAGGAGCTGGGCTGGATGATTCCTGTGGCTCCCTTCAGCTCAGGATTTTCTGTGCAAGTACAAGTGAGGTAAAGGGATCTTTGTAACCTCAGCAGCTTCAGGAGCAGAGGCAGGGAAATGATGGGCTCTGAATGCTGGCTGGTAGCTCAATCCCATTTACAGCTCTCTCTACACTCAGCTGCCACATTCGATCAGTGTGTGCAGCACTGGGGCTGATGCTTTTTGTTCTCTCTCCAGTAACTTTGTCTTTTGTTCTGTGAGGATTTAGCCTTTGGCATAAAGATGTCATCTGTACCATTCTGCCCAGCATTCAGGTCTTCAGCAATTTCTTTACCTTGCTCATTTCCCACTGCAGTTAAAGGCAGTGTTATTCCCATAACAGGTGCTTAAAAAACAAAATCGTACTTAATGAGAAGTTTTCAGTTATGGCTTATTTTCTTACTGGCATGCTGGTTTGAGGTGTCAAACATGATCAGCATCAACAGGAAGAGTTGAGTGAGGGTTAAATGACTGTCACAGTTATTTTTCAGTGAGCAATGAAAATAAACTGCTTGCAAGGCCCTGTCATTTCTTGCTTTTCTTTGAGGTTCTAAAGAAAATGTTTCACTCAGTGATGTATTTCATTCCAAAATTCCAAAGAGAGTAATTATTTTTAATTCCTTGGTATGAGCAGAACTGGCTCTGTCCTGTGGATTCATCTTTCTGGATGTTTATGTGTTTATTAAGGACAACAAAATAGAAGCAATGCAAACAATTATTCTGTACTTACATGATGAATAATACCTAAATGCTAATTACTTTTCTTGAAGCCTAATTAACTTTCACATTTTCTGTAGAACAAGCAGAGAAAACTCATCATGATAAACCAAGCAATAAGCTGAAATACCTGCTTTTCGAGACAGGAAAAGTATAGAATTATAAGGACTATGGAGCTTTAAAAGAGGAAAAACAATGGGAGAAAACTGGAGCCCCAGTCCAAGAATGACATCTTTGGAAAACATCTGGTGAAGGAATCTAGAGAGAGGAAGATAATTTTGAATTTCTTCTGGGAATTGTGCAGAACTTGGTACAGAATTGCAGTGCCAGTGAACACAAGTGCACTTACAGATCCTGCAGAAGTAACCCAAGCCAAAAACTTCAGTGAAGTGAAATCCCTTGATTTGCAAAGGGAAAATGAATCAGAATGAGGCAGCAGGTTAAAAAGAAACCGAAAGGAGCAGTGACAAGGGTGAAACCTTTGTGGGGAGCTGAAGCTGATTTAAAGGCTCTGTGCTGCAGAGGAAATGCCTCAACTTCATCAGTTGCTCTGAGAGAGAGAAGTTCTGATGTGAAGCAGCAGGGAAGGAAGGCTGGAGAGGCAGGGGCATCCTTCCAAAAGCTGAAGTCATGATCAAGTGAGGAAGATAGAAAAGAATAAACACTTTCAAAGGCTTTCAGAAAGTATCAAAAGTAACAGTTCTTTTCCAAATATGTTGGGAATAGGAGGCTTGTCTAAAAGCTTGAAAAATCCCACGGAGACCAGGGTGTGAAAAATCAGGAGGTGGAGCAGAAAGAAACATTGAGTTTCTGAGGCATCTACATTGTGCTTGGTTCTGACCAGAACCCATCTCAAACCCAGCTATTAACTGAAGAATTTAAGAACAGAGTGAGCAATACCTGCCTGCAGGGACCAGGATGTCAGAGCCGAGGAAGGAGTCAGGAGAGGAACTGTTGAATAATTAACACTGGTACACAGCCTTTCAATGAAAACCTCCTCGCTCCCATTAGGAAACAGACTGGGCTGATGTGATGCCAGCTTGCAAGGGAGTTCCAGGGAGCCTGGGGAGCAGCAGGGACAAATCTGGCTTTGTATTGTGCAGCATTGTCAGAAGAATAACACAGATTAGAATGAGTTGGCACTTGATTTTACATGGATGTGGAGGAGTCAGCATGTAAAAGGAAGTTGCACTTGAGGAATCTTCAAGGACAGACATCTGGATTCGGGTGTTCCATTGTGTGTGGTATCCTCAGATTTCCTGACAGCTTCTCCCATGGTCCTGTGTCACAGCATCTTAGTGCAGCTGCGTTCCTGGGCAGAAGAGAATGCTCTTCAGCAAACCAGTGACTGGTTAAAAGGTGAGGAAAGGTGTAGCAGTGATGGTTCTCATTCCCCAGAGAATGACAGGAGACCTGAAGAAAGCAGTGGATGGAGAAATCACAAAGTCTGAGGGAATTCGAAGCTTTGGCATGGTCAGATCTAAAGCTGCAGAAGTACCCACCCTCAGCCCTGTGAGACTGGAAAACAAACCAGCAGGTTAAACTTGGTGTGAGAGAGCTGTGGCTAAAGGAGGTACTGCCCCCCAGGAACACATTCTGGGCCTGTTGCAAATGCAGAACGTCTGGGCCTGAACAGAGGAGTGGGAGGAAAGATAAGCACTTGTTCCCCATTTCTCCGTAATTCCCTAAGCAAAAATAAGGACATCAAATGGAAGTTCAGGAGAAAGAAAAGGAAGCACTGCTTTGCCTGCTGAGGTGTTGGATCCACTCTTGGAAGCAAGGTCAGCAAAGTCCATGTTGTACCAGTAGAGAAGCCCTGGCACGTGGAAATCTGAAACTGCAGGCTGCTGTGGAGTCAGGGAGGTGCTGGGGACACAGCTGCCCTCAGTGAAGGTGAGACTGCCTCGGGAAAGGCTCCTCTTCAGTGCCTTACTCTCCTGAACTGGATTTTACTATTTGTGTGCTTGCCTGTTTCCAGCTACTCCCTCCTCTCTCAGATGCTCCTCTTACCAAAAAAAAAAAAAAAAAAAGACGTTTGTTTTTAATGAAACCACCCTTTTTTTGTCTTTTTTTTTTCATGTAGCACATTGAGTTGTCATGTGTGTAACTTCAGTTTATTGTGTTTGTCTACAGGCTGCTTGGACAGAAAATAAAGCTGCTGCTTAAGCATTTCCATATGTGTTCAGCCATATTGTTCAGCTATATTCTTCACCTAATGTAACTTGTAAAAATAAACATCTTTAAAGTGTTATTTTTATGTGTTGGTGAAGAGTTAATGGAACTAGAAAATGTTCCAGACCAGTGTCTGTCCCCACTGTGCATTGTGAGGAGGCCATGTCATGTCCTGCTAGTTTTTAAGCAAGCTACAGCTCCACGTCTAGGAATTTGAAGGCCAATTAGTTGATCCCTCCAGGAGACTTTGCTGAACACAATCCTCCAGACATCTGAACACAGCACAGCACTTGAACGTTCACAAGTTTTCCATTTATGAGGGGGCTGTTTGTTAAAAGCAGAGAGAACGATCCAGCCCCTGCCAAGTACATGCTAGGCTTACACAGCCCTGCTGGCCTCAGACAGAATGTGTTGTCAATTTTGGTTTATTTAGGGCAGATTTGCAGAGCTGGTGTGTTGATATGACACGAGGGAGTGTGTGATAAGTCCCATCTGTGCAAGCTCCATTTCCTATAGGCTGCCCTGCACAGATGGCCTGCTCAAGGATGGTTTTAATTTCACACTCGGAGCTGAGAAAGCCAAGTTGGAGGAGATGTGCTAAATGTTGATTTAGTCACTGGCAAACTCAGCATAGATAAAAGTGTTGGTGAAGGGCTAAGTGGCAGGAAGGAGTAGTCACCTCTGGCTCCTCACTCAGCCCGTGTCCCCCCACCTTTTCCCTTGGAGCAGGTAAAACTCTGCCTCATCTTGTGATAGTGTCTGGGGAAGGGAACCATTTATCACTGCAGGAAGGAGTTACTGGAGTCCTGTTGTGGAGGATGTTCGCTCCTTGTCCTCCATGTGAAAACATGCTTAGATGGGAATGCAAATTGTGCTGGGTCTCATTTTGTCTCCTTTCTAGTTCCCAGCTTTTCCATCACTGGTAGAAGTGAACAAAATAGGAAGAGTTGGGTGAAGTTAGAAGAGCCCAGTACAGAGGCAAAGTCTGTGGCCTTTATGAAGAAATCAGTTCTAGAATCCTGCAGAGTGTGGGAAGAACCTTGAGATGCCCCAGGAGCCTGCTGGTCACTCCTGGCTAAAGCTGGCCAGCATCTCCTTGGTGTGTCTGTGCAAAGCACCAAAAGCAGGATGGAGACAAGGCTTTGCTTTTCCCCTGGTGCTCTCTACAATGCCAGGAGCTTGTGGGTCAGGCTTTTCTGCCAGGTAACAAGTGACAGGACAAGTGTAGTCCTGCATCTTGGCATGCACTGCATGAGGGATGAAGGAGAACTGTTCAGCAGAACCTTGTCACAGCAATAGCTGTGGCTGCAAGAGCAGTTCAGGGCCCCCAAAGAAATGTAAGTTTGACCTTCTAGCTGTTCTTCACTGAGCAGTTGCAAATGAAGGTTTTTCTGGGGCTTTCAATTTGGCCCAATTTTCAGAGATTTTAATGAGAATGGCAAAGCCACATCCGGGGATGGAAAACATAGGTGTTTCAGGAATGGAGGAAATGCTTGTGAAGGAATTTTCTCAAGTAATTCAGTCTGCAATTTCCATCAAGGAAATATCCACTGAGATCAAGTTTAGTAAAATTATGAGCAATTTCAGATCACAAGGGCATTACAGTCACGCTGTTGGGGTTCTCTAAGCCTGGTTTATAATGATTTATGCCTTTTCTAGAATGGAAAATAGCTTGGAATCAAATAGTTATGTGCTCAGCCAACGTTCACGTTTCAGTATTGGTGTGGTGTGGTGTTTCATGGGATTTTTTAGTCTCTTTGGGGTTCTGGTTTAAGTGCCACCCCTGCCCTTGGTGTTCCAGTCCAGGAGAGCTGCAGTGCTTACAGGTCTGTGAGCGATGCCCTGGCTCCTGCAGTGAGACCAGGCCCTGTCCTTTGGGGTTAAGGGAGTGACAAGTCCCTGGGAGGGAGTGAAGGTTGACATCTGCTGTGGCTCTGTGCCCTGCAGGGCTGCTCAGCCCAGGGTCTGCACAGCCAGCAGGGAGAAGTGTCCAGGGTACAAGTCTAAAAGGACATGAGTTTTACCCAAAAAAGGAAGGATCTCACAGGAGTGTGGGTCCCTTGACAACAGGACTGCTGTGGATGTGTTAAACACAGCAGGGGAGACAACAAGGCAATGTGCCCTGCCAAAAAAGGACCTGGCTAAAACCAAATCAGTGAATTCAAATGTTGCTATTCAGTAAACAATGGGAAATTGCTTTCAGAACAAAGTCCTTGAGAGCACTTTCCCCATTTCCTGTCTCTTCTGGTGTTGGTTTCCATTCCCTGTGTTGTTGTTACAGCACTGTCAAGGAGCTGCTGAGGTTTAACCATGGGCAAGCCAAACTCTGCCATCTGTGTGGGGAGGTTTGCCAGAAGCCCCGAGGCAGAGTGGGCTGCAAAGCAAATTTGCTTCATTTTTCCTTGCAGCTCCTGTCTGTGCTCACACCAACCCCTGTGGGGATGTGGCTGGATGGCCCTGCCCAGCAGGAGATGGGCAGGATCCTGGGGACTCTGCTGCCCTGGGATGGGGTGGGGGCTGTGGAACACAACAGGAGGCATTATAATAATAATATATAATGCATAATAATTGTGCATTACCTCCTAGCCAGCATCCTCCTGAAATGGTTCAGTAGCTGCATGTACTGCTTTGGGGTGGAGGGGGCACCCTGCCCTGGTCACCAGTGCTGTGCCAGTGTGACTTTCAAGAGCTGGACATGCCTGTGTTCTGGAAATGGTGGCTGAAGTGCTCTGTGTTAGTGAACTGAGATCTGAAAGGAGATTTCTTGGGAGTTTTGGACCCATCCTTGCCAAAATAGTGGAATAAGCAGGTGTACACTGGTGCTCCTAAAGCTTAATTTATTCTTACTGGTCCTCTTATTGCCAAAGAGGAGCTGGCAGGTACCCAAGTGCCACTGAACCATCTGTAGATGGAAACTCCTTTTCATTCTCTGGAAGATGGATATCTTCTGCTTCCTGTTAGCTCATCCAGATTCTTCACATTACCAGGAAATATTGATGTCATTTATAAGCATTCATAAAATGCAGCTTTGGATTATGGAGCATTCATGAATATTAAAAAAAAATATAAAGGAATATGAAGAATAAAAAATAGAGAGTAGCACAGAGGTCCTGTTTCATTGATCTGTGGCTGGCAGAAGTATTGCTTGTCTTCCTCAGTGCATCCCTCCTGCCTTCCAGAGCTCTAACAATGCAGCAACACCAAAGCTGCTCAGTCACTCCATTACTTAATTTAATGATTGAGATATGGAGCAGGATAGAAATAAAGTGCATTTTTCAGACATCCACTTATATTGAACAGAGCAAAAGGAATGGAAAGCACAGTTAATGCAGGATATCAAGCAGGTTTGAGCCCGACCTAATAGTGCCCCCAAACCTGTGTTTCTTTCAAGTATTTCTGAACTTCAAGCTTTAAAAGTGCATTCTGCAGGTTGATGTGAGGTGCTTTGCTGGAGCCTTAAGGAGCATGTTGGCATCAGTGGGGCATGGAAATTGTATGAAGGGTTTGTGTTTGTTTGACTTCCCTTCTTTGCTCGGTGGCAGTTGCACACAAGTTCTGGTTAATACAGCCCAGATGGAATGGAGACCAGAATCTTTCCTTCCTTAACTCGTGGTTGCTGACGATTAAGCCCCCTCCTGGAATTAGGCCTGTCTGTAATTTCTGGGAGTGCTCCTGCCCCACTGCTCGGTGTGGCCAGGTGCAGGATGTGGATATTCCCAGTGCTGCCAACCTGCCAAATTCCCTGGAGAGCCCTTGACCAAAGAGCCGTGGGAGGTTAAAAGGATGTGGCTCCCTGAAGTCCTTTCCAGGCACATGCTCTCATTGTTCTTATAATTGGAAAGGATTTAAATGACAATCCATGCTGGTGGCAGACTCAATATTTATTAACTCCTCAAGAAACAGCAGCACTAAATGTAGAAGAAGGTATACATTAAGTTTCTCCAAGACTGAGGACTTTTTTTTCATCATTTTGGGCAACAGACTGAAATAATAAAATAAGGCATGGAGGGCTTCAGCAGATTTAATTAATTGAAGCTTTATTCTTGTCTGCCTTTGGGCAGGTGATCTAGAGAAGTAGATGCTACAATTAAAGCCTGATGATTCTACTACCTTAATGATCACAGGATTTATCCCATTGTCTCAGTAACTGCTGCTGAAATTCATGGAAAGGAGAGCAAGGTCTGAACTCTCTTCACCAGAACTCAGCATTCATCTCTCCAAACCCTGCAGAGGTACCAGTAAATGTGGTACCCTGTGCCTGGGATACTGGAAATCCATGTGCTTCCCAAAGCTTTCCAGAGCCATCTATGTTCAGATTGTGCTTAATCACAGAAATGGATTAACCTGGTGTGATCATGTTTGTTCTTCTTCTGGACATACAAGGACAAAAGAAATTGCTGGAGTTTTTCTTCTGACTTAATGGCCAAAAGAAAATAAAGGAAACTTCCCCAGAGCCTTATATTAATGAAATCTGGTTTTTCAGTGTTCCTGAAATATCTGCTGATCAAAGCTTTATTCCTCTGGAAAATGGCTCAAATTTAGAAGCCTGTCCATTCTCAAAATCCAAATCTGTATTTTGTTTCTTTGTTCTCAGCTGCTTTTCAGCTCTTCTGACATTTCAGTGGGATGGGGATGGGTTTGATGTCGAGGCTCCCATCTGCTGTATAGAGTTGGTTATTAGAGAAATAAGGAGCAGGAGATGGGAGGGATTGTGACCAATCTCTTCTGCTGCCAGAACTGTGGAGCTTCAAATTCCTTCCTGCAGGAGGGGAAGGGTTTTTAATGTGCTGGTGTGTGTTTACAGAGGGCTCATCCCTGGACTAAACACTTTATCCCTTTGGTAAGCACCTGTTTATTTGGATGTTGTAGCCAACCCCCAAGTCAACCAGTGAAAGGGAAGCTCTGGCGTTTGGTTTGTGCCACAGCTGCATCTGCAGGGGCAGCTGTGATTTGATGTCAGGTGGTTCACAGAGGCCTGATCGGCTCCTGATCGGTGCTGAAATGGTTTCTGTGCTTGTTCCAGTGGTGGGAACCTTCCACAAGGAAAAGCTGCTGGCGCTTCTGCTGTGCTCCAGTGAACTGGAGTGAACTGGAAAGGATGAGACAAACCCAGCCAAGCAGTTTGGCCAGCCAGCCATTTTCTGTGGTTCCACTGCTGCCATCTGTCCTTGGAAAAGAGTCGCTTCTCCCACATATGTGTCTTTAAATATTGTGTTCCTCTGGCTTTTTTTTTCTTTTTCTTTTAATCAACTTCAGACCTCTTGTTTTCCCCAAAAGCTTTATTCTGTGTCTCGGTTTTCGCCTCCTCAGTATCCCTGGTGAATTCTGCCTTACAAAATCTGTGGACATAAATTGACCCATCATTAATACGAAAATAAAATAACAATGAAGAGACACTCCCAGATCCCTTTCAGTCTTTGGTGTGGTCTGTCTTAAGACCATAGCCATGCTAGCGAGGGACTTGGGGCTCGTATGGGGCAGTACTTAATGGTAACACCACAAATCCAGTGGTGAGGTCACGGTCTTCTCTTCACAGAAATCGGATCTGGAAATTGTCTTGCTAACACGTTTAATCCATTTCCTTGCCATTGTCTGATTCTTTCCTGCAGTACATTTGTTGGTGGTGTGCCCAGTCTCTCATAAAATACCCACGCAAAAGCGCTTCCACTGTTTCCCCGAGGACTAATTCCTTATATTGATTCTCACTCTCTCAGAATTTTTTTCCCAGATACTCAGCCTACCTTTTGCTCTTGCTTCATTTCCTTGCTGCTGTGCCTGCCTGCTGGTGTGGTCTTTGGTATTGCCTGTAAAGTCCAGGCTTGCACCCTTCAGGTCTGGTCTCCACCGTGCTCAGGTTCTGGCTCCACATCCCACGGGGCAGGGACAGCACCCAGGGAAGGGCTGGAGCTGGGCCAGGGCAGGCTCAGGCTGAGATCAGGGAAAGGTTCTTCCCCCAGAGGGTGCTGGGCACTGCCCAGGCTCCCCAGGGAATGGGCACAGCCCCGAGACTGCCAGAGCTCCAGGAGCGTTTGGACAAGTGGAATGAGTGAGACACAGAGCAGTAGCATTCCGAGCTGGAGCCTGGGTACCTGCTCCAAGAGTCACGTGAAAATTGTGAGAGTTGGTGAGGATAAATGGTGTCACAGAACCATCACAGACCTTAGTGGTCATCTTGTTCCAACCCCTGCCATGGGCAGGGACACTTTCCACCAGGTGTGATTTAGAGTTAACTTTTGGTGAAGTTTTGTTGATCAGATTTCGATCACATTACAGTTTCTGTAATCCTCCTAAGCGTAGGTCTGTAGGCATCTTTGCACAGGTCTCAGTTTTTACTCACTGTGCACAGTGATTATCTGATATTGGGATTTTGGAAAGACATTACTTGTGAGATGCTTCCAAAGTCTGGAAGTAGTTTTTAAGAATGGTCCTGGGGCAGAGTCCTTACAGAAATAAAAGGAAGTCACATGCAGTATTCCTAGAGGCTGGAAAAAATGTGTTGCTGCAGTTTTTAGTAACAGTCTGTGAGCGGGATCCAGAAAAGTCCATTCTTGGCTGAGACATTCATGTTAACGGAAGGGTTTTCAAAGAACGCTCTGGGAAGTCATCTCAGGATACATAAAAGTTGTAGCCTGGAAGGGGGCTACATGCATGTGGTTTTAGCAGGGGCAAAAATCCTGGCTCCTCGGAGCTCCTGCAGAAGGGAACATGATGTTCTCTTTAGAAGAAGGGCACTGAAAGCACAGCTGCTCCCCAGCACCGCAGAGCTCAGAGCATGCTGTGCAGCTGCAAATAGATGTGATGGGGGGGTTGTTGTTGGGTTTTGGTTGGGGTTTTTCTTTAATTAAAGCAGTGGTCTGAACTTGTTCACATCAGTGTTTGTACAGCCTTGCAGTTCCAGCCAGTGTACACAGCATTAAAGCTCCCCAGGACCTGCAGACCAGGTGAACACCTTTGCTTCTGCAGCCTCCTTTCCTTTGGAGGGAGAGGGGGTTTAGCCTAAAAACTCCTCCTCCTCTTCCCATGGGCGTGGATTATTGAGGGTGGGCACCGGCACAGGCAGGCCTGGTGACAATCAGGGCTGAGATCTGGCTCTGGCAGAAGGTGGGGGACAAACTCCTGCCCATGTTTCCATGTGTGGCCCAAGAGCAGCTGTTCCTGACAGCATTGGAGTTGTTCTTCCTCCCTTCCGTGTGTGTCCCTCCCAGATCAGGATACTCTGTGGCATATATTTGATTCTATTAAGTAATAAAACAGGATTCATTTCTTAGGGTGATCTCTTGGAAGCATGTTTGCGGTTGGCTTGCAGATTCTGGTTTTCTTTCTTTGTTTTTTGTTTTCTTTAATTTTACCAATGGAAGACTTTCTTTAAATGTCAAATATCAGTGTAAAGGTTTTGAGATTTCATTTAGGTAAGTCTCTGTTGGAGCTGATTCTGCCTAGACGAGCTTGTAAGAGCCCTTCCAGCTCTGCTTTTCCCTGATTCTCTAAGAGGTTTTCATTGCCACTCAGTATTGACGTGCCTGAGAATGTGCCACCATAGCAGCATTGCCAAGCAAATTCAGTCATGTACTGTATACTCAACACAAGCTTCTCTCCAGGAATTTTCCAACCACTTCCATCATGAAAATAAAAATAAAGAAGATCAAGGAATTATATCTGTATTTCATTTTCAGTTTGGTCAAATTCACCAGAATTTGAGAGTGTAAAGGATGTGGAAAGGATCATTGTCCACGCAGCCATCTGGAGGAGAATGTCAGAGGTCCCTGGAGAGGCTTTGTTGTGCAATAGCCAAAGCTCATGGCTTACCTTCAGGAGCTGGGGATAGGAAACATGTGGAGGGTGAAGGCAGGATGTAAACAGTAAAGCATGAAGGAAGCACTAAAGCTGGCCTGGGTGCAGCCTGATGTTGTGAGTGTGGGATCAGGCAGGGAGGATTGCGTTACTCAAACAGGAAACCGGAGGGACGTTTCTCCAGTGCCTATCTGTCCATTATCAGCTATTTGTTAGGCTGGGCTGATAACGAGGAGACGTTTGTCCTCTGGCTGCAGCGTTGCCATTCCTGGGACAGTCAGTCAGAACCACAGACTCACTCTCCTGTCTGCTCCCACAGGACCACATCTGAATCTCTGGTTTGGTCTGGTGAAGCCTGAAAGAAGCAACGAGTCCTTCAGCCCCGGGAAAGGGCAATCTTTATCCACCATTTGTGCTGGATGTGTTGTGAGGAGGATGACAAAGACAGAGGTCACAGATGCCCAAAAGATGGAGCTGTGCCTGTCACGTGTGCAATGCAGACAAACAGGAGCTTCTGAAAGATTTTTTAGTGAAGGTCTCTTAACTATAATAGCTTGGATAGAATTGAATAGAAACTCGTAAGGGCAGAAACAGAACTGTTAGTCTTTGGCTGTTTTGCCCCAAAAAAATCTTCATTCGGCAAGAAGAATGTTCTTGTTGCTGTGCCCAGGGTTCCTGTGAGTGGTGATAAGGGAGGCACCCGCAGCTCAGGAGAGCAGTGTGTGTGTTGTCTTTGAAACAAGAAGGGCAGGGGAGCAGAGATGATTGTATTTGTATTTCAGAATCACTTCTGAGAGTAACTGCAGTGTTTCACCTCACAGAGCTGATGTGCAGGAGGCAGGTACTGACCATCTAATTTCTGGGACACTTCCATCAAAGGTTTTAAGCCAGTGGTGTTTGTCGAATGGGAATTCTTTTCATACAGCTGGATGAAAATTTCTCACAAGTTTTCCCTGAAGCCACTTGAAGTCCCCTTCTCCAAAGTGGGAAATGAGTCCTGTTTGTAGAGGAGTCACTTCAATTTAATGTGGTGAGCTGGTGGGAGAGGGGTAGAAAATGCCCAGCGCTGTGTTAGAAGTTTTCTGTGTCCTGTAGTCAGGCATTAAACACTCCAAAGAGCCTTGTTTTATCAGGTAGTGGCTGCTGTTCCTGGCACAGTGCAGCTGATGAAATGCACAGCTTGGCTCCCCGTGCAAAGGGAGCCCTTCTGAGGAAGCGGGGACTCCTCACCATGAGTAACTGATTAGTGCCGGATTGCAAGAACTCGTAAAACCATTTGGAGTTGGTTGGAGAAGTAAGAAATAAAATAAAAAACTAGAATGAATTGCAGATGTGTGTTGTAGGTTTTAAACTGGGAATCCTGAAACTACTTGCCTAAGCTGAACCACATTAAGGGCTTGAGAAACACCAGGTCCATGGGAATCCTGTGCTGTTGGCATGGTGTCCACGAGCCTCTGTTTTTCAGGCTAGACACCACATTTTCAGCTAGAGACTGTTTGGGTTCCAGGCAGATTTTTTAAATTTTGTTTTAAGCTAAATTTAAAAAAAAAAAATGCAGCCAGCAGCCAGGAGAATATTTGGCTTTTGTTTCTATACCAGCTGTTTCTGTTCTCGGAAACTGATTTTAGCTCCTGGTGTGTTTCTGCAATTTGTAGCTCATGACTTGTAGGAGCAGATGATTCACTGCCAAATGTGCCCTGTGCACGGAGCTGTGAGAGCCAGGGCAGGCAGAGCATTTGTCTTTAATTCCTAGAAAGAGGGAGATTTTGGGTGAAGGTCACTAGACAGGATCTTGTGACGGTGGAGTTGGCTGCTTCCAAGAAACCTTGCTTTCTAAGAGATCTTAAAGTTTTACCTTTAACAGAGCTGATTGCAGCAATGCCCATGGGGCAAAGGCTGGGACAGGTCTGTACATGGAGCTCTTGGGAAGAGCTTGATAGAGAGCAGGCTGGACCAAGGAGGAAAGGCTGAGAGAATTTGGATAAGGTCTGGAGAGGAGAAGGCTCCATGGAGACCTCAGAGCCCCTTCCAAGACCTAAAGGGGCTCCAGGAGAGCTGGAGAGGGACTGGGGAAAAGGACACAGAGGGACAGGACACAGGGAATGGCTTCCCAGTGCCAGAGGGCAGGGCTGGGTGGGAGATTGGGAAGGAATTGTTCCCTGGGAGGGTGGGCAGGCCCTGGCACAGGGTGCCCAGAGCAGCTGTGGCTGCCCCTGGATCCCTGGCAGTGCCCAAGGCCAGGCTGGACACTGGGGCTGGGAGCAGCAGGGACAGTGGGAGGTGTCCCTGCCATGGCAGGGGTGGCACTGGGGAGGATTTAAGGTCCCTTGCAGCCCTAACTCAGTCGGGGCCTGTGTGATTACCGCGTTCCTCTCCCGTCCGTGGTGAGGAAGCTGCAGAGCCCCGGCCCTGCCCTGTCCCTGCCCGGGCCGCTCCTGGGCCCAGCGCTGCCCGCCATCCCCGCGGGAGCCTCCTGCAGAGTAAACCCAAAGCCTGGTGCATTTGTGTTTGAGATGCTTCTTACCTCAGCCATTGTTTCACCTTTCCTGCTTGTTCCCTTAACAAGCGCTGCTCCCCGGCCCCGTGGTTACTGCCGCGGCCTCCGCCGCCGCATCCCCGGGGAGCAGTGCCGGTATCTGCCCTGGCCTCAGTGTTACTCTGCATTTGTCCGCTCTGAGAATAAAACCAGGCTGTTGAGAGCTGTAGTGCCGTGAATGCCGGCCTTGTCAGCCCGAGTCCTTTAGGAATGCGGTTCGTTTCCAGTTCGTGTCTTTGATCTCAGCGCGGGGATCTCCCCGGAGCTGCGGGACCGAGCAGCATCGCAGGCACGGCGAGAGCGCTCCTGTGCTGCTGTGCTGCTGTTTTCTTTATTCCTGTGCTGCTGTGCTGCTGTTTTCTTCATTCCTGTGCTGCTGTGCTGCTGTTTTCTAAACTCCTGTGCTCCTGTGCTGCTGTGCTCCTGTGCTCCTGTGCTGCTGTGCTGCTGTTTTCTTCATTCCTGTGCTGCTATGCCAGGGCTCGTTCTCTCCTGTGCTGCTGTGCTGCTGTGGTCCTGTGCTGCTGTGCTGTTGTGCTCCTGTTTTCTTCACTCCTGTGTTCCTGTGGTCCTGTTTTCTTCACTCCTGTGTTCCTGTGGTCCTGTTTTCTTCACTCCTGTGTTCCTGTGGTCCTGTTTTCTTCACTCCTGTGCTGCTGTGCAGCTGTGCCAGGGCTCATTCTCTCCTGTGCTGCTGTGCCAGGGCTGCCCTGGCAATGAGGAGCAGCCATCGTGCCTTACTTCTAGCGAGGCATCTGAAGCCAGAATGCTTTTTTCTTTTTTTTCTTTTTTTTTGTACCCCTCTTACATACTGCTGTATCTTCAAGGTAGGAGTGCTGAGAGCCGAGCAGGGCAGCACAGGGGGGCACTGCTGGTGGGATGAGCCGGGAGCCGGCTCCAAGCTATGGATGTGTTCCCTCCCTTGGCATATTACATCTTCAGCAAGACTCTTCGGTTCTGCCCTCCTTTGTCCCACAAAATCCCTGTGCTCCATAGCGAATCCCACAGCACCAAAAGTGGGGACACATTTCTTTTGGTGATGAACAGCAGCTTGTTGTAATCTTTTAAGTTCAAATCCTCTTCTATCCAAAACATGTTCTTGCTGAGGCTTGGGCAGTTTGAAAAAAAATGATGAGCAATTTACTTTTAATTTTTGTCTTACTAAGCCTGATTATTGTTTTAATTATCCATTGTTATTGTTTGTGACCTTCCACTAGAATTGTTCAGTGTGAGTTTAGAAAGATTCCTGCTTTTATGTGCAGAGGGTGTGACTGGGAGGAAATGTTTGTTCAGATGGGTGGAACCACTTATCTTTCTTGTGCTTGCTTTGTGGGACATTCATCTTCAGTGAATGCTGCAGGATCACTTTTACTGAACTGTTTATCGTCTCCAGAAAGAAAGTGGTGTTTAAGATGTAGCAGATTAAACTGTCTGTTCCCCTAAAGCCCCGGGGGATGCAGGTTACTGGGGTGAAGTGCTTCAGCCACACAGATGCTTTAGTGCCCAACTGGTGGCATTTAGGAAAAGCAGGAATCATAGAACCATGGAATGGTTTGGGTTGGAAGGGACCTGAAAGACATCTCGTTCCACCCCAGCCATGGCAGGGACAGCTCCCACTGTCCCAGGCTGCTCCCAGCCCCAGTGTCCAACCTGGCCTTGGGCACTGCCAGGGATCCAGGGGCAGCCACAGCTGCTCTGGGCACCCTGTGCCAGGGCCTGCCCACCCTCCCAGGGAACAATTCCTTCCCAATCTCCCATCCATTCCTGCCCTCTGGCACTGGGAAGCCATTCCCTGTGTCCTGTCCCTCCATGCCTTGTCCCCAGTCCCTCTCCAGCTCTCCTGGAGTTCCTTTGGGCACTGGAAGGGCTCTGAGCTCTCCCTGGAGCCTTCTCCTCTCCAGGTGAGCACCTCAGCTCTCCCAGCCTGGCTGCTTAGGAGAGACCGGAAGAAACTGGAGGGGAGGGACTGGGCAAGCCTAAACTCCAGAGAAGCTTCCCTCTGGAATCAAAATCTTTTACATTTGGGTTGTGCAATATTGCCATGAGGCAGGAACTGAATGTGCTTTCCTGAATGAAGTATTAGAATTGTCACTCCCTGATTTGTAGTTGTGCATTTCTGGTTTGTGTCTGGAGGAGCCAGGGGTTGATAGAATGGATGCTGGAAGGCCAACGCTGCCAATTTGGTGTCCCTGCCCCAGTAACTGGTGGAGCACTGCCTTGTCCATGGTGAATGGGCAGTTCAAATGCTCTGTCTTCCAGTCCTCATCTCCTAATTTAAATGTGTTTTTAAAAGCTCTGGTTCAGTGTTCCATTTCTTATGGCCCTGCTGTATAGAGGGTTGACTTTTTAAAAATTAATTATTAAAATTAATTATATTACTTTATATACAGAAAAAAAATCTATCTGAACAAAATAATGGAGAAGGAGGCAGTGAAACTGCCAACTGCAGAAACAACTGTGTCATTTCAGACCATGCACATTCGGGAACAGGTTAATGTTTCAGCTTCTTAAAACCATCACCTCCTGTTTTAATGAGCAGCATGCTTGGTGGAAATCAACTGAACCTCCTGGGGGGAACCCAAATGAATAATGTCCCACATTTCACTAGACTCTCATTAGTTTTGCAGTTATGAGGTATAAATCAAAAACCATAAGCGAAACCAGCAGTCCCCTAACCACGGGGTCTGTTCAGGTTCCTGCTGATGGATGTCTGGCTCCTGGTACTTTCTGTCAGCCTCTGACTGGATTTCAGCAGGGTACCACGGGGTTTTTAGGCTGGGGCTGGTTGGTGTAGGTAATTCCTGTTCACACGGATGTGAGGAGGTGGGAATTCTGCTCCCAGTGCATTCCCGGGGCTTTGCCTCTGCAGCCTCTTTGGGCACGTTTGACTTGGCCTGGGGAAGATGCAATTTTGAAGGATTTCTGCCACGATTGTGAAAAACATCTTTTAAAAGGCTTAATTGAAACTTTTGTCTTGAATGTGTTTTGCAACACAGCGATTTTAATTTTAGTGAAATATGGACATTGTGAAACTACAGAGATCTGAAAATGGGCATGAAAATAAAGGAAACTTTCAATGTGTTTCCATCACACAGTTTTTGCAAGCTTGTGTTAAACCAGATCATTGCAAATGCTGAGCAGGAGGGTTCCTGTAACTGGCTGAGGTGTCCCTTCCTTTGCATTCCACAGAGCTCAGTTCTCTGTGGATATCTGGGAAATCAGGGTTACTAGGCCTTCTTTTCCTGCTGTGTTTTTTAAGCCTGTTGAAAGCAGGAAGAACTCACCACCTTGACTGCAGACCCCCATTTGTGGGGCAGGTGATGAGTCCCTGGGCTATTGAGGGATCTGTAGGAATAAGGGCCTGGCAGTGATACCAAACACGAAGTAGATCAGTAGCAGCCTCATTTCCCAGCTCCTGGGAGTAGCTTCAGAGGTCTTGAGTGGAAAAAATTCTCCTGCTGTAAGAGAAAGATTGGGTTTATTTCCAAGGCTGAGCTTGGTGCTGTTGCCTTCCCCCTTCTGCAGCCTTTTCCACTGCCTGGCATGGGCAAGGCCCCTTATGAAAGTACAAATCCAGGAACAGGCTGCACTCTCCAGCAGGTAAAGTTATGCCTTAGGTTTGAACTTTTCTCTGTTCCCAGCCCTGCCCTGCCCAGTGTCACTCTGCAGTTCCCTGGAGCTCGTTCAGTGCTGTTCTCTCATGCTCACACACACACAACAAAGCCTCTCCAGCTCTCCAAGGACACCCAGACCCTCCTAGGCCCAACAACTGCAAACCACAATCTTGGGGACAGGGAGGCAAGCTTGGGCAAATTCCATCCTTGCCTGGCTCCTGCTTGGGGAATTGATGCTGAGATCCAAGTGGGAAGAACTCGGGAGCTGTCCTTGTCCATGTTGGGATGCACTGAGGCAGGAGCCTCTGGAGCCCAGAGTGTACCTCTGAAGGCCTTTCCAACCAATCCCTCCTTGATTCCTTTATTCCTGTCTGGTCTCTGTTCCTAGGGAGCCATTCAAGGCATCAAAAGCATAACCCCACTCAGAGAACAACAATCCAAGGGACTGCTGCCTGTGCTGGTGCAGGTGAGAGCCTGAACTGTGCCTGTCTGTGCTGGCTGTGGGTCCCTGGCTCTCCTCAGCCCCAGCTGCTGTTTGCTGTTTGCTGTTTGCTGTTTGCTGTTTGCTGTTTGCTGGGTGCTGTTTGCTGGGTGCTGTTTGCTGGGTGCTGTTTGCTGGGTGCTGTTGTTTGCCCATTCCCAGCCCACGCAGGCAGCTCTCCCTGCGGAGCCATTCCGTAGCCAGGCCTTCGGGACAGAGCTCCACATTTGCTTTTTGTGGTTGTGTCTGCTTAACCACACGGCTTTTATGGTGGATATAGGAGAGATCATGTGGAGCAGTTCAAGGAAAGGAAAATGTCTCTAGTTGAACAAACTCCTATGGAAAATCCACTCCCATTTTTAGCGTTACAACCAAAGTCAGCCAGCCAGCATCACGTAACACCCAGCGTGTGTCACTGTGGAGAGTGGCACCTTCCATACCAAACATGCACTCCCTGGGCCCAAACACATGTAATAGCTGAGATTGGAGGGCACATGCAAGTCTGTTCAAAATCTGCTGTAATTCGACACGAACTTTGATTTCCTGCCAGCCTGCAGATGCAGGTCAGGAAAAACAGGTACTTGTTTCTACAACTGTCTGCTGGCTGTGGTGGAACTCGCGGGAGTGTTCTGCTGGCTTTTCTTTTTTTTTGAAAAAGATTTGCATTGATTTATAAATCTTTAAATTTAGAAAGGCAAACTGGTCTTTCATATTTTCCAGAAGTGCTTCATTCTTTCCACAGTGTGTGTTTGGAAGCTGAACTCTCTCTTGCTTGGAGGCCGGGGGAGAAGGAGAGGGAAGCGCCTGCCAGTTTGAAATGTTTTACATTTTTGAGAGCAGCAGAGGCTGCAGTAAGGAGCAGGGTGAGCCCTTCCCTCTGGAGTGCCCTGCAATGCCACGTGGCCTCATTAACTTGGCTGCTCCGGGAACAGATTGAAAGCTGCTATTTTCATGGATATTGTTTCAAACTTGGCTGCAGTGATGAGGTGGGGAGGGAGAAAACAAACAAGGGAGAGAGCAAGAAGAAAAGCCTTAAGGCTGATATTGCTATTTTTTTGGTTACAGATATGGAAAATGTTGCAATTTTGCTAGGATAACATCATTTTGGCTTTGATATATTCCATTTGGGATGTTTGCTTTACACTTGCTGAGTTTAACTTGGACTGAGATGAGGAACTTGTTCAGATTTGAGCATGGCTCTGTGAAGTCTCTCTTGGTGGTAGGTTAAAAATAGAGCGGTTTTGCATTATTTTTTTTCCCTGCTGTGGCCTAGATGAGGTGCAGAAAGAAAGACTTTGCATTGTACGTGCTGTCTCCTGGGTTTCATTCCCTCCTGAGCACAGGGCACACCATGGCTGTGTCTCCTCTGGAGGAGCTTTGAGCCAGCTTGTCCAGGGCAGGGCTGAGGAAGGTGGGACACGTCCCTGAGTTCCTCGGAAGGGTGCACACAGATGGAGTTTGTGACTCTGTTCTGTCCCTGTGGGTCTGTGATGGGCTGGGGATGTTTCAGTCTCCCTTCAGCCAAGAGTGGGGCTCCAGGTCCTGATGAACCCTGCCTGAAGTGTTCTGTGGGGAAGCAGGGGAGGGGATTTCTCCCCAAAGCTGGGCTGTGAGGAGGGTGTTGCTCAGGAGAAGATCAGGTTGTCCTTGTGCTAAGCCCTTTGTCCTCCCATTCTCTGCTGAAATGGCTCTGGCAGGCACTGCCTGGGGGTCAGTGAAGGTTTGGGGAATTCGGGAGCTCGGACAATACAGTCGAGGATGGATTTGATTGTGGAGGACCTTGAGCTTTCTGTAAGAATGACAAAAACCCTGAGCTGGAAGGGAACCCCAGGATCATCAAATCCAACTCCTGGCGCTGCACAGACACCCCAACAATCCCACCCTGTGCTGAGAGCATTGTCCAAACACTCCAGGAGCTCTCTCAGCCTTGGGGCTGTGACCACTTCACACGTTTGATGGGCACTGAAGGGTTATTGTTCAGTCTTTCCTTCCCACTGCCCCTTCACCCCTCACAGAAACACCTCTTTGGAACCAGCACACGGGAGTGAGTGGCCTGAGATCAGTGATGCCATGGTCACCAGTTGTGGTTGTGGAGCTGTGTGTGGCCTTTGCCACCAGAGCACCCTGGAGCAGAGTGACTGTCCCAGCCTGTGTCCCCAGGGCTCGGGGAGCCTCACCTGCTGTCTGCTCCACTCCTGGGAATCACAGCCCTAGGACATCTGCACCTTGTAATAGTGATTCATTTCGTTTTCAGGTACTGCCTTTTAATTCAGAATTTCAAGTACTGGGTAGTCTGAATTTCTTACAGTGAATCAGTGGAGACTGCTGCTGGTGGTGTAAGTAGGAAGACAGACACTTTAATGAAGGAGGGCTGGGACAGGTGATGGCTTTTGTCCTGGTTGTGCCTGGGGTGACAGAGCTGTGAGCTCTGCTGAGAGGGGCGAGCAGAGTGGGCTGTGGGGAAGACATCCCCCACCTCAGGAACACAGAGAGGGGCAAACCTGTGGATTTTGCAACCTACTGAAACACTGTCCTCGTTTCACACGAGAGAATAGCTGTGCTCTGTGGCTGCTGCTGGTTGTGAGCCATGCACAGCCGGGGCTGCTGAGGGCTGAGCTGTTCCCTCGGGTACCCGGGGCTGGAGCCACCTCTGAACGTGGCACTCGCTGAGCTTCCAGCAGCTGAAGAGCAGCTTTAGCTGCCGTGGCTGTGCAGATGTGAGAGCAAGCCTGGTGCCATCTGACCGAAGCTTTGGCGTTTGCAGACTCTTTCTTCCCCGGGCCCGAGTGAAAGGAGGGCGCTGGGGATGCTTTGGGTCGAGCATCGTTTGCCGTTGCAGATCAATAGAGATTTAACTGTCGGTCCTGGCCGGGAATCGCCTCCTTCCTTCCCCCCGGGTTGTTGGGCTCTGGGATGGCGCAGGATCAGATGGATTGGTGCAGTGTCTGAGGCGTTATTGTCCTGAGCTTGGCTTCTGATGCTGCGTGCGGCCGCGGGCGGGGGATGACAGATGAGCCTTGGCTTCCCGGCGGGCGGGCAGCGCATCCCCCAGCTGCTGGGGAGAGCCAGGAGAGGAAAAGGAGAAAGGCAGATTATCCCTTTATGTTTACAGGGCATCGGTCACACAAACAATGGCTGTCCTCTTTGACAAGAGGATTGTTTAATTAGTTAAGGGTTTGATAAAGAGATGACTGAACGTACAGTGCTCTGAAGGCATCTGCCTTTTAGTACAGCAGGCACGTCCTCCCTGCCAGCCCCGGGCTTCTCCTTTCTCCTGAGGAGCCCTGGAGGTCTTCAGAGCTCTGCTCAGAGTCTCAGAGCTGCTTACTTTGAGCATATTAAATTGAGTTTCTCTTATGTGCGAAGCAGAGTTAGGATTTAGCTCCCTGTGAAGTAGTTCTGAGCGTTCAGAGAGTGAGGCAATATGAGTTATACTTGGGTGCACATATTTTTTCATGTGTAGTATTCTGGAATCCCAGAATACTGGTATAGTATTAGTTGGTATAGAATACTAACTCTCTTGTCTGTTATAGCTTTTTCCCCTGCCCCTTTTTTCTTAATTTTTAACCTGTGATAAGTGTTGCCAGGTTAAATTCCACCGACTCTGAACTGAACCAGAATGAGAATCTGTGTAAAGAGGTAATTAATTAAGCGTAGGCAAGTGGGTGTGAAGCAGTGGAGTTCCAAGTGTGTGTTGCAGTGGCTGTAGGTACAGTGTTACACTGGCTTCCCCTTGCTTCTGAATTTCACCACAAAACCCAATTTGAAATATGGAAGTACTGTGTGGAGAGTGGATTTTAGTAGTACATTGCAGTGTTGGTGTTAGCATTAATTCTCAAATGCAAAAGCAAGTAGTACACAGAATTTAAATCAATATTCAGTACTTCAGAAAGCATTCCAGCTCAGCCATGAAATATTTATGTTTGACATCCTGCTGAACTCACAATGGTTTGCTTGGGTTTAAATTGGCATCTGCCTTTGTACCCTAATCCTGACAAATAATTACACATAACTCATTCTGGGTAATAAGAAATGATATCATAGAAAATGCAGTTTTTAAAATGCAATCTACCTACAATGTTCTGTTGCTGTATCTTACTTTTAAGCCAACATCAGAAGCCACTTAGTGTCTGTATGATTTTTTAAGGTTTAAACCTCCTGTTTTTTCTTTTCTGGGAGACTTTTCCTGCTTGGTAGTGTTGTGTGTGCCCAGCAGAACTCCTGCTGCTGTCAGGGTGTGTGTGATCAGCTGTTTGACCACAGCCAGAAGCATTTGGAATTGCCAGGGGGTTGTGCACCAGGGTTCACTGTCCAGCACTGGGGACAGACTGTCACTGCAGCTGGCACAATTCCCCTTGATGTGCTGGGTGTGCTGAGTGGGAGGCTCCTGCCTCAGTGCATCCCAGCATGGACAAGGACAGCTCCCGAGTTCTTCCCACTTGGATCTCAGCATCAATTCCCCAAGCAGAAGCCAGGCAAGGATGGAATTTGCCCAAGCTTGCCCCCCTGTCCCCAAGCTTGTGGTTTGCAGTTGTTGGGCCTAGGAGGGTCTGGGTGTCCTTGGAGAGCTGGAGAGGCTTTGTTGTGTGTGTGTGAGCATGAGAGAACAGCACTGAACGAGCTCCAGGGAACTGCAGAGTGACACTGGGCAGGGCAGGGCTGGGAACAGAGAAAAGTTAAAACCCAAGGCATCAGAACGAGATGAACTTTACAGCCCCTGCAGTTTCTGGTAGGCATCTGCAGACTGTGAGTGGGGAGGAGGCAGGAGAGAAGCACAGGGTGAGATCTCTCTCCCGTGGTTGCTTTGATCAAGTGAGGACTTGTGTCCTCGAGCTTTACAGCAGAGCTGCCCATGGCTTCGTGGCAGAGCAGTGCAGACACAAACCATCCTGGTGGAGCTGCCTTGCTGTGCTGTGAGCAAGGGAATGGGATGGCAGCATCCCAGAGCAGACATGGCATTTCATGTCCAAGTGCAAAGGGGAGCAATCCCAGCCTTTCCAGCGGTTGCCCACAGCTTTGCTGTTTCACTTTGAGTTTGTTGCCAGTTGTTCTGATGCCAAATCATTTGGCAGCCAAAAATCAGATATCCCTGCCCATGCCTAAAGGAGAATAATCTGTTGGTTCTAACATTTGTATTATTTTATGGCTCGATTCATCACTACTTAAAGGTTTTTCAAAAGGTGGTTACAACTATGCATAAACTGTAGTACTTTCCGAAAAATTAGAGCATGATTATTGCAACTCTAACTACAGCCAATAAATCAGAGTGAGAAAACACATGCCTTTCAGGTTAATAATGTTGTTTATGGACGAGGACCAGCCCAAAAGCTGGGTAAGGCTGCCTTTTTCTCAGCTTCTGAAGACAGTGGTGGAGCTGTCTGTAGCTGCTGAGATCTCCTGATCTGAGCAGATGTTTCACAGTGGCTGTGCCTGTCGCTGCTCACAACACTTGTGGAAGTTAACCTGGGCCTTTGAACTGGAGAGCTCTGATCCCCAGCCTGCCCCAGGTGCTGGGGGTGAGGCAGGAGGAGGCTGCAGGGCAAAGCCTTGGCTTGTGCATCGCAAGGAGAAGCAAAGGGCGAGGAGGAGGCTGCTGCAGACTCATCTCCCCGACGTGTGGAAAATCCTGGCTCCCCACCCAGCAGTTTCAGGAGTGGTTTCTCTGTGCTGGCCTTGCAGGAGTGATGCCAGGAGAACAAAACTGCAGCTTCAAGACTCTCCTTGTGTACAGTATCACCTTCTACAAACCTGATTACAAACCAACATCCCTTGTAAAAGCCATTTATGCCACCAGAGATGACCTCGTTAATCCCACTGGTGGCTTAATCACTGCATTCAGAGCCTGCTTCCCTACCCCTTTGCCTCCTGAATAAGCTTAGAGAAGATCTCTAGATCTGGCTTAGGAGGTCTTTAAGCTGGTTCAGGGTGTAAAGCATGAGGAACAACTACCCGTGAAGGAGTTTTGAAAGCAGTTTATTGTGAGGTATGGTGGAGATTACACTGACACGTCTAGGGAAGAGATAAAAGATCAGGGCAGTGTGTGGTGAATAATGTGACTTGGCTTTGTCCTGACCTTGTGGGGTGTGATGCTGTTCCTGCACTCCAGCAGAACGTTGTTCCTCTTGCTGGGGCTGTGAGTGTGAGGAAGTGTGCAAGGAGAGTCTGCTGCACTTACTGGCTTCATGCTTGACAAAGTCTTAATTGAATTTGATAAGCAGCCCTAATTGACCTTGAGGTCACGTGGTGATGACATTGAAATGAAACTTGTTTGGGAAGAGGCAGGGAGAGCAGGGGCATAGCATGGCTGTCAGTGGCTCAGGTGCCAGCGGGTGGGACTGCTCTGGGTGCCCAGGGTGGGCAAACAAAGCCCCAGGGCACTGTGAGGCACAATCTCATAACCAGAGCTACTGGTTAAGGTCTCACACCAGCAATCAGTCATCCTTAATTTATATTCCAAGCAGCAGGCAGGATCTTCAGCCACAACAAAGCCAGTGTCTCCTCCAGCTGTTCAGCCATCACCAGATGTTGCAGCTGATGTGTGCTCCTGCCTCTCCGCCCTCCCTGTCCTCCAGCGTTCCTCTCCTTGCTGCCATGAACAACGAGGATACTCCCTGCAGGACAGGGGAGGACTCATGGGCAATGATGTGAGCAAAAGGCAAACAGAAATTAAATAAGAGGCAAAACTTACTAAAACAGGTAGCTGCTCGTTGTTGACACAGTGTATCAGATCCCGGGGAGCAAAATCTCTGAAGGAAATCTGAGTTAAACATGACAAGAACCTGGAAAAGAAAATGCCAGTAGCTTGTGGAACTTGTGAGTTGTGGCAAGGTTTCCAAGGCGTAGTAGGAGTGTCTGGGAGAAGCCAAGGAGCTGCCTGTGCCCCCGAGGTGGCTGGGGACCTGTGCAGGCTGTGGGGCTGCTGGCTCTGCTCCGGCTCAGGAGCTCCCGGCCAGGGCGGAGGTGAGGAGCTGCAGACAGTGGGGATCTGAGGGATTTGCTAGTAACAGGGAAAACAGAGGAAATGGTGATTTGAGAGGAAATCCTTGGATTATTCTGCTTTGATTCACGGTTAGACATGGTCTGGAGTGAAAGTGATCAAGGAGAAATGCACACAGTGGAGCTTCAGCTCCTGTGAGTGAGTGGAAAGGGAGATCAGGGAGAGAAGCAGATCAAGATGGAGAAAATTTAGCAGATTTCTAAAATTACTCATTCATCCTGTAAAAGCTTTTTGTTTAGTGTTACATCTACATCTGGAGGTATTCAAGCAAAACCCTGGGGAGAAGGAGAGTTTCAATGCTATTAAAAATAAATAAAATGAAGATGAAGAAGAAGAAGAAGAAGAAGAAGAAGAAGAAGAAGAAGAAGAAGAAGAAGAAGAAGAAGAAGGGAGGAAAAGGTACTTTCATCAAAGACAAACCTTCCTCCCTCCCTTCTGCTGTAAATGCATGATTCATGAAATTCTGGCATGGGATTTGGCCAGAGGTGAGCTCAGCCCATGTCTCTGTGTCGCTGCTCTGCTCCTGCCCAGCAGCTGCACTCACACATTCTGCCCTGCTGTGTGTTAGAGCTCCAGCCCAGAGCCCAGGGGTTTTGTACAAATCCTTTCACCCACTGTTCCCATTTGTGTGCCAGAGCTGCGAGCTGGGGCCTGGGGTGGGCACCCAGCCAGCTGTGCTGTTCTGGCAGGGCAAGGTAGGACAAACATCTGGCGACAGCAGAGGCTGCAGCTGCCAGAGCCTGTCCAGCCAAGCCTTTTAGAAGTGTCAGACTCTGGAGGATGCTTCATGCTTAAAAAAAGAAAAAAGAAAGAAAAGTGAATATGCTTAGGAGAGATAATAAAGCTTCCTCAGCGATCCAGGAGGAAACATTCGAACACTCCATCAGAGAGCACTGGACAGATGTTGGTAATACTGGCTTAGCACTTCTGCCTAAGCTTGGAATCAAGTGCTGGGGAGCAGTCAGAGTGCCTGAAGAGCTCACAGTGACGCAGCCCTGGCTCTGCTTGGGGAAGTGCTGCAGTCCTATATTGAGTCCCCAGCGGTGTTGTGCTCACAAAGCTGTGCTAGGATGGGAAAAAAGCAAGCCAAGTAAGCTCTTCTAATGTGAGAGAGCTCAAGAGAGACTGAGTTGTCAGCATTCAAAGTAACTCTGCTGGATCTCCTTGTAAGAAGGATTTACATGTTACTTTTACAGTCACCCTGATTATTTAGCCCCATGGCATTTTAAAGCTTTTCAAATTTTTGTATGTTATAGTGGATTTCAGTAGTGGCCAGAAATTGGAATGAAATTTGTGAGGTGTCTTTGACTGACCTGTTTTTCTGTTTGTTGAGAATTTTTGTTGCGCTTTGATTCTGGTGGAAATCCTGCATTACCTATTTCCAAAGTTGTTCCTTGGTTTTTTGGTTTTGTGTTTTAAGGTGCTGGTCTGCAGGTGAAATGATCCTTTGAGATTCTTTCTCCTGACGTGCAGACCCTTTGGAGCCTGCATGGGTGTGCAGTAGCCCTGGACAGTGCCAGTGTAGGTGTCAGCCCGGGAGCTCTCTGTGCCTCACCCAGGCTGTGCTGTCACATCTCACAGCCTTCCCTTCACACCAGCACACAAAGAGCAAGAATCAGAAAAATGCAGACAATAACAAGGCTGAAAATCAACCTCTGGGGTTAACACATCCCAGACTATCAGGTTTCTGTTTCACCGTTGCCTTCACACAGAGTTTTCTGTTCTTGGTGTTCCCCAGGAACCTTCCCGTGCAGCTGGGCAGGGTCAGGGCTCTGTGCCAGCAGGTTGGGTGTCCCTGCTCACAGCCAGCACCTCGGGCTGTCCCTGTGGGACACACTCTGGGCCGGACACGTCGCACACCAAGGTGTGTGCGGTCACCTCCCCGCCCTTCCTCGGTGCCAGGTTGCCCGGGGGCAGGGGGTGGCACAGAGCCCTCCTGCCAGGCACGGCCCAGGGAGGGGTCACAGCTCCTGTGTGACACGGGGGGCGTGGGGACTGCCGCGGGAACCTTGGGTCGCAAGGGTGGGGCTGGAAGGGTTCGGACAGGTCCCTGCCGGGGATGATTCCCTCGGGTGCCCTCCCAGGTACAAACCTCTGAGAAATAAGGCAGAGGATCGATGCTGCCTGCAGGGAGCTGGGCGGTGCTGGGAGGTGGAAAGGACGATAAATCCCAGGGGTTTTAGGTGACCCTGGAGACAGGAGAGTAGGGCACGTCCCTGTGCGGCTGTCGCGGTTCCAGAGCACACCCAGGGGCAGAGGGGCCGGCTGTGACCAGGAGAGCTTTACAGAAATACCTGAGCAAACGGACATAAAAGGCGTGTGAAGCTCGGAGCTGTTCCTGCAGCAAAGGGAGCCCGGACCCGCGCGGGTTTGTCAGCAGAGGGTGCCAGAGCCCCGCGGCTGCTCCGCGCACCGGGATTGCACCGGGAGCGCACCGGGAGCGCACCGGGAGCGGCACCGGGAGCGCACCGGGATTGCACCGGGATTGCACCGGGATTGCACCGGGAGCGCACCGGGAGCGGCACCGGGAGCGGCACCAGGAGCGCACCGGGATTGCACCGGGATTGCACCGGGAGCGGCACCCGGAGCGGCNCCGGGATTGCACCCGGAGCGGCACCGGGGCGTACCGGGAACACACCGGGAGCGGCACTGGGAGCGAACCGGGAGCGGCACCGGGAGCACAATGGGAGCGGCACCGGGAGCGGCACCGGGAGCGCACCGGGAGCACAATGGGAGCGGCACCCGGAGCGGCACCGGGAGCGCACCGGGATTGCACCGGGAGCGCACCGGGAGCGCACC
>VZTN01029813.1:93981-179865 GCA_013400515.1 Erpornis zantholeuca | reverse complement strand
GGCAGCACGGCCCCGGCAGCGCTGCCGGGGCAGCTCCGCGTGTGCAGGGTGCGCTTTCCCAGCGGCCGGAGGGGATGGATGCGAGAGAAGAGTGAAAGCAGCAGGGAGAGCCAGGCCCCTGCGGGCATGCAGGGAGATGGACACACTCTCGGTATCCAGGGCTTCCTCCAGGGCTTCACGTTGGATTTATGCCCTTGGGGGCCACAACAATTTGCTTATTGATGTTAGGAACTTGGACAGGAGCTTCCATGAAGAATCCACTCGTGTCAAGCTGGCAGGTTTCACCGAGCTGGGGGGACAGCCTTGGAAATGCAACAGACTCTGACAGACATCTGTTGGTGTTTTGTCAGCTGCTTCCCAGTTTTAATGTCCGAGCTAATGAGGCAGAGGGGGTTCTCTGGGGCAGCGTGGCTCTGCTGCCTTCTGCCATGAGTGTTCTGCTTTGAGCCTTCAGCGCTTCCAATGAATCTTTTTATGGCACTAATGGTGGGAAATGATTAAATTACTCCCATAAATGATCAAAAGTCAGTTTAATAAAAATTCCATTCCAGTGAAGTGATCTCCTTAGAATAAGCTGCAGTCCAATGAACTGGTACAGGAGGCAGGGTCGTGTCCTGGCCCCTTGGCTCCTGCCGTGCCCGTGGCCCTGGTGGTGCCGAGCAGGCCTGTCCAGAGGGGAGCTCCTGGAGCCCTGCTGGGCTCAGGGCCCTGAGGGGAGGGGAGGTAACCTGGGGCTCTTCACACAGGCCTGGTGTCGTGGCAGGCACTGCCTGAATGCTGCCTGCTTTGAATCTTTTTACTTTTTGCTTGTGTCAGTGGTTTTTTTCTATACCCTTATCACAGCGAAGTGAGGGTTCTATTTCTGAGTAATTAAAGATTTATGTGATAAAGGGAAGTCTGTAAAACTCGGTGGAACTGCTATTTGCATTTCAACCTGAGGTGCAGAGAGTCCACAGTCTCTTCATCACTTCTGCCCAGTTTGAAAGAACGTTTGGTACAGACGTGGCTTTGAAAGGGCTCGGGAGGCAGGGCGTTTGTGACACCCTGCAGCCTGAGATGCCAGAATTTAAGCAGAGATTTTGAGTGGTGTGGCTTAGCTGGGGCATTGGGAAGAACAAAGTGCTGGGTTTGTGGCTGATGGGAGATAAATTGGAGCTAAACTGGGTTTGAGCACAGGATCCAAAGTCTGAAAAAGTCAATGAAAAGATGCCCATTGTCTTTTGCTGTGTGTGCCTGAATGTTCTGTGACACCAGAGCAATAAAAGGCTGGTTATAAAAATGTGAAATAGGCTTCAAAAACCCCGTATGGAAAGGCCTACAAATAAGCACTGCTTTGTAGCGTTCGTTTTCTTGTTTCTAAAGATTTAAATTACTCTCACTTCACATTTTCAAGTCTTTTCCATACCCAGGCAGAATAGAAACCTCCTTTTTTGTTTTGGGGACATTTTCTGAGGAGAGATAAGATTTTTAACACTGTCACTTCACCACGTTTCTGGGTGTCAAGGAAAGCACCAGCTCAGGCAGAGCTCGAGGTACCAACACAGAGCTGATCCCACGGAGGGTTCCTGCCCTTCCCAGCATGGCTCAGGAGCCTCCTGTTCACTCCAGCCCTGCAATGGCCCTGCTCAAACTGAAACCACTAAGAAGGAAACCTGTGGCCCCCAGTTCCATCTCTGGTGGTGGCTGTGGCCTCAGCTGTTACTGGGGAAGCAGAATGGGAGCTCTGTTCACACCATCCCCATCCACCCAAGGGTTGCATTGCCCCTGGCAGGTGTGAGCTGCAGGCAGGGCAGGTGTCAGACACTGTTTGTCTGTCCATCCATCATCCATCCATCCATGCATCCATCCATCCATCCATCCATGCATCCATCCATCCATCCATCCATCCATCATCCATCCATCCATCCATCCATCCATCCATCATCCATCCATCCATCATCCATCCATCCATCATCCATCCATCCATCCATCCATCCATCCATCCATCCCTCAGTCCTGCTGGAATTCCCATACATTTGCAGGGCCTGTCCTGAGGTCATTCCCAGCTCTGCCATCTGCCCCAGCCTGTGTTTGTTGGTTTCTGTGCTGGGGTCTCTTGGGACACTACCTGGGAAGCCTCTGCTTGTGAATGGGGACATCCTTCCCTTTGCCCAGCTGCTGAGCATAGCCAAATCCTTCAGACCATGAATTTGCCATTTCAGTGGGTTTATGTTTTTTGACAGACTGTGGATCAATTACAGCCTTTTTTTTTTTTTTTCTGGGAGACCAGTGGGGTAAACTAAAGGCTAAACTAGGCTAAAACATGTTTGTTCCATTTTTGGTATCCTCCCCTCACACACACCCTGCTTTTTTTTTATTTTATTTTGGAGCTAAAGACCTTGAAGAAAGTGAGGGCTCTTTTCTTGCACAAGTTGAGGTTAATTCTGACCCTCAGGATCGCACCCACAGCAGCTGGCACTTGGCAGCTTTGCTACCAAAGGTGACCTTCCCAGTGCCTTTTGAATGGCCCTGAGCGATGTGCACCTCGTGCTAAATGTGGGGAAGAGACTTCCAGAGTCACAGATCATCTGTGGAGAGCAGGAGGCTGCTCCTGGGAGCCCACCTGGATCCTCTGCTGCCTCTGTGTCATGTCCTGCTCTGCAGGGCCTCGGCTCCCGCTGCTCCACAGCCATCCCGAGGTGCTGCTGTGCCTCCAGTGCAGAGCCTTCAGTCACTTGTTGTTATTGCCTCTCTGTTTGTGTTCTTCTGAGCGTTTGTGTTCCCCAGCACACTCAGAGTGAGTGCTCTCGAGGGGGAATTTCCTTCCTGGTAAACAGTGCTGCAGTGTGATTCAGCAGGAAGGATGTGGTGGTTGAGGCACTGGACTGGGATTTGGGAGACATGGGTTCTGTTCCCAACTCTACCACAGTCAAGGATGATGAGGAATGGAAGGGCAGGCAAACAAAGAGGAGGAGCTGTGTAGCTGTGGCAAATACATGCAAGAATTGTTTGTCCAGTTTGGGGTTAGGTGGGTCTGGGGTTTGTGTAGAATCACAGAACCACGGAATCTGCTGAGCTGGAAGGGACCCCGGGATCATTGAGTTCTGTTTGAGTGCTGCAGTGAGCAGCACGAGGCACTCCTGTTTGTGCAGCTCAAGTGTGAGACTCAGCTTGTTCTGGGAGCCCAGCTGTGTTTTTAACTCATTGTTTTACCTTCCATGGGCTCTCAGATGCTGCTCTCCAGTGTTTCTTGTTGGCTCAGTTCAGTTTCCCACTGCGTTCTCTGATCTCTGGGCATGTATCCTGTGGCTCCTGCACCAAGCTGTACATGCATGTAGGTTCTCCACTCTCCTGATAAATTCAAGGACAACAGACCACACTCAAGATGATCCCTTTCTCACACACGGTGAAGTTCCTGCAGTTTGACAGTAACTCCACATTCTCTTTCCAGAAGGAAGAGCTTCTCTGAGTTCAGACCTCCAGGCTGACCTGGTGCTGCCTTTGGGAGGATGAGTCAGGACAGTTACTCAAGTGATCAGCCCACGGGTGAGTTTTCATTCAGAATGATTTGCTTTCCATTTATTTTCTTACTGCTATTGGAGGAGAATGCTGAGTCACAAATAAAGCAAAACGAGTGAATCAATGCTAAATTGCATGCCATGAAGATTATTGGGGCTTTGAGGTTTCCTGTCCACATCTGGATATCAGCATTTTTAGAATTCTAGTCCAGGTTAAAAATTTTTCTAGCAATTTTTTTTCTAACTTCTCAGCAGTTTGGAAGATCACAGGGATTTTATTCCTGTGTTACACAACTCCTTCTGCTTTTTGCCATAACTTAGTTTTGTCATTAATTGCTTTGGTAATTGGTTACCCTTCCCCTAAGGGAAGATGTGCACACACCATTGTCAGGTGTGTCCCACCCAGTCTGAGTGTCAGGGTCCCTGCTGGAGAGATTGGATGGACAGGAATTTGTTACTTCTGGCTCAGACCTGACATAAATTTCCTCTCTTCTTCCATCCCCATCTTTGGCTGTTGGAATTCAGCCTCACCAAGGGCTGCTGTGCTGGGAGAGGAGGATGCCAGGGGCTGTGCCTGTGGCCTCCCAGGCTCTGCTCAGCCTGGGCTTTTTTGGAAGTGTCAGGGGCCATTCTCAGCTCTGACGTGAGGGCTATTTTTTGACAGTTCCTATTGTTCCCCACTCTTTGTTCATGGGTGAGGTCTTTTTGTCTGAGGCCTTTGTCAGAAATCAAGGCTGTGAGGAGAGCTGTCTCCTCACAGGTTTGGGGAGTTTTCTTTTGTTGTCAAGAGTCCTGAGAATTTCTTCCTCCCTTGTGCGGACTCGCTTGGGCAAACCTGCCCAGACAAATGAGGGCATCTCCCCTTGCTGGGCCAGCAGGGAGAGAGGTCCTCAGAGCCACCACCCCTGTGCCCTGCTCAGGCTGTCCCAGGCCACAGCACTGGGCAGAGCACTTTGGGGTTCTGAACACCTGCCTACACTGAAGCCCTTGCCATTGTCCACGGGTTTGAGTCTGGAGCTCAAAAATGGAAAATCTTAGAAAAATTGCTGTGGTAGCATGAAGTATCTATTCTCTAAAACTCAGCACGTACTTTTATTGCTGTGAGCAGGTGATGATGACACATCAGGATGTCATGGAGATTCCTGAATCATCCACAGAAGGACCCAGAGGCTGGGTTTTGGGAAAAAGACATTTTAGTCTCTCTAACACCTCCTGGGTGCTCATGAGAAATGTGTGGTCAGAATCTTCATAGATTGCTCATTGCAGCCTTATTTTTTATAGGTGTAATAAATGTTGTGGTTAGAGTTTAGATCCACTCTCTCAAACAGGCACAGGAACGAAGCTGTCCAGAGGGACACGTTTTCCATGTACCACTCATGTCCATTTTACACCTCCTGTTGAAGTACTTAGTCCTGGTTGCTCTTGGAGTCAAGTCCTGGGTTAGACAGGTGTGATCCCTGGTCATTTATATCCTGGCTGAAGACAGGGATCTTCCAGTCTGGACCTCCATCTGTTCAGCTTCCAGCACCACCCTGCTGAGTTTTATTCTCCGAGCTGCCACTGGAGCTATACTTAGAGAGGAAGGATATTATAATCTTGTGAAAGATTAAAATATTGTTACTGTAATCCAGCTGGAAGGGGAGCACTTTTCTCAGGGTAAGAGACAGCTAAGGTTTTTCCCATTCTGTCCTCCCCTTGTTGGCAGGAAGGAAGGGCTGGCAAAGAACCCCCGAGCTTCCTGCCGGCTCGGGAGCGCGTCTGCATCTCCTGCATCCAGCACCGGCCCCGCCGAACAAAGGCGGAGCCGCGGGAACAGCACCCGCCCGGGATAAACACCGGGAGAGAGCCCGGGACAGAGCCCGGGAGCTGAGCCTGGGGGAGAGCCTGGGGGAGAGCCTGGGACAGGGCCTGGGAGCTGAGCCTAGGAGCTGAGCTTGGGAGTTGAGCTTGGGAGAGAGCCTGGGACAGAGCCTGGGAGAGAGCCTGGGAGAGAGCCTGGGAGAGAGCCTGGGAGAGAGCCTGGGAGCTGAGCCTGGGAGCTGAGCCTAGGAGCTGAGCTTGGGAGCTGAGCTATGGGAGAGAGCCTGGGACAGAGCCTGGGAGAGAGCCTGGGAGCTGAGCCTGGGAGCTGAGCCTAGGAGCTGAGCCTGGGCGCCCAGCAGCAGCCAGCCTCTCTGGGGCCGGGGCTGGCAGCAGGCACTGCACATTTGCTGCCCTTCCCTTCATCCTTGAGCAGCTCCGTAATCAAAGTTCCCCTTTGGGAGAAGCACCTTGGCAAACGAGGGAGGGAAAGGGGAAAGGGGAAAGGGGAAAGGGGAAAGGGGAAAGGGGAAAGGGGAAAGGGGAAAGGGGAAAGGGCAGGTGATTGCTGAGGAGCTGCTGGGGATGCTCCAGGCGGTGCCGGGGCTGGGTCAATGCTGGGGATGCTCTGCAGGATGTGGGGGTCACTGTGGGGGCTGCAGAGAAGCAGAGCTTGCTGTCAGCTCTTCAGGGCACTGCTGGGGATGCTCTGGGGTGCAGAGCACCCCGTGGGATGTGGGGGTCACTGTGGGGGTCCCATGGAGGCAGAGCTTGCTGTCAGCTCTCCAGGGCACTGCTGAGGCAAAGCCACCTGCAAGGCCTTAGAGAAGGAGGAACCAGGTAGGGTGGGGGCCTCACCTTTACTGGATCAGCTTTGCTGAAGAGGATTCTCTCCAGGAAGAGGCTCAGAACTGAACTGGGATCTTTTTCCCTGTATCACTGCTTTTGTTTAAATGTTGCATTACAGTATTTGGGTTATATTTTCAGATCTATCTGCCCTGTAAGCTGTTTTAAACCATTCCTTAAACCAGCTATTTGGGTTTCTATTTTCCAGTATGGTTTTAGTATCCTCACAAACCTTGAGCTGGGAATTTCCTCCTACGACTGCCTGAAGGGAGGTTGTAGTGAGGTGGTGGTTTGGTCTCTTTTGCCATGTCCCAGGGGACAGGATGAAAAGAAACAGCCTTAGTTGCAACACGGGAGGTTCAGATTAGGTATTAGGAAAAATTTTTTTTACTGAAAGAATGGTCAGGCTCTGTGCTGACTACCTGCAGGAGCACCTCCTCTTCCCAGCCAGATGTGCCTTTCTGGGGTCCTTTCATTCCTTCTCTTCGGTTTCACATTTTTATTGTCCTTTGTCTGCGCCTGCAGCAGGCATGGGGTGGGCAGTAAGCTCCTCAAATGCCTTTACAACACTCTGCAGGACAGAACTAATTTTTTATTTGAGGTCTTTACAGAAACAGGATTATGGAACCCTCATTTAAAAGCTGAACACATTTCTGCAGTGCTAACAATTGTTTTTCAATCTATCAGAAATGCTCGTAAGCAACAGCAATTGAAAAAGAAAAGAAGGTAAGAAGTTCCTGGGGATGGATAATAAACAGCAGTCCTGGCTGCATGGTTATGAAAGCATGAACCCCAGAAATGTACCCATGTGGCCTGGAGCTGGAGGACAGCAGGTTTCCCCACGCTGAGCACGGGCTGTAGATGCTGGCAGTTGAAGCTGTCAGCTCTAAAAGCACACAGCCAAAGTCAGCAGGCTGGTTTCAGGTCCTGCTGCAGCCCCTGGCTCTTGGTGGTGTTGGGCACTCTCATTTCCCTGTCTGGAGAGTGTGACTCTTCCCCTTGGGGAAGCTGTGTGAGCGTACACAGGACAGTGCTCACGTTAGCAGCCTGCAGCACTTCTAAATTTCCTTCTAGAAAAGAACTGATTGTGTGATTGCTTGTCCTGGGCATCCTCTTTGGAAGGAGGCACCACGGGAGTGGTCACGGCTGTGATTCTGCTCAGGCCCTCCATGCGCTGATCTCGTCATTATTTCATTAATCTAATTATTTCATTAATCTAATCACTGTGATAGCAAAGGGTTAAAGAAGAGACAGGACTGTGATTTGCTGAGTGTCCCAGTAAGTCCAAGAATGGCAGCTGGAGATGAACCCATGAGCAATGAGAGGAACGTGGGACACTGGGATAGGACTGGATCTGCCCGAGGCGCTGGCAGAGGCTGCGGGCACCGAGGGGTTTGTGCCAGGACACTGGGCTGGCAGGGCTGGGAATTCTCAAGGAAGGGAGAGCAGGCAGGGACTGCCAGCCTGTCCTGACATGTGGCTGCTGTGGTTCATGGCTCAAGGGAAGTCCTTGGGGCTGCCAAAGCCTTGGAAAAGGCAAAGAAATAGGGTTGTGATAGTAAGTGCCGTTTGTCAGGGATACACAAACACCGTGTGCCTGGGAAGAGCTGTGTTTGGATTGGAGATGTGGTCATACAGCAGAAACTGAGGGAAAATGAAGGAGTTTTCCAGGAATTGCCTGCTGGTCTCTACATTACTCTTTGCAAAAAGGCATGTAGTGTAACAGCTGCTTCCACCCACTCTGGTTCTTTCACATAAATCTAGTGAAGAAAAGGGTCAAGTTAAATCCAGCTGTCCCAAACACCTTCCCAAACCCTAGCAAGGTTCAGGGAGCAAGCCTTGCTGGAAGAACATCCTGTGAAATCAAACAAGCCCTCAATACGAGAGAGCCAGGAGGTGACCCTGCCCTGCAGCCCAGGACACGGTGCTGCCACTCAGTGCCTGGTACCTCATGGTGCCCCGGGAGGCTGTGAGCTCCCTGCATCCTCCCTGTCCTTCCTGAGCTCCCTGCATCCTCCCTGTCCTGCCTGGGCTCCCTGCATCCTCCCTGTCCTTCCTGGGCTCCCTGCATCCTCTGTGTCCTGCCTGGGCTCCCTGCATCCTCTGTGTCCTGCCTGGGCTCCCTGCATCCTCTGTGTCCTGCCTGGGCTCCCTGCATCCTCCCTGTCCTGCCTGGGCTCCCTGCATCCTCCCTGTCCTTCCTGGGCTCCCTGCATCCTCTGTGTCCTGCCTGGGCTCCCTGCATCCTCCCTGTCCTTCCTGGGCTCCCTGCATCCTCTGTGTCCTTCCTGGGCTCCCTGCATCCTCCCTGTCCTTCCTGGGCTCCTGCTGTGCCTGGGCAGCCCTGGGCTGTGCCCTGGGGGAGCAGGGCTGCCTGCAGCAGCAGCCACAGCTCTCCAGCCCAGGTGCTGGGGAGCACAGCCCTGCCCTCGTGCCCACAGGAGGGAGGGACTGGTCTGTGTGCCAGTGGGAACTGGGAGCAGTGGAAATGTCCTGCTCCGAGGCTGCAGCAGGGTTTGCTGTGTATGATTGTGCCTTCTTTTAAATTAAACTATTTTGCAAGCACTTCCTTCCTGCATTTCTCAGAAGGAGGGAGGGGGGTGTGCAAAGAATGTTGAACTGCCTTTGACGGAGGAGGAAAACTGAAGAAAACAAGAGATGCAATCCTAACTACTGACCTTTTACTTGAGCTTGGTGATGTTTTTCAGCAGCAGAGCCTCTGGGGAGTAACAGCATCCTCCTTGCTATTGTGCTGCCTGCCCAAAAAGGGGGCTAAAGTTCAGCTTTTATGATGTTCTCACTCTGGGCTTGTGGGAAAAAGGCCACATTCCCTTTCTTAGGTCATACGAGTGCAAGAGATGACAGAGTCCTAGAGTCTAACCCCGGGGCAGGAGGCCAGTGCAGAGTGGGACTGGGATAGACAGCTTGGTAAATACACTGCCAGCTTTTTCTCCTTATGGAGAGTCACAGCAGGTGGGAGGGTAATTTACATTGTTAAATTAAAAGGCACTGATTTATTTTATGTTGGTGTGTTATTGTTTCATGAGAGCACGTGGGTTGCCATTAGTTGTGATGGACCCTTGCACTTTATTGTTAAAATCTCCTTTTCCACTTTGGTCAACAGTTACTGGAAATGAACGTTATCTACCAGGACCAAAACAAGAGGCAAATAAGCATAAAAGAAAATCCCAGCCTCCTCCCCAGCAAAACAGAGGTTTTCAGGGAACCCTCTGTAGGTTTGAGCACTGGGATTGTTGCTGTGTGTGTTCTCAAGTGGTGCTCCTTGGCCCTCAGACTGCACTGCCTGTGCCTGGGGGCTGGAGAGACACTGCTCCCTTTGCTCCCTTTGCAGCTCTGAGCTGCCACCTGCCCTGGCTGTCCCCCTTCCCTCAGCAGCATCTGGTGTTTCTCTGCCCTGAGGTTGCCTTCAGCCTTGCTGAGGTGCTGCTCAGCAGACACTGAGCTGGTGTTTCCCCATGCCATGGTCCTGGCAGAGTCTGGGAGCAGAGGAGGTGCCTCTGCCTGGAAAGGCTGCCTTTTGTAAGGGTAAATTCTGTTCTAAAATTACAGATACTGTTTTAAAGTTGCTCTAAGTCATACTGTTTAAAGACCAAGTCTGGATGATGCTGACATCCACCTGTGCACTGACATCCTTGGCAGTGCTGCTGACTCTGCTCCAGGGGCTCAGAGCTGGAGGCTTTGGCTCCACACATCGTTCATTTAACCTTATTTAATTTTGGCTAATCTGAGAACGGATCTCTTTTCATTTTCTGCTGGATGCACTTTGCACTGAGCTATACGGACATTGGAAGGGAGAGGAACTTGTCCAAACTGTTTGTTTTTCCTTGGGAAAAAAGAAATGGAGATTTATGAGCAGATTTCCCTCCCCAGGGCTCTCCCTCAGCAGAGCCCTGCTTCGGTGGCAGGAGTTTGCAGCGAGCTCCCGGCGATCCTGCACGACAGAAGTTCACCCAGTTCAGAGCTCTCATGATTACAGAGGAGCTTTTCTTGGGATTTTTGAAATGTCCTAGACACAATTAAGAGAATTTCTCAGCAAGGAGGGTGCAGGCTGGGGACTCTCCAGCAGATGTAATCACTCAAGGAAAACTTTGTTTGGCTTGGCCGGGCCCTGCCTTCGCTCCGTGCTCTTTCATCCACCACGGCCTTTGTCTGTCAGTCTCTGCAGTGTCTCTCTCTCTCTGTCTGTCTGTCTTTCCCTCGTTCCATCTGCCCCACATTCCGCTGCAGGCTGGATGGGACAGCCTGAACCTGGCTACTTCCAAGACAAACAGGGAGTCCGATGGAAGGAGGGGGCCCTGGGCTGTCAGGGGCTCCGTGGTCACTCACTTCCTAGAATTAAAGGCTGGGAGTTGATCTGTAAGCCAGCCAAGCCAGAGACAATGACTGGGTTCCCATTTTGTTCCTTTGATACTTAAATATCTGCCATGACTGGGAAAATAAAATTTACGTGAAGTAGAAATCCGCTTTCTCATACAGATCTGTCCCATCCTGGCTCCCCCAGTGTGGGTGACACAGGTGGCAAAGCTCATCTGTTGTTTCTTCCAGGGCTTGGGGAACCAGGCCTGTTCTTAGAGAGCTGAGCTGTAACAGTTCCTGGCTCTGATGGGATAGTTCTGGTAGCCACACAGATGGGGCTGGTGCAGCTGGAATTCCAGTTGGGCTGCATGGTCCTCGTGAGTCACCTCCAGCTCAGGAGATGCTGTGGTTCTGTAAATGAACAGGAGAGAGGCACTGAAGCCCCTAAGACCCCAGGTCAGCTCCAGTATGTCCAGGAAGGCCCTGGTTCCATGCCATGGCTTTGCCCAGGACCACTGCCCGTGCCCAGGGGTGACAGGGGTGGGAAGGTGCCATCCCCTGCCCCAGAACCACCCCTGGACAATGCTGCTGGGCTTTTTGGGCACGAGGCCTTCAGCTCTAAACCCTGGAGTGCTGCTGGGCTCTACCAGCTCGTGGTGATTAGAGGGCAGGTAATTAATGACTGCGTGGTTTGCAGGGTCTGTCGCTGATGAAGTTGGGATAAGGAGCAGGCAGATTCCCTCTCAGGCACTGGGGGACATTTAAAATGCTGCACAGAGCCCCAGGTTGGGTGGGAGGCCTGAGAAGTGCCCGTGAGCTGGTGCTCAGAGCCCCCTAGAGCAGCCTGAGCTCTGTGTGCAGCCCCCCACTCCCTGTAGCCCACCCACCCCCGCAGCAGGCCCCGGGCAGGGCTTGGGGTGGCAGATATCACACACTGAGCTGGTTCTGTGCTCCCTTTCAGCGCTGGAGCTGTGGATCACGCTCTGAAGAGACTTTCCATTGGTATTCAGGGCTCATATCCCAGCTCTGCACGGTTTCCTGCGGGTTCCAAGGGAAAGGACCTTTCCATGCATAATTTAATCACGTTCAGCACGGCAGCACTGGGATTTTTTTTCCACAGAAAATCTATAACATCTCCTTGGTGAACTCCTATACTTTGAGAACTCGCAGTGCACTTGCTTATCTCGTTCTCTCAGATAAACACCTCTCAGCATCCTGTTTTTCTTGTGCCATACGAACAGGAAGAGAGCGATTGTTTGAGATGTGCGTCAGTCAGAGCTGGAACCAGGCAGCCCCTTACCCTCCCCATCGCCATGGAAACCACCAAATCCCTTCAAACACACTGGTGCTCAGCTCACAGGTATCCTGGCTTTTCCTCTCAGCCTCCCCACAGCTCTGACTTCAATGTGCAGGACCTCTCAAAAATCGGGGTTTTTTATTTTATCTAGGAGGTGTAAATTTTGGAAGCGAACATCCATCCCTGCTTTTGTCCTAAGTAGCAGTGAGGTCTTCTGTTTGGCCATGGATTGGGTGCTGGGAGCACTGGGAAGGCTCTGAGGCAGCTCTGCAGGCAGTGGGAGTGTGGGGTGAGGGACTGGGCAGGGTTTTGCCTGAGCCTGTGTGCGATGCCTGCAGTGTCCTGGAGATGAGTGCCTGGAGCCAGCCAGCTTTGGGAAAAGCATTTGGCTCTTCTGCAGGCACTTTGTGTGTGGAGGGAGCAGATCTAGGGTTTGGAGTGATTGGAATTGCTCCTGGCACCTCAGGGTGGGATTTTCAAAAGCAGCAGCAGAAATAGGGATGAAGGGCACGTTGTTTGGTAATGCTGAGTGTCAGTGCTGCTCCCGTGGAAGGTGCCCCTGCCCAGGCAGGAATGGCAGCTGGAATCAGAGGATCTTCACGGGCCCTTCCCACAAACCAGTCTGGGATTCTACCAGAGGTGGAGTTTTAATCTCCCACTCTGAGATGTAGTTAGCCAGAGGAAGGAGAAATTCTTTTATCTTAGGGGTTTAAGCATTGTTTTATTCAACATAAGCAAAGCAGCAATTTCCCTCTGCCTCTGGAGAGCTCGATCAGCCTGGCCAGATGTGTCTCCTCCACTCTGCTTACCTGAGTGAACTTGTCCCCAAGTCCCCAGGTGCCACATCTGCACCTTTCTGAGCACTCTCCAGGCTGGTGACTCCTGCACTGCCCAGCACTTTGTCTCTGCCCAGGCCCTGCCTGGCTGCCCTGCACTGCTGGAGATGAGCCCCGTGGGCACCTGCAGAGCTGGGACAGGGAGAGCCCTGCCCCATCCACATCTGCTGAGGTGTGCCCAAGTGAGGAGCTGGCAGAGGGAAAGGTGGGAATGCCTTTATACGAGAATCAAACTACAGTTACTGTTCTCAAAAGGAAGTTGGGTGGCTTCAAAATATCTACTACAACTTTTTAAGATTTACCAGGTGGTTTTTTTTCATATAAAGCTACTTAGGACACACAGTTAAAGGTTGTCAGGTTTAGAATTTGGGGATTTCCAAAGATGTCTGGAAGCAAAAAAATAGATCCCATTTTAGCTCTATGATAATGCTCTGGATCTGATGCTTCTTTCCCGTCCTGCACTTGAGTCCTCTGGGGCTGCTGCTGTTCCTGGCAGTCTCAGTCTCTTACATAATTAAGAAGTTTCCCCTTTTATCCTGGACAATGTCAGTTTTCTTACCCTTTGCAGGACTGACAAGTTTGAAAGAAGAAATGGTTCCTTTTCTGGAGTGTGGTTTTAGGTGTTTTTATACTGAATTCCATGTCCATGACAGCGCCATTAGCTGAGTGTGAGGACATCACCTCTCACCCTGGCTGTGGCAGAGCCTCCTGCTGCTGGCCTGAGGAGGTTGGCAGCACGGTGGGAGGTGAGGAATGGCTCATTCCAGGGCCCTGATTGTTGTCCTCCACTGGGAACGTGGTGCCTTGGCTCCTCACCCTCCCCTCAGCACTGAGATGGTTCATGGGAGCACATCCTGCTGCTCTTCATCGCTGACACAGTGCTTGGAGCTGGTGGCTGAGGGCAGCAAGGACAGCCTGGCTGAGGTTTTGAAGGTGTCCCTTGGCAGGGGTGGCACTGGGTGAGCTTTTGGGTCCCTTCCCACCCAAACCTGGTGCCCTTGTTGGTGCCCAGGTGTCTGCACACTCTGCTGGAGAGGAATGTGGATGTTGTGGGAGCTGAGCCTGCCCTGCCCCACGGGGCCTGGGGAGCAGCTCTCCTGCCTCTCCATTGACAAAATGCACTCAGAAAATGAGAGGGCAATGTCCCTGCCTGGTGTGCTCAGCCAAGCAAGCCTTCTCTTTTAATGAGAGTGCATTTTGTTTGATCTGTGCTTTTTGGGGGGGAAATGATGAATTTTAGCCATTATGAAAACAAAAGGCATGGTTATTTGTAAGGATTGTTTTATAAGAAGCATATGTGTGCTTTATTATTCTTGTGCTTGAAGTGTGGGGATTGTTTTCAGTTGGGAGGCTGCAGTAGAAGAATGTGAACTTCTGACTCACTTAGAAATCGAGCATGTATCAGCCAAATGCTGAGGGTTCCTATTATGTTTTCATAACTCAGATTTCTCAGAATGGAAAGGATCTCGCTTGCCCTTGGTTAGAGAATGACTTTTGTTGCCATTGAGAAGGGCTGGCTCCTTTTCTAGAAAAACTTGTCTTGCTTTCAATACCTTCATTTCCCTTCATTTCCCTGTTCCCTTCCCTGCCACGGCATTTTCTCCATGTTCTGCACCTCATTCTCCACCACATTTCTGTTTGAGCCCCTAATTCTGGCTTTTCACTAATGCTGTGTCAGCACAGACCAAGGCAAGGCTTCACAGAGTGATCCCAGCAAAGTGTGGGCTCAGCTGATGGCACCTGAGGAGTTCTGGCTTTTGTCTGGAAGAGCCAAATGGGACACATGGAGTGAGTATTGCCTGCAGAGGCAGCTGCAGCCCCACCACTGTGTGGTAATCCAGGAGTGTCAGAGAACACAGCTCCACGGGCAGCAGGAGCAGTTCTGTGACACAGAATTGCTGTTGTCACCCTGACAGAGTCACTCCAAACCAGAGACCCGTGGGGGATTGCTGGCCTGTACCTCGCTAGGTGCACTCCTGAATTAGAGGTTTCTGTTAAACCAGGTCTGTCTGGAAGATGGTAAAGAACCACAGAAAGATCAGATTCAAGATACTGACCTCCTCCCTAAAGTGAAGCAAAATATTTCCTGCTGGGTGAAGCAACTCTCTCAGCTGGACTGGAACAAAGCTTTGTCCCTGTTCTGCATGCAGGCAGGGAACTGGGCTGGGGGAAATCACTCTGGGGGAACTCTTCCATCTGTGAACAAAGCACCAACTGCTTCTGCAGTTCCCAGTGATGTCTGGGATCTTGGTGGGTCCCTTCCAGCTCAGGGTATTCGGTGCTGCCATGAATTTGTGGTTCTATAATTGACATTTTGTTCTTGACCTGTCCTGTCCCTGACTTTCTGCTGTGACAGTTTTGGGGCTGTGGCTCTGCATTTCCCTCACTTTTGTTGCCTTCTTTGGGGTTCCTTTTTTTTCCTTCTTTCAGTATCTTTTCCTTTGCTGACTGTAATTCTTCCAGGTTTTGTGCCACAGGTCATTTAATGGCTTTGGGCACAAAGAGAAAGTGTCAGGAGGTTTTTTCCTTGTGAAATTCCTGCTCTGGGGTTGGATGTCTCCCTTTCCTCGGGCACAGGAGAGGCACGAGGAGGCTCAGTGAGAACGTGGGGTTCTCTTGCCAGGGTGTTTCAGCTGCACTGGTGAATAATGCAGCAGAATTCTGCAAACCTCACCAGCAAACCCAGTGCTTACCTCACCAGCCCCCAGGCACTGCTTTTGTTGTGATCACGGCAGGGTTTGAGTGATGGATGCACAAAGGAAATGGAGAGAATGAACAGAAAGTAGTTTATGGCTTTCCTCAAAGGCACTTTTCTAACTCAAAAATACAAGCCTTGTGGTTTGTATGGTTTTCAAATGTAACCACAGATCTTGAGAACTGGAAGACATTTGATTTACCATCTCCTGCAATTTTGGTACCAGGTTCAGGGCAGAGCTCGTTAATTTTCAGAATGAAAAATGTTCAAAGGAAATACATGAATGTAAAATGTTTAAAACAGGAACATGCTATTGGGAGAAACTGCCAGTGCAAGAACTGGAGGCCTTTTGTGTCTCACTGCAGTGGGTGCAGAAGTGTCTTTTTGAGCCCTTCCCCAGTGTGCTGTAACCTTGATTTGGTGAGGCTTTTCCAGCTGTTTGAAGGTCTGCAACCTCCATTTCTGAGCTGGGAAGGGTCAGGGTCAGACTGAGCTTTTCTCTTGAGCTCAGTCTGGGAGCTGGATGGGCTCAGCTGCCTGGGACCCATCTCCTGTCCCTCTCAGCTGCTCACAGCTGTAGCAGGGAGAGCTGCTGACTCTGACTGCACACCCTGGGGTTTTTTGCTGGTTTGCACCTTTGTTTTTATTTTGCTCATTGAATACCCCTTTGCTAATAGGTGATATTTCTTCAGGATGTAGGACTTCACATTTCCATCTTCTGTGTCAGCTGGAGAGTGACTGGCTGCAATAGCTCAGGGTCCAGCATGGACTGTGGGGTCCTCCCTCTGCTGGGATGAGACAAGGACATGAGGACTTTGCTCTCCTGTTTATGTCTGGAGGATTTCTCAATTTCTCTCCTTGTTCAATCCTGCCCTCTGGCACTGGGAAGCCATTCCCTGTGTCCTGTCCCTCCATGCCTTGTCCCCAGTCCCTCTCCAGCTCTCCTGGAGCCCCTTTGGGCCCTGGAAGGGCTCTGAGCTCTCCCTGGAGCCTCCGGACTCTCTCCACCAGGTGCATGCCCCTCCTGTGCAGGGGAGCAGGGAGTGGATGCCTGCTCCAGGTGTGCTGAGTGGGAGTAACCCAGCTCTGGGTGTGCTCAGAGCCCAGCCCTGGCAGGGGAGGTGTTCCCCGGGCACCTGTGGCTGCTCAGTGCCACCCTGGCACCTGGGCAGAGGTGGCTGCAGGGATGGGAAACATCCCTGTCCTGGGCAGAGGTGACTGCAGGGATGGGAAACATCCCTGTCCTGGGCAGAGGTGGCTGCAGGGATGGGAAACATCCCTGTCCTGGGCAGAGGTGGCTGCAGGGATGTTTCCCTGGGCTGCCCTGGGCAGAGGTGGCTGCAGGGATGTTTCCCTGGGCTGTCCCAGCTCGGGTTTCAGCGCAGGGAGGTAAGGCAGGGAACTGTCGGTAGGAAAAGGGCAGGGTTTGCTGACTGAGGTTTAGAAAGCTTTTAACAAGTTGAGTTATTGGTTGTATCTGAAGTGAAACACTGCTCTCCTAACTGCTCTCATTTCCTGTATCATTCCAGCCTGTTCCCTGCGTTAATTACAGCTCAGATTTACAGTGGATTTGGTTACACACCGCCTTGCCTTCGCTTTTTTTTCCTGTGTGTGTATAAATTTCTTTGGGAGTCAGGCCAAGAGGAGAGTGTGCAGATATGCACACACACATGGACTGAATTTGACTGTAATTTGCTAATTTACTGGGGAGAAGGGATCTGGCTTTTCTTCTGTTTTGGTGTAAAAAGAGCCTTTTCTTTTTCCAAAGGAGGAGCAGTAGCTGAGAACAGCCAGTGTTTGGAGAGTTCAACATCTCAGAACAACCAGAGATGAGAGAAAATATTATCTTGTGAATTGTAAATGTGGCATTTTTAATTTGGCTGGTGTTTCCCAGAGGTTAGTGGATAATGGGAATACTATCATGCTCTTGGCTCGGCCAGAAATCAGCTTGCTACTTCAAATATTTTATAAATGCAGTGCCTCAGAGTTCAGCTGGATGAGGTAGAGCCTTTCACAGCTGAAGGAGTTTTTTGTGACCTGAAATATGAAGTGTGAGGGGATACTGAGCATGAAATCTAGCATTTGGAAATGAGCTATTTAGGAATTGTAAAACACAGAAGGTGACTGGAAGGAAGTTTCCTTTTCAGTTTAACATTTTTCTTTTGGCTGTATGAAAACATTAGAGGAGGTGCATTAGGAGGAGTGGTTTTGGAGAGTTCATTCACATTTTTAAATTCATTCTTCACGTTTAAACTGTTGATGCTGCAGACGATTTTCATTCAGAGTATTTTGTGTGGTGGTTTCGTAAGTAAACGATTGTGAATTGATACCAAACATGTTACTGCTTTTAAAAGGAAGTGTTCCTAAACAATTGCTTTAGAAATACTGGTGTGGTGAATATTGGTGTGATGAATATTGGTGTGATGAATATTGGTGTGATGACTGTTGGTGTGATGACTGTTGGTATGAGGAATGATAACACACAAAAGGACAACTGAATGCAAGTTCTGCAATAACTAGGCGAAAAGTAAAAGGAAAATTCCAAATAATGTCCTTTTGAAATATTGGATCCCTCTTTGTTTAGCCTTGCCACCCATCACAGCAGTCTGTCATCCTCCCTCTTCCTCAGGCACCCTCTTGCCCGGACCCCACTGTTGCCCTGTTGTTGTGCAGCCCCAGGGCAGCTCCCCCGAGCCCACCCAGGCCCCTGAGCTGGCCCAGCTGGGGCTGAGCCACCCCAAAGTCACCTCAGGGTGACCCCGGGGTGCCACTGCAGAGCCTCTCAGTGAGCTCTGTGCTGCTCATCCCTCCCGAGCTGTGCCAGGGGCTGGGGGCTCCCAGGAGAGGGGTGGGGTGAGCAGGGCATGGGGTACAGCAGCACAGCTCTGGGGTGCAGCAGCACAGCTCTGGGGTACAGCAGCACAGCTCTGGGGTACAGCACAGCTCTGGGGTGCTCAGCACAGCTCTGGGGTACAGCAGCACAGCTCTGGGGTACAGCACAGCTCTGGGGGGCTCAGCACAGCTCTGGGGTACAGCACAGCTCTGGGGTGCTCAGCACAGCTCTGGGGTGCAGCACAGCTCTGGGGTGCTCAGCACAGCTCTGGGGTACAGCACAGCTCTGGGGTACAGCAGCACAGCTCTGGGGTGCTCAGCACAGCTCTGGGGTACAGCACAGCTCTGGGGTACAGCAGCAGCCCCTGGGGTGCTCAGCTGAAGCCCTGCCTGGCTGCTGGCTGGGGTTTGGTTGGGGTTTCAGAGTGCAGGGTTTTACACACTAATCCTGACTGGCAGTTGGAGCTCGGTGCTTTCCAGCAGGAGTAGCTGATTTCTCTGGGGTGAAACAATGCCCCAGTGTGTCTGGGCTGCCTCTACAGAGCCAATAAATCTGGTTTGTTTTGTTTTTCTCCCTCCTTTTCTCTCTCTCTTCCCCTCCTCCAGGCCAGGACCCACTCCTACTGCTGAAAACCCTTCAGCTTCTCTGGACAAAGCGCGAGCTGGGGAAGGTAAGGCTGAGCCCTGCAGGCAGCAGTTCCTCTGGATGCAGAGCATGTCCAGGCACAGGACACTCGGGTCAGAGCTGCAATCCTTCACTGCTTTCATTCCAGCACTCAGGGGAAGAGCCTCTGCGTTTGCAGCTACAAGGGAAAAGAAAAGGTAGCTTTGTGTGATGGGGAGCAGCTCAGGGGCTCCTAGAAAAGAGCTGGAGTTTCCAGGGCTGAGTTACAGGAGGAAAGAAAATCAAAGTTGCTTTTGTTTTGTTTTAAACACTTTTTTTGTCCATTAAATGGAGGATCTTGGGGAGAGGGGGAAGAATATTTCTAGTAGCTGAAAAAAATGAGAGTTGAAGTCAGTAGAGAAGTGCATTTTGCCAAGTGGATATGTCAAAGCTTTCGTATTTGAAGGATTTTAATTTTTTTCTGATTTGGTTTGGTTTTGCCTTTTAGAGTGGTGAATGCAATTTACACTGCTGTCTAAAATTAGTGCTGTATTTTTATACAGCAGCCTATGGGCTCTACATGGAGATTTCTCATAGGCAGTAAAATATATTTCATCTAAATTTGGGAGCTTGAAAACTTAACAGAAAGAGTTGCATCAGCTGAGGAGTGAGTGTTCCAGGTTTAACTCTGTGCTGTTCAGGCAGGTTCAGAGGTGAGATGGTTCCATTCCCAGAGCCCTGCAGCTCCCACGTGGATCAGCTCCTGTGTGGAGTGGCCAGCGTGGCTGAGGACCTTGAGGACGTGCTCCATCCTGGGTGTTTGAGGCCTGAGTCACTGTCCTGCCCTGCTGCTCTTAGACTTTCCATTACTGCTGCTCTGTGGCTGCCAGCTGGAATAAACAACTGCAAACCCAGAGAGAGGTGCCTTTCCTCATGGTCACTCGCTGGCAGAGACTTGAGCTCGGCAACTCTGAAGCCTTGAGCTTTCCATCAAGTTTTGTGAGAACTGGAGGGAAAAAAAATATTATCCTTTAGGTCTGGAGGGCACAAATCCCACAAAACAACAGCAGGAAAGAGTAATCATCAAAAATCTGTGCACTGGGCACCCTGGGATCTCTATGTGGATTGGGAAGAAAAATATTCTGGAAAAGACAAAGCCTCCCATGGAAGTGTCCTTTGGCAGAGATCCTGCAGTGATCCTGCTGGGGGTGGAAAGGCTGGAGGATGCCCAGGAGCCATGGAATCCCAGACTGGTTTAGGCTGGGAAGGAGTTTAAATCCCACCCAGTGCCACCCCTGCCATGGCAGGGACACCTCCCACTGTCCCTGCTGCTCCCAGCCCCAATGTCCAGCCTGGCCTTGGGCACTGCCAGGGATCCAGGGGCAGCCACAGCTGCTCTGGGCACCCTGTGCCAGGGCCTGCCCACCCTCCCCGGGAACAATTCCTTCCCAATCTCCCACCCAGCCCTGCCCTCTGGCACTGGGATCCATTCCCTGTATCCTGTCCCTCCATGCCTTGTCCCCAGTCCCTCTCCAGCTCTCCTGGAGTTCCTTTGGGCCCCGCCAGGGAGCTCTGAGCTCTCCCTGGAGTTCTGGAACTGGGGTCTAAGAAATGGTCATTGCCTAGGTAGGAATGGCAGCTTGGGAATAACCAGGAAGCATCAGCAGACTGCCCAGAGCTGTGGGACTGGAAACAGGGGACCAAAGCTGAGTGAAGGAGTGTGTAGTTAGAGCATCAGCAACATTTTCCTATTCCCATGATCTGCCAGGCTGTAGCAATCCCCCAAGGAGCATTCCCTGCCATGGGAATCAATTGAAATGGAAATGGCAATTACACGTTTGAGAGGAATCCTTCTCTGGCAGAGGGAGCAGCCAGGCAGCACAGCTCTTTCCTCTCTGATTTAGGTGTCTCATGCCCTTTTTGTTCTCTGCCTCACCCCTCAGACTGTACATGCCATGGCTGAGGGCTTGCTGGGAGCTTGGGGAGGTTTTTTCCCAGCTCCTGGCTGGTCCCAAGGCCAGACTCGCACAGTTCGTGCTGCTGGGAGCTGCTCTCCTGTGCCAGCAGGACCTGCTGTCTGCTGGAGCCCATCCTGCCAGAGCCCAGGCTCACCCCCCAGCCCAAGGGGGAGCTGAGCAGGGTGGTGGGAGCTCCAAATGTGCAGGATTGGGGCTCTGGGGGGAAAAGCCTTTTCCGACCAGTGCAGTGGGGTTGGCGAGTTGCTTTGTTTTCCTTTGGCTGTTGTGTTGGATGTTTGTGGTCGGATCAGAGCTCAGCTTTGCCTTCTGCTGCATCTCCCAGGGAAGCTGGAGCCCTGTGTTTAACACAGGGAAAATTACTGACAGGGAGAAATCCCTTATCTGCAGTCCCATCTCCGTTAGTCATCGGCTTTTCCATACTGCCTTCGACAGCCCAGCGAGAAAGGAACAGTTTCTGTCACAAACGAGAGGCTCTGTGGGTTTTCCAGACATGAAAGGCACTCTGGAAAATTACTGTCTTCCAGTAGAAATTGTCGATGAATAAAAAAAGAGCAGATCCATTGGCAGATTTTCTGTAGATTTTATTTTGTTTTCCATGTCGTTTTTCAGACTTGGTATTGTTTCCACTGGAAGCTCCGAATGGGGCCGTGAAATGTGGTAAATTACCAGTGCTGGCTGCAGCAGGAATGAGCATCTCTTGGATTTGGCTTTTTAGCCAGGAAAGAAAGAGAGCAGCTGCTCTCAGTGATTTCTTGTTTTCTGTCTCTGCTCTCGTCCTGCTCACGCTGGTGCTGTACCATGCAGAGAGGGCTCCTGTGTGGGTACTGAGGATGCCACCTCCTCACCCTGCCAACCCTCCCAGCTCCCTGGAAACTACTTCTAATGTCAACATTATAGAGATATTGCTCAGTGCTGCTAATTTATCACTTCTACCAGATGGGGAGTAAGTAGCCTATTAACATTCACAAAGTGAGCGTCCAATTCCTTCACATTTCTAAACACATCACCCTGGGATTCCTAAGATTTATGGCGTGGAGTTTTCCCATGTTCTGAGCCCCTTTGTGGGGCCTTGGGCTCCTGGAGGTGTGCAGGGGCAGGAGGTGCTCGGGGAGCTCTGGGGAAGGAGCACAGATTTGCAGGGTGGCAGTCTGAACTCAGGTATTTCATTCACTTTGGTCTGAGTGTAAAATCCAAACTATTTTCCCAAATATTCTGATTATGGTGAGGAGTGTTGTGGCTGAAGTGGGCATAAGGTCAAAGATGCAAGTTTGTGGTGCAGCAGTGAGGAGGGGTTCTTGTGCTACTGCTTGGAGGTGTCTTAGAAGATCAGCAGGTTTTGAACCCACTTCTCTAATATCTACCTCCAATATTGCCATTTTGCCAATAACACCCCTCTCTCCAGCTCACTTCTTTGCTCCCCCTCCCCCAAATCCCAAGCCCCTTTGTCTGCCCCACAGAACAACTTCTCTGTCTTTATGGGATAATTAGTGTGGACAATTGCTGCTTTTCCCATTGGGTTTGAGATGCAGTGAGCCATGAAGGAATCTGTAATGACATGAAAAGTCACTGGAGGCGCGGATGGTGGCTGAATAGCAACAGTTACCTCTCTGAATAGATTAAATTAAAAAAAATAAAGCTTTGTGTTCGGCGGGGGGAAGGGAGGATTCACTAATCTTTTTGTACATGACAATGTGGTTTTGTATCTCGGCAGCTCAAGGAAGAAATCAGGCAGGGCTTTGCCAGACTGGAGGAGCCCTTGGCAGGACTCCTGGCCATGCTGGAGAGCAGCAGCGACTGGAAGGGGAAAGGGCATTCCCTGGGGTATTGCATCACCACGGAGCTGCAGCTTTGGATCAAAGAGCATCCTGCTGTCCCACAGGTTAGCAAAAGAGAAAGCAAGAGAGCTGGGAGAGAGGAGAGAGCAGTTGAATTTAATGTTCCTCAAGTATCTCCAGTTTCACTTTATTCCAAAGTGCAGCAGCTCCTCTGTAGCCTTGGAGTGTGACAAGGTGTGGAACTCACAGTGAGATGTTGTTGGTGGTGGCATGCTGGCCTGAAAATGAAATCATGCTGGAAGCTGTGCTGCCAGAGCTGCTTCCCCTCCAGAGCTGGGGTTTCCATCTCTCCAGATCAAACCACTCCGATGGAGCCTTGCTCCTGCAGCCTGTCCAGGCTGGAGGCTCTCCCACTGGAGCCCACATCCCTGCTGTCAGGAGAAACCCACTGCAGAAATCTGCTCTGTGTGTTCTTCCAGCTCTGCAAATAGGAGCCAGATATTGTAGGATTGCTTAATTCCTGCCATATGGTGGAATGCAGAAAATGGGAACAGCCTGCCTTTTCAGCAGCTGAATGATTAGTTCTGTAAAGTTGGGTCATCAGATTATATATCCTAATGTTTACCATTCCTTCTGCCTTCAGATATTCTGACCTACTGAGATTTTCTCTTTTCTGTGAGCTTTTGGCTCCAAACTGCAGGATACTTTTATATTTGTGTTGCTTCCTTTCCCATTTTTCCCAGTGGCTCTGGTTAGATGTTGAGCTCTGCCATTACAGGATCAGCAAAGAACAGGGGAGTGCTGCTGGCACTGAAATTCCTGTGTCATGGGGGAATGATCACGTGGATTAATACCTGTGTCTGTGCATCTTCTGATGGTGCTTTTGCTTTTCCTACCCTTCATGCACCCAGCAGCAAGCCTGGGAATGAAAGTGGAATTCCTATATCCTGATAGGTGAGATGTCCCTGGAGGGGAATCGCTGGAGTCAAAGATTTTCTGCTGGGAACTAGAGGGGAGAATTTCTGAAGAGCTCTGTTAGCACAGAGGGTATTTTTCCAGTTTCAGATTTTACTTTTGCACAAGGCCCTATCCCTTCTCCAGAATCACCCCACAAACATTCTGTGTTCTTAAACTGGACGCTGTGAAAGAAATGTGTGTGACATTGTTGTGATTTCTGCCTGCAGACTCCATGGGGAAAGGGAGAATCCCTTCTGGAGGAAGTGGCTCACTCTGTTTCAGCTGCCCTTGAACCACAGCCATCTTTACCAGACCTGTGTTTGATTGGTTTTTGGTTGTTTTTTGAAGTCTGGCACCAAGCTGAAGGAGCTGCAGGCCCGTGTGCTCGGATTGCTCTCGCAGTGCCCAGCGAATCTGCTGGAGCCCCTGATCAGCATTTACCAGCTCCACACAGCAGACAGGACCTCTCTGCTCCAGCATGTCACTCAGCTTTATCTCCAGGGCGATTACAAAGAGGTGGGTCATGTCTTTCAAATAAATTTACCTTCCCAGCTCTCTGTGAATGTCTGTGTCCTTTTTTCTGGATGCATTTCAGTGTGAGTTCTGTTTCCCCCCAGCAGCTGCAGGCTGTGAGTGCTGCAGCCCACATGCTCTTCCCATGCACAGGAGCAGCCTGGGCTCCACCTTGGCTCTTCTGCCTGAGGACAGAATGCCAGGGAATCCTCTCTCCACTCCTCTGCTGCCCTTTGAAAGTAACAGGTTCACAGGCTTTCATTTGGAGAGTGTGAGGGGATGGTTGTGGTCGTTTTTCTTTGTCCTTAGCAAGAAAAGAAGGAATTCTAGTCCTGGTCATAGAGCTGCTGTGCTGTCTCCAGCCCTCCTGCAGCCAGAGGAAAACCTCACTGCTCCCATGTGATTGCCCCAACCTCAGGTCTCAGCTGGAGGAGTTTTGAAGCCTCTTTACCACCGAGGCTCATTTTCCAGCTCTGTGACACCTCCTGTGTTTGTGTTGGGGTGGTTGATGCAGGCAGGAGCTCACCTGGCCCAGGATCTGGGGTGTTTTACCCCATTCTGCAGCACTGCAGCATCTCTGGCCTGGCTGCCCCATCCCTGGCACTGTCCCAGGCCAGGCTGGACAGGGCTCAGAGCAAGCTGGGACAGTGGAAGGTGTCCTGCCCATGGCAGGGGTGGCACTGGATGGTCATGAAGGTCCCTCCCCACCATTCTGGGACATTTCTTTTTTAAAGGCCAAAGGATTTGTTTTTCTCCCGTGGTTCATTTGGATGGTGCATAACAACTTGATCTTGTTTAGCTGAAGTAAAAACTCAAATAAAATCCTGTTCTTCAGTAAAGCTGAGTTCCCAAGTGACCTCCTGGGATCCCATTCTTGTTGGTTTCTTTCAGTGCTGAAACAAAGATATTTTGTATTTGGTTTGAAATTCCCAGGTAGCTGCTTGAGACTTACTCTTGTGCTCAAAAACTTTTTGAATGTGAGTATTTGACAACTGCAACAGAAATTTCTTATTTGACTATATTGAAGAGGGATTTTTAGGATTTTTGGCTCCACAGATATTTGTTGTTTTCATTAGAAATACAGTTTCTAGATCCAGCTTTGGAAAGCTCTAGGGTTTTTTGGTGAAATTGTTGTTCTGTTTTTTCTTTCACAGCAGAGCTCATTTACTGCTCATTCCCAGAGTGAAGAACAGGAAACCTCAACAGCTTCTCACTCTCAGCCATAGCTTTCTTCTAGCTTTGTTTTATTACCAGAAGGGGGAATAGAATTATCTTCAAAAACAACAGGAAGTCTTTTACTGCTCTTGGGGACTGAACATACCTAAGTCAGACTAACCCCAGCCAACCTGGAGCTGGGGCTCTGAGTGCTGCAGTGGCTCTGGGTGTCTGTCTGGCTGTCTGTCTGTCTGTCCTGCTCTTCCCAATCGCTCACTGGGGCAGTGGAGCAGATTCACATGCAGGATTTTTGGCTCTTCAGTCTCTCACCTGAAAGGACAGAAATCCCTACAAATCCTGGCTGTCATTATTTGTTTTCTTGCTGTACTTGCAATAAAACACCAGGAATTTTACAGTTTACTACTTAAAAGGGCTTATAAAAAAGATTGCATTTTTCATGGGCAGATAGTGATAGGACAAGGGCAACTGTTTTAAGGTAAAAGAGGAGAAATTTAGATGGGATATTGATAGGAAATCCCTCCCTGGGAGGGTGGGCAGGCCCTGGCACAGGGTGCCCAGAGCAGCTGTGGCTGTCCCTGGATCCCTGGCAGTGCCCAAGGCCAGGCTGGACATTGGGGCTGGGAGCAGCCTGGGACAGTGGGAGCTGTCCCTGCCATGGCAGGGGTGGGACAAGGTGGGCTTTAAGATCCTTCCCACCCAAACCAGTCTGGGATTCTGGGATTTATTCTAGAGCAGGTTATTCCCTTTGTCTGTGGTGTGCAAACCATGAACATCCTCTGCCCTGAGAGCTCAGGCTCCTTTCCCTCATGGAGGCTTTGGAGAAAGTTCCCTTTGGAAGATGAGATCCCAGAGCTCCCTGGGGATGGCCATGGCAGGAGTTTGTTCCTGGAGCACCTCTGGCCCTCACACCTGGTTTGGGGGAGCTGGTCAGAGGCTGAGCCCGGGGCTCGGGGCACAGAGGGGCCTGGGGACAGGGGGAGCTGGCAGCTGTGGTTTGGGCTGTGCTGAGGAGGCACTGCAGGGAGCAGCGCCAGCGGATGGCACTGTGCTCCCGGCATGCAGGGAGGCACTGGGAGCCGGGAAAAGCAGGGATGTGGGGCTTGAGGTGTCTGAGCTCTCCGGGGTTTTACCTTCCTTTTGTGACAGGAGCCTGCAGCTGCTGCAGGAGCAGTGAGAGCTTTGAGCAGGGCGAGCTCTGCTCCTCGTGGTCCCCGTGGCATGGGGAGATGGGGAGGGTTCAGTGTTCCTGCTTGGGGAGTTCCAGTGAAGCACAGCAGCCTTGTCCTTGTCCCCTTCCAGAGCCCCTCCGAAGGCAGCCATGGCTCCAGGCCCCGCTCCTGGGGCTGGGGGATATGTGCTGCAGGAAGGGACCCAGAGGAATGGAGTGTGGGGAGGTCTCAGCACGGATGTGGTGTGGCAGGACAGGGTGTTGGGGTGTGGGGAGGGCTCTGGGTGCCCTGGTGTGGCAGGACAGGGTGTCTGGGTGCCCTGGTGTGGCAGGACAGGGCTCTGGGTGCCCTGGTGTGGCAGGACAGGGTGTCTGGGTGCAGGGAGGGCTCTGGGTGCCCTGGTGTGGCAGGACAGGGTGTTTGGGTGCCCTGGTGTGGCAGGACAGGGTGCTGGGTGCCCTGGTGTGGCAGGACAGGGTGTTTGGGTGCCAGGACAATGCCGGGATTCAGCAGACCGGGGGTAATGCAGCGCGAGCGGGGCTGCGAGAGGCCCTGAATAGGCCAGGCTGTGCTGGAGAAGAATGAGGGGTAGGCAGAAGGCAAGCTAGTGTTTCATGGTCATCTTATGTTACACTTCAGCCTTTCAAAGAGTGTCTGGGGCTGCTTGAATGAACCTCTCTTGCACTGCGAATGCGGGAGCCCGGAGACAAAGGGGACTCTTGTCACTGGCAGGCCCCTTTGGGGAATAAAAGCCATTGTCACATGAACAGGGGCAGTCTGGCAGGCTGTGCATGCTTCAGTGCCCCATGATATCGCTAAGTCTCAGCAGAAATCACATTCAGGGCCCTGTCAGCTTTGATTAGCGGGGTCTCATGACTTAATGTGCTGCGATATTTCATGTCTAAGGGTGGCGGCTGTCTTTCTGGGGGATGAATGCCCTCTATTGTCCACTGAGTTATTTTATTTACATTTTTTAAACAGCTTATAAAGGTAAAAAGATAGCTGTGCTTAAAGAAAAAAATCAAATTCCTTTGCTTCTGGATCAGCAGTGAGTGCTGCTCGGGTCAGATACAGTGAAACTTGTTTTCACAGTCAGCATCAAAGTTCTCGTCTTGTTTAACAGCTTTATAGTAAATTCTGAACAGGTGGCAGTGGAGCTGGGTTTAGGAAGGAAACAATAAATAATCTTTTTAGCCTCTGACAACCAGAAATATTCTTGGGCCTGAGAGACCTCCCACTCCAGCCTCTGTGTTGGTGACTCGCAGAGTTTTTCTCTCCTTCATCACTTTGGGTCTTAAACGAGAATATTGGATGAAGCCATTAGTATTTTATTTTTGACAGGATTTTCAGTTCCTGTCCATTCAGATTTCTCTGTTTTCAAAAGCAGAGTGTATTTTTTCTTCTAATGTTTTATCCATCAATTTCTAGAAATAATGAAGGCTCATATGTTAAATTTGGTTAATGTTTGCTCTTTCAATTAAGATGATGTGGGTTATCTGGTGGAGCTCACTTAAAATTTGACATAAGGTGAGTTGGAGTGCCCAGAGAAAAAGCTTTGCAGGCACAGAGTTGCAAGTTTCAGTCAGCAATACTACTACAGACATAATAGAAAGAGGTTGACCAGAGTTAAACTTAAAGGAACACAAATACTGGAAAGTATAAAAATGGGCAGTTCAGTCCCCACCATGACGTTCAGGTTCAGTGCAGGGATGTTCTGGACAGGGTCAGGGGTGGTGGTGTTTGTAGCCCTGCTGCATCCCTGGTGCTCCACATGGTGTATCTTTGCAGATCTGTCAGTAGAGATCAGTATTAGCATTGATTGAGCACAGTAATGGATAATCAGAGTTTGGATTTCTTCACTCTGGCTTCTTCTGAGCTGTTCTCAGGCCAGGGAAAATGTCTCTGATATTGCTTCTTATCTCCATTCGCCACCTTAATTACACAAAGACTCCTTCAGCTCTTAGTGTATTTTAAAGTGCAGGCATTTGTATTTCCTTTTTTCTTTTAAATTAAGAATCATTCTGGGTAAGAAGCCCAAGGAAGATGTTACAGCAGTTGTTTCTCATGTGAAGATGATGGATGTTTTAATGTCCACCCCCTTTTCCTCTGAGCTTACCCTGCTGCTAGAGGACAGCTTTGGTGGCACGTTGCCTGCCAGGTGATCCCCTCTGGAGCAGAGGGAGCCCACCCAGGGGCCATGGGCCACTGCTGGCCCTCCTGGGCTCCAGAGCCACCTCTGCCCTGGGCTGAGCCTGGGGACTGCTGGGGAAGGAGCTCCAGCATGCCTGGGAGCCATAAATGAGATGGGAGAGTTCTGCTCCTCCTGCAGGTGTTGCTGGGCCCTGGGACAGCTCTGGGAGAGCCCTGGGAGAGCCCTGGGACAGCCCTGGGTGTGCAGCAGATGCAGCAGGGCACAGTCTGTGCCCCCAGCACCCCCAAACCTCGGGCAGTGCTCAGAGCATGAGGAGCAGGTAAACCCCTGTAAAACTGCTGGGAGCTGAGGGACAAACCAGAGAGGGCTGCTTTCAGTTCCCTCTTCCCTCACCTGTGCATATTCCAGCCTGGACTGGTACTTCTCAGTTTAGTTCTCTCCCTCTCCCTCAAATTCTTGGGCTGGGACTGAGCTGTCACTGCTCCACGTCCATGGTCCCACTCCTTCCTGCTCTCTCGAGTGTGGGCCCGAGGAATGTGGTGCTGCCCTGGTTCCTGCAGCCCTTCCCTCAGCCAGCTGTGTGTGCAGAGTGCCCTTGAGCAGGAGGTGATCAGCCATGGAACCTGATGTCATCCAGGGTGCAGGGATGCACTCAGAGCTCAGCAAAGCTGATCAGCCACAAGTTTGAAATGAGTGATTCCAAAACACAAACCAGATGTGCCCAGTGATTAATACCTGGTGAGCCTTTTACTCCATTATTTCTGCCATTGTCCAGGCTCTGATCACTGTGATTTTCTTGGAGTTCATGTTGGTTCCTCCTCTGCAAAGTCTCCTTCTGTTGTTTGGTTTATTCTTTGGGTTCTCAGGAATTCCTCGCCCTGTGTTCAGGAACAGAGCAGTGAGTCAGGCACAGGCTCTGCATCTGTGCTGTCCCAGCTCGCTCCCAGCAGAGCCAAGTGCAGGAGTCATCAGAAACCTCTGGTGTCTGTTCTGGCTCAGCACTCCAGGCAGTTCTCCTGGAGTTGTTCCTCTGCTGTGAGCCCCACCGTGGGAAAACTGCTGAAATTGTCAGTGCAGACACCACCCAAGTGCACATGCCCTTGCAGATAAGATCTTGTGTGGCTTCCTGCACCTCGTACTGTACGTGGAAAGAATAGTCATTTTTCGATGAGACAGAGGCAGTTGCACTCAAAACAAGGCAGGAGGAGCAGGTGTTGGTGCAGGGTGTCTGGGCTGTGCTCGTCCAGAACGTTCCCATGCTCGTGGCTGTGCCTTTGCCTGAGTGCAGGAGTGTTCTGGTGCTCGTGGCTGGGCCTGAACATGTCAGGTTTGGGGAACTTCCCCCATCCTTTGGTCACCTACACGTGGGTGAGGTAGAATTCAGTGGATCCTGCCCCAGCCTCAGCCAGCCCTCTGCTATGTTTGAGGTATTTATCCATGGGAGAAAAAACTATTACAAAACGTCCAGATAGGATTTTTGCATTCACCATCATTTAGTCAAGGAATGGCCCAGAGCTCCCCGAGGCTGAGGAGACTCAGGAGCTTGGATGGGGTCTGGATGAGGCAATGGCCATTCCTCACTTCCCTCTCCCGTGTCCCTGTGGGGCTTCAAGGCAAGAGAGGGACCAGGGTTAGTTGTCCTCTGGGGGTTCGGTACAGGCTGGGCTCGTTATGTGCAGCAATAATGGGAATTATTGCCGTAATTAGATTGTGCTAGAAGCTCTCTGTGGGTGAAATGTGTTTTGTGCAAAGGCTCCTTGTACCCCCAGCCATGACAAGAACGTTCCCTTTGGAGGCTGAGGGGGTGAGCAGACCCTGGTCAGTGTCAGTATCTCAGCATTCCCCAGAGCTTCCCCGTGTTCCTGCATCGTACCTCGGCCTTTGGCTCTTTCTCAGCCGGCGGAGTGGGGGGCTCGGCTGCTCAGGGTCGGGGATGCCCTGCTGATCCTGCCCCAGGATTTGCCGCTGGATGAGCGGGATTGGCACATTCACCTCCCTGGCTCTGCCTCCAGCCCAGCGCTGGCTCCGGGTGGGGAGGGGGCTTCTCACCCGTTCAGTTACAGCCTGCTCGGGATCATTAAAGTGTTTGTTTTCTGAGTCAAAATGAGCCTGCGAATGAGGTGTTGCTTTGCCGGAGATCTTATCGGCTGTAAACAGACTGTTAAAAATAGGGTCGTTTTACACAGAACTTGTTTGTGGAGTGAAACAATTCAAAACACGATAATAACAAAACAAAATCTTAAAATAGCTCGGAGTTGAGACCACAGACACAGCTGCCAAGCACTTTCATCTTTATTACAGTTACTCATATCTCTTCTCTTACTATTCCCATTGTAAACAGGCTGATGTTATCTCTGCCGGCCTCCCCGCTCAGCCCAGCCCCTGCAGCTGCACCCTGATCCAGCCTGGTGCCTGTCTGCAGGGCCCAGCTCCTCTTCTCCTGCCATGAGCAGCTTCGGGCATGGACAGGGCAGCTGCCCTGCTCGGGGCACGTTCCTGCTGCGGGAACCATTGCTCTGCTGCTCTGTACCTGCCTGAGCTGGACGATGTTAAACTGCTCTTCAGAACCAGCACTTTAACACTGGGCCAGGCTGCCCAGAGCAAGGAGTCACCATCCCTGGAGATGTTCAGAAAGTGTGGATGTGGCGCCTGGGGAGGTGCTTTGGCAGTGAGCACTGTGGTGCTGCTGGGCTGATGGTTGGATCTGGTGATCTCGGAGGTCTTTTCCAATGATTCCATGAACATCTGTGTGATGGGATCTCCTCTGTGTGATCAGAGCTCCTCTGTGTGATGGGATCTCCTCTGTGTGATCAGAGCTCCTCTGTGTGATCAGAGCTCCTCTGTGTGATCAGATCTCCTCTGTGTGATCAGAACTCCTCTGTGTGATCAGATCTCCTCTGTGTGATGGGATCTCCTCTGTCCTCCAGGCCAGCTCTGGGGAGCTGAGTCTGCCAGCCCTGGGCAGGGAAGGGAGGGCTCCCCACGCTTGGGACGAATGGACATCTGTTGTTCTACACCTTTGGGACAGGGTGGAATATCCAAGCAGGGGAAGAGGAAAACCCAGCCTGACACCAGGCATGTTCATCTGATTAAGTCACCTGTACAGTTAGTAGAGCTGGAGATAAACCTCTGCCATGAAGATAACAGTGCTGCAATTAGGTTAATCTGAACATTAAAAAGCCATTAGGGAGCTGTTGGATGTTGCAGTTAAAACTGAGGCTACAACAGGAGGTACTAATGAGATCAAATGGTGAAACAAGGCTTTGAGAGTTCCTTTTTTTTTCCTTTTTAATGATTTCTTTTAATTCAGCAAAATGAGGAGCTGGGAGGAGAACAAAACCAGCAGCCAAAGCTTTGGAAACCCAAACCCCTTCTTCAGGTCCACAGCAGAAGTAGCAGCCTTCGACTTGAGAATAGTTGCTCAGCTTGAACACTGTGTTGTTAAACTGATAATGTGAAAGAAGCAGCTCTTTGCCTCTAACTTGTGGAATAGTTATGAATTCTGCAGTAAGGGAGAGTTTGGCTGAGGTTTAGCTGGGCTCAGCAATGCTCTTGTGCCTTTCTGTTCAGTCTCTGCCTTAGTGGTGGTTCTTCTTCTTGTCACTTGGAGTTCTTGGTTTCTCTTTCCAAGATGAAGCCTGGACTTCCAGTGAAGCAGTGTTAAAAAACCATGAGCCACCCACTCTGCAGAACACGTGCTGCCAGTGATGGGGTGAGCTCAAAGGCAGGGTGAGGCTGATGAAGTTAGCTCAGGAAGGTGTGGTGGGTCAGGGTTTTTTTACCCTGACACTGATAGGAAATCTCCATCCCTGCTGGTTTTGTCCAAGTGCTTCACTTTCTTTCTCCCCAACTACTTGATCTTTAATTTTTGCTCCAGGGGCTGTTGCTGCTCAGGATGTGCAGCTCTGCCAGGAGTGTTCTTGTACGTTTGTGGAATGAATGTGGCCAAATGTTTGCAGGATTTGTGCTTGACAATGTAACAGAAATAATTAATACATTAAAAATGTGTCTAACAGCATTTTTACTTCACTTTGGAATAATGCCCATTTATCAACTGTAGGATTCTTCTTAATACACAACTTTTTTCATGTTTTCTAGGCAGCCATACTGAGTATTAAGCTGAAATTACAGCCAGATCAAGATGTAGAGAAGGTGAGTCATTTTCTCCGCAGGCTCCTCTCTCATCAGATCCACCTTTTGTTCAGCAGGAGATCCACCAGGGCCCTCCACTCCTGCTGCCTTTCACCTGAGGCTTTGCTCCATTCCCAGGCAGTGCCTGTTGTGTTGATTTTACACCTTTACATCGAGGTTAGGCACAGAGTGAGTTGGGTTAGACCCCACTCCACCTCCTGCCTGGTGTTTCTGGATGCTGTAACAAACCCTGGCTGTGCTCCTCACTGAGGCAGAGATCAGTGCCTTGCTCACATTGGTGTTACAGGTGTCACAGCACTCTTGTAGGCAGCCCTGGTGGCCTGGGCAGGGCTGGGCTTGCTCTCGTGCTCCATGGGGATCAAAGGCAGGGCACATTGCTTTCAGTGTCATTCCTTCTCCTAGATGTGCACCCCACTGCTGCTCCAGGATAAAGCCAACCTGGTGGAAGATTATGTGGGAGAATATCCTGAGCTCCAGAGGAAGCTCCTGCAGACCCTGGACACATGGTGTGACCCCAGCTTCAATATCAGAGACATCGCAAGGTGGGAACACTTGTCCTTCTGAAGGGCTGGGGCCAAGGTGCTGCAGAGCACAGTGTGGCTGTCCCTGGGTGTGTCTGTCTGTCCCTGGCTGTGTCTGTCTGTCCCTGGCTGTGTCTGTCCTCTGGCTGTGCCTGTGTCTGTCCCTGGCTGTGTCTGTCCCCTGGCTGTCTGTCTGTGATCATGTCCCAGCATAAGGGACTGCAATATATTGACTTTTTGGCTGAAAAAGAGGAAATTCTGCCATCTGTGCCAGAGCCTTCTCCACCAGCCCAGCCTGTAGGACAGGAGAGTCCCTGCTATTGACAGATGCTCCATTCCTGCCAGTGCAAGTGAGAGCTGTGCAGGACACCCCAGCAGCAGAGCAGTATCAAAGCTTCCCACGGAGGCTGGAGCACTCAGCCTCTCGTGCTTTGCCCCAGACAAGGGTGACTTTCAGTATTGGTTGTGCAGGTTTGGCAGGAAGATAGCACTGTGGTGAGGTGGCAGAAGAACAAGAGATGCAAGTGGTTAAACCTTCCTGTGCTCATCGAGCCATGGTGTGTGCTTTCATTTCTGAGTTGCCTCTCACTCGAGTAACTGCTGTCACTCAGAGCCAGCAGCACAGGCAGAGTCACACTGTAGCTGCAAGAGTTGCTGTCAGCTCTGAAAAAGAGATGAAAAGGAGTTGCTCACTTTTCTTTAGAATGAGTCTCTGGACTTGCTTCAAGTCATTGAGTGAAATTGCTGTGGTTGTGCTGTTGGCTTTTCAGTGTACCTTGGGGCCTGTCCTTACCCACATCCCACAAACCCCAACCCCTCAAATATCTGCTGTTGGGGAGCCAGCCTTTAGGTGATGCCACAGATGTGCCTTTCTGGTGTTGTTACAGACCATATCAAGGCCTGTCCAGGTGCAAACCAGAAAAGTTTAACCGCAGAGTGCTCAGCAAGCTGGTCTTCAGGCTCCTGGAGAGATTCAGCGTGGACCCAGGTATGGGATATTGCAACATATGTGGAGTTATCTCCGTAATGAAGAACAGACAGAGGCAATTTGTCTTCTTCCATGTTCATCAAGGAATCTCTGCTGTCATTTATCCTGGGGAATTTCAGGGTTTAATTAATGATATTGAAAAACAAAGCTGGTAAGTTATGGGAATTATCACTTTGTGCTGTCGAAGAATGAAGTGCTGGTGACTAATAGAGTGCTTCTGCCACGATCTGAAATAAATCCTGACCTCAGCATGGCTCTGCATAAACACACCATGGTCAGCTCTGAGTTATGGCTCCATTCCTCTCACATAAGAGGCAAGTCATTATTCACTGGGGATCTGTTTTCTTGAGCTGCGGGTGTGTCAGCTGGGAGGAGATAACCCTTGGGAAGCAGGAGCCTCACAGCTCTTTGTATTCTTTGCTGGGGTTGGTGGGGGAGCATTTTAAGCCTTGCAAGAGATGTGGCACATTTTCCATCACTTCACCAGCAGCTCTATAACAAAACCTGCTTTGCTTTGGTTCTCAGCAGGGGCTGTTGGTTTTCTTCTCTCTGGGGCCTTGCACCAGACCCCTTCAGGTGCTCTGGTAGCTTTTGCCCTGCAGAGGTTCCCATCATCAACCCAAGGTGTGCAATTCGCTTTTCTTCGACTGAAAAGGATTTTCTAACCACAAATTGAGGGCTTATTACACCAGTCAGCAACACTATTGCATATTAATCTTCCCATCTTCAGACTGGTGTGCAAAAGTGAACAAGATAAACTCTCATTGGAGGGAAAGTGGATATAATTAAACCCAGCACGTTGGTGTGAAAGATGAGACATATGGGGATGGTTTATTTAGAAATTAAAAGCTTCCCAGGAGTTCATGAGTTCTCAGTAGTTTTCCCTCCTTGACAGTGCTGGGCATTCAGTTGGCTGTGTTGTCTTTGATGATCTGTAAACAGAAAAGAGTTGTTCCCCTTTCCTTAAGAAAGCTCCAGCAAGGGTTTGATATAATGGTGGAGGTGAAATGATGTAACTGTTCACGTGCCAAATCCTGGGAAATAATAACTAAAGAAAAGAAAAACCTGGGAGAGGAGCATGTGTTGGGCTCAGGTGCACTCTGTGCAGATGTTGTAGCTGCTGCTGCTAATAATGGCCAGATCTTGATGGTCCTCCACAGGATTCACTGTGAGGAGGTTCCTTGAGGTAAATACAGATCCCATTCCTTCCAGACCAATGTCCTTCCAGACCAATGTCCTTCCAGGCCTTTTCCCATGTGAGCTGCAGTGTCTGCAGTGCAGGGCAGTGCCTGCTCAGGAGGGCTGCCCACCTCTGCTGTGTGACAGGGGATGTGGGCACTGGTTTATCAGCTAAAGCCAGTGCTGGGTGACTGCCACAGCCCCATACAGGACAGCTGGGGTTCATTTTTTACATCACAGCACGTGTAATTGCAAGCAGGAATTCACACACTGCTGAGCTGTGGCTGTCAGTGTCCTTTGAAGTGCTTTGGAAGGGGATGAGTACCTGCACAGGAATTGCTGCCTTAGTGCTGGTTGTGTGGAACTGATTTGCCTGGAATAATGTGGCTTTCTTTGTTTTTCCATCTCTCCCCTCCCTTTTGCTGAATTTCTGGGTGTTATTTCTCCATTCTGTAGTGGGAGCAAGTCTGACTGGGAGGGAAAAGTACACAAAAAGTCATCAGGTTGGGCAAAACATACAGCTAAAAGAAACACTCATTTCTCTTGTTCTGAGCAGCTCCCCCAAGAGCTGGTGGTGAGGCAGAGCTCACACTTGTCACCTCACCTGGGCTCATCTGATGCTGTGACTGCTTTTGGTCTCCTCCTCCTGTGCTCCCACTCGCTGTGGGAGCCTGAGAGCAGCAGCAGAGAGGGAAGTGGCTTTGGTGAGAAGAGCTGGAGGAGGATGAGGTTTCTGAGTATGAGAAGGCAAACTCATGTGTGACTCAGTCCTGGCAGTTCCAAGTGGATGTGGAGATGGCACTCCCTGAGCTCACTCTTGCCCACTCACAGTAAATCACACTGGCTGCCAAGCAGGGCTGAGGTGTCCCTCAGCAGCTGAGATCTGGGACACTCCTGGGAATTGCCAGCCCTAAATGTCAGAGCCAAATAGGAGGTGGCCCAATATAAAAAAGATCTCACACCTCGGGGGAAAAAAAAAAAAAGCCATCCTCCTCTTAGATTAGTCCTGTTCTTTTTCAGAGCTGTGTTCCAGAATTGCTGATAACTCCCAAACAGGGCAGGGAGGTGGAAGAGTTTCTGCCGAGTCCCAGAGGTGTCCCAATAAACTGTGTGTGGATTTCGTTTAATTACCCTCGTTGGGGAAGGAAGAAGTTGGGCAGAAGTGGTGTGTGATTGAGGAAATTGAGGTTTATAGAGTCTTTCCTCACACCTGGGTCAGTGAGCTCTGGGTTAATGAGCCTGCAGCTTTTCCAGGCTAATTACTTAACAGTCTTTGGGGACGCTGTGAGATCGACATTATAAATGCAAGTTTCAGTCAAAACCGATCTCAGAGGTGCGGGAGCAGCCCCTTCCCAGGGCTGACATGGTCCACTCAGTTCTCTGCTGTGGTTTGGCACAGCCAGGACACACAGAGAGCTCAGTGAGGTTTTTCATTGACAATTCCCAAGCTCAGGGTAGAAAGGATCCTGCTCTGGGAAGTGTAACAGCCTCACCTGTTGGGCTCAGTGCCTCCGTGCCACGGAGGGAGGTGAGAGCCGAGTGACAGAGGGGAGCACCCGGGAGCTCCGGTACCGGCGGGGCTGCGCTGGGGCGGGGACACACGAGCGGCTCCGGGAGCGAGCGTTCGCCGTGGCTTCCGCAGGCTTTTAACGGGACCCGAGAGCGCCGTTCCCCTCGCCTGAGCGCCCAGGGGCAGCTCCGGGGCAGCTCCGTCCGTGTGAGCGCCCCGGCCGGGCCCCGCTCCGGGAGCGCCGCGCTGGGGGCAGCAGAGGGCAGGAGAGCGCCGTGCGCGCCACAGCTGCACAGGTGAGCCACAGCTGGGCCACAGGTGAGCCACAGCTGGGCCACAGCTGCACAGGTGAGGCACAGCTGGGCCACAGCTGCACAGGTGAGCCACAGCTGCACAGGTGAGCCACAGCTGGGCCACAGCTGAGCCACAGCTGGGCCACAGCTGCACAGGTGAGCCACAGCTGGGCCACAGCTGCGCCACAGCTGGGCCACAGCTGCACAGGTGAGCCACAGCTGGGCCACAGCTGCGCCACAGCTGCACAGCTGAGCCACAGCTGGCCCCACAGCTGCACAGGTGAGCCACAGCTGGGCCACAGCTGCACAGGTGAACCACAGCTGGTCCCACAGCTGCACAGGTGAGCCACAGCTGGGCCACAGCTGCACAGGTGAGGCACAGCTGCACAGGTGAGGCACAGCTGGATGTCTCCCACAGAAGCTCCCATTCAGTGGATCTCTCGGGGGGCCTGGAGGGGCCATGCCATGGTTCTGTCTGAAGTGCTTTGAAAACTTCCAGTTGGGTGGTGTTACTCATTTTTACGTTGATCTGACATCCTTTAGAGAGTGTTCCTTTCCATGAGCTGATGGTTTCTCCCCCAGGTATTGGGATAATATCCAGAGGAAGGATCACCATATTCACTGGTGCAATATCCTGTGTGGTAACTGCAGTGCTCTCCTTAGATGCTTTGAGGGGCAGGGTCTATTGTCACACTGTGGAAGATTAACTTAGAAATAACAGCTTCAGCCATTTCTGTTTGAGATGGAAACTTTCAGGTTCTGAGGTGATGCTTCAGGGCACCTGAGGAGCTGCTGCAAGCAGTGGACATGAATCCATACCCCTCTGATCCCAGGCTCTGGTATCTTTGTTCTCCCGGGTTTTGGTCCTGGGCATGTCCTGTGTGGGGCGTGGAGAGGGATAAGGAATCAGCTTCTCCCTGTGGGTGCAAATTCAAGGGAGGCTACAGAGAACTTTCCCATTCTCTGTGACTGTTTCTGACTGCTGGCCCTGCTCCTTCTGGCTCCCAGTGAGGAGGTTTTGGCCACTGAAACCCCAAGGGAGGCTTTGGTGAAGCCTTTCCCCGGCACCCAGCAGGAACTGACAGACACCTATGCCAATACCAGTTCGTATCTTTTATCTCCTGCCTTTATCTCTCCTTGCACTGGATTTCAAAACAAGGTGCTGTGTGAAGATCTTGGCTTTTGCACTTGTAATGAGCCATATCTAATGAAGATGACAGCAATGAAAATAATAACAACAAGTGTGGCTTGCTAGCTCAGCAGAACAATGCTCCCCACCCTCTTTGTGTGGATGGGGAGTCTCTTTCATGGATCTGTGCTTTATCGGATAAACTTCAGCCACAAGTTTACATCCTGAGTGAGCTGTTCACAACTGCTTCAATGAATTAACAACTCAGGGTCCAATTAAACCCGAAAGAATGCAGCCTCCAGAGACTGAGGTGGTGCCCATGTGAGGATGGGCCTAATTAAAGGTGTGAAGTCATTGACTGTGGAGCATATTGAACCAGGGAGTGGATCTTATCGCTCAGGGGTGGTGGAGGCAGAGATATGAGACCCAAGAATTAGCATTGCTAATCACGGATGAAAGTGTAAATAACAGTTTATAGCTGAGATAAAGCTGACAGTGTGTGAGTCTGTCCCTCATTGTTCCAAGTGTGAGGGCATCCTGCCTTCCACAAACCCAGTCTGACACCGGGGAAGGAAAAGTGTCATGTCTAGACAGTAACACTTCCAGGAAATGCTGTGTACTTAAATGTCTTTTTCCTTCTTTCAGCTCTCTGCCCTAATGTCATAAATCAGCGGCACTTGAAAACCCTGAATTACCTCTTTTACAAGAGATTTGTTGAGGTATGTGCTGTGTTGTGTGCGTGGCATGAGGATTCTTGTTTACATTTTGTTTACATTTACATTTTGAGTGGCTTAACTGAGATAATCAAAATGTATCAACAGGTTATGATGGAGTTTTTTTTCAAGTTCTGCCCCCCAGCTCTCCCAGTCCATCAGGGAAGGCTCTGATCTGTCTCTGCTGCCTGCCAAACCCACAGCCAGAGGAGCTGGGGAGGATGGAGCACTTCAGCCTCTGCATCTCAGAGCTGCAGTGCTGGATGACATCACTGTGGGGAGCTTGGTCATCCACAGAGGGAGCAGAGTGCATTTCTCCAGGTGTATTTGTTTAGCAGAGGGGAATGGATTCGTGATCTGGTGTTCTGCTCTCTCTGGCCTTCCACTTCCTTTGTTTTGGAGAATTTGCTTGATTTAAAGTATCCAAGCTGGCCAGTTACTTCCATTAAGGTACATTTGGCAGCTGTTTCTGGACACAGGCCCTTCTTCTGAGAGCTCTTTGGTGCTCTCTGTTTACCATTCTCAGCTGTGTCTGAGCTCTGCTTAAATGGCTCCTTTATCTCACTAATATTTAAATTACATGCTTGGATATCTTAAAGCTGTTTTCTTTGAGGCTCTTACTCCCTGTTTGCTCTTGTACCTTTCCATACAAGTGGCTCTGACACTCCCTGTTCCTCTGCCAGCTCTGGGGGAGACTCCTGGTGAGTCTCGTGCAGTTCTTGGCAGAGTGGAGAGCAGGTCCCATCCCAACCTTGTCCCCAGGTTTGCCTCTGAACTGCATTAGAAAGGGAATATGAACATAACAGTTTCCCTTCCCAGACGTCATGATTCCAATGGGTTTTTCATGAGTTGGCTGTTGAGAAAAACTGTATTTTTGTGATCCCTGAGATCCCTCCCTTGCTGGAGCCCTTGGGATGGCTCCCCTTGGGCTGCCTGCAGAGAGGAACAGTCTGGGGACAAACTGCAGATGGATTTTTGTGCCCTCTGTGCTGTGATGGGAGAGTTCCCTGAATTCCCCCTCCAAGGTGTGTTGTTCTGCTGTGCCCCAGCTGGAGACACTGAGGAGCTCAGGGTCCATTCCTTGCTCACAGGTAATGCCAGAGGGGACAATGGTGTTCATTTCTTGTTTGCTGTGTGGAACATCCTCCCTTTCCTAAGATGGCTCAGGAGTGATCTTGTCTTTTCAGAAAACCATGACTGAGGAGAACTGGGCAGACCACATCCAGGTGAGGTGGATTTCCCTCTCCTGCTTTTGCAGGGTTATTTGCTTGGAGGTTATTTTAAGATGTTCAGCTTATCCAGCTCTGGATGCTGTAGTCCTGCTATCACAGTTCTGCACTTTCTCAACACTTTGGAAGCAAAATTGTAAATGCAGGGAAGGGCAAGGGAGAACACTTACATTGCAATTACTTTTATGTCTTTGAAAATGCCTTAGTTTGGCTGGAGCCAAGCTAGAACGTTTGGACACCACTCTCAGGGATGCACAGGGGGGATTGCTGGGGTGTCCGTGCAGGGCCAGGAGTTGAGCTCCATGATCCTGGTGGGTCCCTTCCAGCTCAGGATATCCCATGGCTCTGTGATTCTGTGATTTAGATAAGATTATCAAGTACATTCTTTTACTCTCCTGCACTTACTTGTAAGTGAACACTACAAGTATTTACGTTGATTAATGACGAGGAAGGGGGAGAAGAGGCTGTCCTCCAGCAGCTGGCAAGGTGTGTGAGGAAGCTGGGGTAAATGTTACATTCCCTGGGCATGCTCTGGCCATTTTCAACAGGTGACTGTTTGATGTTGTGACCTCTCTGTCTTGTGCTGCAGGACACAAGGAATTTTAATAGCACAAGGAGAAGGGAGCAGGGTGGGTTTTTCTTGGTGTATAAACAAGAGAGTTCAGGCAATCATGGTTTGGCCTGATCCTACAATAAATACAAGTGTGACAATGAAACAGCACAAAATTCCATGGTGATACACCAGCAGTGGTTATTTATGTGTTCCTGATTTCCCTGTGGAACTGCAGCCTCATGGTGAGTGTTTGCTCCTGCTGTGTAACTCTTCTCAGGCTGAGGTCTGCAGCCTTTAGGGATTTCTGACAATCCCTCTGCAGGGTTGGCATGGGCTGTGAGGGGTGACAGGCCAGGCTGAGGAGCTCAGGGGTCTGAGGGCTCAGGCAGTGTTTGGACACACCAGCACTGCTGGGCTCTCCTGTGCCGCTCCAGGGGCTGCACACCAGGATCCCTGGGGGTCTCTGCCACTCAGGAGATTCCACAATTCCATGATTCTCACTTCGGGATGTGCTTTGGGTGTGTGGGGAAGGGGTTTCTGTTGATGGTGGGGTGTGGGATAAACATCTCAAGTGTCCCACTTTGGAGGCAGCAGGCTCAGGGTATCTGTGGGAGGTGCACGTGGGGTGCCTGGTGAGCCCTGAGAGCACAGAGCTGCATCCTGCACTGGGGCAGAGGGGTGGCTTTGCTTCCAAAGGATTCCAAACTCTATTTCCTGCTTGCTGCCAACTGATGTACTTTTCACAACTGTGTAATTATCAGCCGAGTGGTGCTGAAACTTGCCTGTTATCAGCCTGGCTCGGTGCTATCAGAGATCCCTGTCTCTGGCATGGCTTGAAAGCGATGGGAATCTGTACCTGTGCATCTGCAGGAAGCTGAAATAACAACCTGTGCAGGCTGGTGGCTGCTGCTGGCAGGGGAAGGAGGGAACAAAGGAAGGATCTTGGAAAAAGTTGTGGTTTTCGGTGCAAAAAGTAAAGTTGTCCAGACTTTATTGGTTTTGAAAGGTTGAGCTTTACTGGAGGGAATGGCTCAAAGTCCTCTCAGAGCTTTATAGAATCACAGGATCCCCGACTGGTTTGGGTTGGGAGGGACCTTAGAGCCCATCCAGTGCCACTTAACCATGCCCCAATTCCCTGGCTGCACTGGCTGGGACCACTCTGCCCTTGGGTGTGGTTTGAGAGGAGGGTGCAGGGCTACACCTCCCAGAAACGTGCCCTGCTTTCCCTCGGGCCCCCTTGTGCAGCTCCTCAGTCCCCCCTGGGCTCGTGGGGATGCAGAGATGAGCCCTGGGGCAGCTGTTCCCCGTGTGCTGCACAGGGAGAGCCTGCAGCTCATCTCTGTCCTCCTCCAGCTGGGACACTGAGCTAACTTATTTATTTAAAAATTTCTGACCATGAAAATCAAGCACTGTGCCAGCTCCTTCTCTGGGTGAGCAGGGGTCAGATGCTGGTAATTCCTAGGAAATGCAGAACTCCAGTTCCACTGCAGTTCAAGAGTTGTTATGCTGCTTGCAGATAATATTCAGAAATCTGCCCTTCTTTCTGTGCAATACATTGCAAAAACTTTGACAATTCCATACTTAATAGGTGTAAATTACCTTACACTGCAGCAAGGAGTTGATGTAATCTTATTTATTTGACCAATTAATTTCTAAATGGCAGTGGCTGATGCCAAGATTCTTTCTGTACAGGACCATTTTGACCTCAATTAAAACAGCTACCTCTGGAATAAAATGTAATAGCTGTTACATTCGAGGAGGGAATTTTTAAGGGGAATTTAAGGGGCAGAATGCAATTTATTTTTTCAAAGGTTTTTTTGTGGCCAGAACACCTGGCCAGAACTCCTGCTCTGGGGAGTCTTGAATAAGGACAAGGAGTCAAAAAGATCACTTTGCAAATACCCACATCCAGTGCTCTTCCCTGGAACCCCTGAGTTTAGGGAAACTTTCCAACTCTTCGAGTACAGCTACATCTCTGCAGTGTGAGGAGCTGCATATCCCCAGGGAGCGAAGCTGTGTGTGCAGGGCAGATGGGAATGGTGCTCTGGGGGTGATTAATAACTGACATGTCTCTCAGTAGAAGGCTGCATACAAAATTATCTATTCCTCTGGCTGGAGTGAAGTGTTTGTTCAGGGATGGGAGGGATTTCATCACTCAAACATCAAATCCAGCCTGGCTCTGTTCCTGGAAGGTGGAAACCCCAAAGAGTTTAACCAGCTCATGTGTGGAGTCCCCTGTTAGTGCTTATGGACTTCTTTAGCAGGAAATTGAACCAGTGGGTGATTGTTTTGTTCCTTCTGCCCTTTGAAGTCTCAGGGAGGAATCAGCAGCTGAAATAAATGCTCATGGTTCCACCAGTGCTGCTGCTCGTGGTGCTCGTGCTGAGCCAGCGGAGCCCAGGGGCTCCCAGGCTGGAGGAGTGTGTGAACATGCAGGAGCTGCTCCTGCTCTGGTTTTGCCTGCAGTCTGCCAGTTCAACCATCTGCAAAAGAATTACATTTCTCTTTCAACAGCTGCCATTGGAAAAAAGGTTTGATTTTTCTTCTCCTTTTCCCCTTTGCAGAACAGCTGGTATTTACACCTGGGTTAGTGACAGGTTTAAGGCCTGCTGTCTCTCTTGGGAAGTCAGGGCTGGGAGAATTGCTTTGTTTCAGGTCAGAACTGGCAGTCTTTCTTCTCCCAGTGTCCACTTGTTGCTCCCATCTCTCCTTCCATTCCTCTCCCTGCATTTTGCCCCCAGTTCAGGGACTAACAGGAGCTCAGTGGGGGTGACAGTGCTTTGGCACTCCTCCTGCTTCTTCCCTGTGCCATTTTCCTTGGATTCACTATTCCTGTTGGAGGTCTCTGGGGAGAACACACAGCCACAACGTGGCTTAAAGGGAATATTAAACCACAGACAAACTGGAGTTTGTAGAAGAAGGAAAAGTGGGAGGCAAGGTATCCATGTCCTTCCATTTTTCAGCTCAGTTTGTCAGTGGGGTCATTTATTGATTGGAAGCTGAAATAACACCAGAGTTACTGGGAAGCAAAAGGATGACTGCTGGGGCTGGTGCAGAGAACAGGCACACCTATGCCTGCCTCAGGAACTGCAATTCTGGGAGTTGGACTCCATGATCCTGTGGTTCCCTTCCAGCTCAGGATATTCCGATTCCATGGCTCTGTGGCTCAGTTCTGCCCTCAGGATGGAGAGCAGGCACATGTGCACCTGTACGAATGAAGTTTGCCCTGCTGGGCTAAGAGGAGGGGGAACTTTGCACTGAACAAAGGCCCAGCTGCTGCAGGAGAAGCACATGGGAAAAGCCAAACGTGGAGTGTGTTCTGTGCCTCCCCAGCTAAAGCAGAGTCTATCAAAGGGGGACATGTACAGTCAAATGTAAATACTTCCAGCTCCTTCCTGCATGGCTGAGGCTGTGTTCATTCTCTGTGAGACCTGGAGGGCTGCTGTGTCTACTGTAATTGTGGTAGTTTTATTTATAACAAATCCAGCCATTGCTAGATATATAAATTGTGGTTAAGCACAAAGATGCTGATGCATTCTGGTGTAATGTTACAGTAGGTACAAAGAAGCCAAGACAAACTGCCATCACTTGCTGTCCAATCTACCAAATTGTCAAAAATGTCCAAAATAATTTTAAAAGTCAGCCAAAAATTTCTCTGGAGTGATGTAAGATGTGTTTGCTCAATAACTTTGGAAAATCAGCCCCCATTTACTGAAGTGTGGATCTACAGGGCCAGGCTGGGGATTGACAGGAGCTGGGTGTCTGATCCTGCTTCAGGGAGGGATTGGCAAGGGATCCTTGGAAAGCTCAGGACCTCGGTCTTAAAACTGATGGCCAAATAGCCTTAATGTGCAAACGAATTAAGTACTGGAGAGTGAAGAGAGGAAACTGGAGAGAACACACTGGGGGGAAAAAATCTCCTTTAAATTGTTTTGGTGTGTTAGAGATGCATTCTGACCTTAGCCCCCTGCCACCAGCCAGGGCCAGCGTGCTGCTAAGCACTGTAATTACATTTCTGTCACTAGCAGGCATTCCCTCAGCAGCACGGCTTCATCAGGAGGAGATTTGGTATGGTATAAAGAAGAGCTAATTGGCTTATGGCTGTGGGTTGAGAGGTCAGGGTTAGATTAAGGAGTTAGGAGCAGCAGTGAGCTGTTCAGCTCCACTGGGGTGTGCCGGGGGAGGTTTAGTTCTGCCAAGTGGGAAAAGCATCCTAGGAGTAGGAAACGATACAGGAATGATGATAATGGAAAACCTTACAGGAATGTGTGGAACATATAGGTCCTTAAATCAACATCAGGGGTAGTGTCCAGGATATCTGTCACTGACTCCACACTGCAGCAGCCACAGGGTCCCAGAATCCCAGGCTGGTTTGGGCTGGAAGGAACTTTAAAGCTCATCTCATCCCAGCCCTGCCATGGCAGGGACACCTTCCACTGTCCCAGGCTGCTCCCAGCCCCAGTGCCCAGCCTGGCCTTGGGCACTGCCAGGGATCCAGGAGCAGCCGCAGCTGCTCTGGGCACCCTGTGCCAGGGCCTGCCCACCCTCCCAGGGAAGAATTTCTCCCTAATGTCTAATGAAAATCTCCCTTCTGTCAGTCTCAAACTGTTCCCCCTCACCCTGTCACTGCCTCTGTATAAAGTCACTCTGTCTCTGCTCTAAGCTCCCTTCAGGTACTGAAGGTCTCCCAGAGCCTTCTCTTCTCCCAGCTGAACAATCCCAGCTCCTGTTGGTGTCTCACTGAGTGAAAATGAGGACAGGCTCATTTCAAACAGGCAAATCCTCACATTCCTTTTGCTCCAAGGGAACCCTGTCAAGAGCCCTGATGTTGGCCTGTGCAGTCAAATAGTGAAAGGCAGGGAGAAGGTGGGACATGGAGCTTGGTGCTTCTCAGGGTAGGACAGAAGGAGAGGAGGGATTCACTAGTAAAACCCAAACCAAACCACAGGGCTCTGCACATGCTCTGTTTGCAGTTCTCACCTGCAGCTCCGTGGCAGGAGCCCCGCGATGCCCTCGCCCCGTGGGAGGTGCTGTGAGCTGGGGCTGTGCAGGTGTGGGGGCTGTGTTTGCCCAGTGCCACCAAAGGTTTCAGCCTTCACACACACACAGATCCTCTCTGCCCTTCCTACCCAGCCAGCAGTAAAACGATCCAGTCATTCAATAATCACCTGAGATTATTTCAGCCCTCTGAAATCAATCGTTCCCTGTCCGAGCGCTCACGATAGATACTGGCTCCTAAAGCCTGTGCAGATCAGCTGCCTTGCACACAGATAATCAGGCTGCTGGCAATTGATAGTTTGGCTGTATTATACTTTTAGGCAAGATTAGTTCCCCAGTTCCCTGCCAAGAAGAGAACCACATAAACAAGAGGATTGTTTAGAAACAAAAAAAGTTCCTCTTGACGGAGAAGTCATGTAAATGGGAAGAAACAGGAAACTAATCTTCCCTTGTTCACTCTGAAAGAATGCATATCTCTGAGGAATGTTGTAATTATGGATTTAGGAAATCAGTCCAATTTGCCAGGGTGTGAATTTCAAAGTTCATTCAGTCAACCCTCTCAAGCATTTCTCCTTCAGAACAAAAACCACCAGGAGCTGAAGTGTACCAAAAGAGATTAAAGGAGAGAAAAATCTACTGCCAAGCTTTGCTTTTGGGAAAGATCCTGCACAGATACTGATTATTGCTTTGGCTCTGAGCCAGGGAGGTTTGGACACGGATAAACAGAAATCAGTGGTAACCCATGTTTGTCCCGTGGGCATCTCTTTTCCATACACTAATGATGGGAAGAGTTTGTGCTCCTGAGCAAGTATTTCCATTGTCAGGAGTTTTGCTTATTTACTTAGAAGACTTTCCTAAATAGAAAAGAGGAGACTTTTTTTCTAAATGGAGGCTATGGATTCTCATTATGTATGTGACTGGGTATGGGAACACTTACTGGAGTTACTGGTGGGTTAATTGCACCCTGGTTAATGCCAGGGCTCCAAATGAACCAGGAGGGTGTTGGGGAGGCTTCGGCTCTCACACATCCCAGCAGGTGAGTGAGGTGTCACCCTGGGAGTTCAGCTCCCAGCAGGAGCACAGGGGCAGTGGTTTGGGGGGCACACAGGCAGTGGTTTGGGGAGCACACAGGCAGTGGTTTGGGGAGCACAGGGGCAGTGGTTTGGGGGCACACAGGCAGTGGTTTGGGGAGCACACAGGCAGTGGTTTGGNTTTGGGGAGCACAGGGGCAGTGGTTTGGGGGCACACAGGCAGTGGTTTGGGGAGCACAGGGGCAGTGGTTTGGGGGCACACAGGCAGTGGTTTGGGGAGCACAGGGGCAGTGGTTTGGGGGCACACAGGCAGTGGTTTGGGGAGCACAGGGGCAGTGGTTTGGGGGCACACAGGCAGTGGTTTGGGGAGCACAGGGGCAGTGGTTTGGGGGCACACAGGCAGTGGTTTGGGGAGCACAGGGGCAGTGGTTTGGGGAGCACAAGGGCAGTGGTTTGGGGAGCACAGGGGCAGTGGTTTGGGGAGCACGGGGGCAGTGGTTTGGGGAGCACAGGGGCAGTGGTTTGGGGGCACACAGGCAGTGGTTTGGGGAGCACAGGGGCAGTGGTTTGGGGGCACACAGGCAGTGGTTTGGGGAGCACAGGGGCAGTGGTTTGGGGAGCACACAGGCAGTGGTTTGGGGAGCACAGGGGCAGTGGTTTGGGGAGCACACAGGCAGTGGTTTGGGGGCACACAGGTAGTGGTTTCACTTCTTCCCACATCTGCAGTGGCTCTGTCCCTGTCCCCACAGTGGGCTCAGCTCTGGCAGCACATGGAGCTCCTCTCTCTGTGGAATTCCTGCAGACAGATCCTGTAGCACAAGTCGATGTCACACGCTTCTGCTGAGCTGGAATCTGGAATGCTGAGATTGGATAGGCACCCTTCAGGCAGCCCAGAGCTTAGCAGAGAGCTGTATTTTCCTTGTGCAGTCTTCCATGCTCCAGGATCCAAACCAGAGTAGAGTTCTGGGATGGTGACTTCTGTAGAACATATATGGAAGTGCCTGGATTGTAAAACGCTCCTGAGGCTGGAGAGACCAGAGGAATGATTGTTGGTCACAGGAGGCCCGGGCTCAGTGAGGCTCAGCAGCAGTGCAGGTCACCCAGTACACGATGGGAGCCTTCACTTCCTTAAACTGGAGAGCAGGATTTGCCACTGGCCCCGTGACACTTTGTTCGTGTGAGTGTGACACGATGACAAACGGCAGGGAGATAAATGCTACTTCAGAATACACTGGGAAGATAAGGGTTGCCAGTTTGTCTTCAATGCACTGTGTCATTGGGCTCAGACAAAGCATCTACTGTGATAAGTAACACACTACTCTGCTCTGAAAGAGTTTGGCCAATTTCCCCATCCTCATTCATCTTCAGTCTTGCCAAGTGCTGGAGTGCTCCCAGAAAATATCTCCAGCCTGCCATCGTGGGATCGAGGTGTGAGAAATCTGGAAGCATATCAAAAATCTGGGGCTTATGCATTCAGACCAAGTCCTCGGTTCTTTGCTGATCCTTGGGATGAATAATATTCAACAGCTCTGGGGCCAGGGTTAGGCTGGAATTCAGAAGGTGCCTGTGCAGTGGTTGTGAGAAGGGGATTTTGGGAGCAAGCACAGACCCTCAGGATAGACTTCACACAGAAGAGAAGGAAAAAGAAATTATGCTGTCAAAAGCAAGTAGGGTAAAGTTACCTTAGTCTATTTGCTATGGAATTGTATTTTGGGGGCTTTATGGAAGTCATAGAGTTACTTTTCTCTTCAAACAAAGGTTATTTTAATGGGGTTAGTCTGACACTACAGCTCAGTGCAGAGCTACACCTGTGCCATTCCCTGACCAGCTACAGGGAGGGAGAACAAGTATTGCAGGTGGATTGTGATTTTGTGTATCAGCATACCTGGAGCTGTGGGATGTAATTGAGGAAAATGGGTTAAATTGTGGGTTAAAATAAGAGGTTCTGATCTGGGAAAGTCCCCACAGTGCCAGGCTATGCTGACACTGCTGAACAAGACCAGGAATTGATCAGTGGTCCCCAAGACAAGTGGCACTACTGACAGGTCCCATCCATTGCTGAAGCTACTGAAACAAAACCTGGGAATGCTCATGCTGGATTCACTTCAGTGTATCAGAGACATCCTGTGTGGAGCCTTTCATCTCTGTGGAGGGAAGTGTCCATGCCCTGTGCCGTGCAGCTGCTGCCAGCAGCAGGTTCATCTGTTCCGTGGCTCTGTGAGCTGCGTGAGGGCCCGTGAAGGATGTCCAACAATGTGCTGAAGAAAATGTCTCAACCTCTTGGTCAGTGTTTTCTGAAAATACTGTCTCAGATCTGCCTTTGAAAGCTGTTGGTTCTTTCCCTCTGCTCTGTACCTGCTCACATCTGTGGCAGCAGGAGCAGATTCTGGAGACACGATGACTTCATCTGTTGAAAATGAATTACTTCCCTCGGGGGCTGCCTGACAAAAATTTGGAAGGAATCCCAATGCAGGAAATGTATTTGGATCTCTGTGTAGTATTGTTGAGCATGATCAGGACCATCCTGGGTAAATGAGATCCTGGGTGTTCTTCGCCCAGGAGGTGCTTGGGACTTGAAAGCAGCAGTTGCTGCAAGAAGCTGCCCGTCCGTGGAGACGAGCCTGGGGAATGCAGGGTACTGCTGATCACACAGTCAGAGCCACATTTCTGTGAGCTCATCCCTGCCCTCCTGCTCAGAGCAGGACCAGCTTCATGGGGCAAGGTGTTGCCGAGGCCTGCCTGGTCCCACTGCCCCTCTGGGCCTGTTGCAGTGTTTAGCCACTCTCACTGCCCTATTTTTTTACTTTTCAGGCTGGTTGGGATTCCTGGGAGGATCTGACTCCATCTTCTCTATGGTCCCCCTGATAAAATTGAAGAGGGGATTATATTCCCTTACACCCAGCCAGGCCTTCCCTGTGCTGAACCAGCCCTGCTCCCTCAGCCTCTCCCCAGCCCAGTGCCCATCTCCTGGAATCCCAGCGTGGTTTGGGTTGGAAGGGCTCTCTAAAGCCCCTGTGGGTGAGTTTGCCCAGGCAGGCTGTGTGGTGTGACCCTGCTGGCCGCCGTGCTCGTGTGAGACACACAGGAACGGGAGCAGATGCATCCTGTCACACAACATTGTTCAGCTGCTCCCCGCAAACCAGCAGCTTCCTCCAGGTCGCCCAGAACAATCAGCTCCCCGAGAGGAGCCCCAGTACCGCGGCAAGTTGGCTTTAAGAGTTGCCTTTGCCTTGATCCCTCCCAGCGATACCCTAAGTTAGACTCCTCTGGATTGCCTTTAGGAAGAGCGCCGGGAGGCTGGGAAGCCGAGTGTCCTGATTCACAGAGCAGGAGGAGGCGGTGCGAACACGCCCCGGGGAGCCACGGTGCCAGAGCTTTATTGCAGGAGGATCAAGCCCACTTGCCCGGCATTGATGTGGAAATGGACTCCCGAGCTCGGCACTGCGGCTCTGGCAGCGACGCCTGATCGCTATCGGAGAGCCAAGCGGGCTGCGGGCCCTCGGTGCGGCCTCTTCACCGGCCTGCGGGCCCTCGGTGCGGCCTCTTCACCGGCCTGCGGGCCCTCAGTGCTGGACCCTCAGTGCAGCCTCTTTGTGCTGCTCTGGTTCATAAATCAGCGCGTCCGAGCGGCCGGTGCTGTGAGCGAGAGAGCGGCTGCAGTGATGGGAAAGCGGGGTGTGCTCCGGGTGTGCTCGGGGTGTGCTCCGGGTGTGCTCCGGGTGTGCTCGGGGTGTGCTCCGGGTGTGCTCCGGGTGTGCTCGGGGTGTGCTCCGGGTGTGCTCGGGGTGTGCTCGGGGTGTGCTCGGGGTGTGCTTCGGGTGTGCTCGGGGTGTGCTCGGGGTGTTCTAGGAGAGAGGGAGAGAGGCTTTACATGGGCAGACAGTGTCAGGACAAGGGGGAATGGCCTTAATCTGAAGGAATTGTTCCCTGGGAGGGTGGGCAGGCCCTGGCACAGGGTGCCCAGAGCAGCTGTGGCTGCCCCTGGATCCCTGGCAGTGCCCAAGGCCAGGCTGGACATTGGGGCTGGGAGCAGCAGGGACAGTGGATGAGCTTTAAGGTCCTTTCCAGCCCAAACCAGTCTGGGATTCCAGGAGTTCCCTTCAGTGACATCTGATGGTGACACTGCAGCATCTCCCCATGCAGCACAAATGATGGAAACTTTGAAACAGAAACCTCGAGCACAAAACACAACAAAGTTGCAGTGACAGTACCACAGCGGGATGTTCATGGGATGTTCAGGGAGTGTTAAGCTCAGGTGTCTGTACCTGCCACACCGCAGGGAATTCAGCAGTGCTGACAGTGCCCTCCACTGCTGACAGCAGTTTGTCTTTTTCAAGTCTGGGTTTCTTTTTCCCCTTTTAAAATTGCTGACTCTAAAATATTCTCCTTGACATTTTCTCTACACTAGCAGGAGGGGTTTTTGTTGATTCTGGAAGCACTTGAAAACAGGGGAAATAGGCCAAGACATTCAAAAGTTAAATTAAAATCTGACTCTGCAAATACCCAGTGTCAGGGGTGTGAATAACGTCCCTCTTTGGGAAAAGATGTTGAGGCAAAGGGCAGAATTGGATGGGACTAAAATGCAGCCTTACACAGAGATAAAGCTGATCTAGGGTTGGATAGGGTGATTTCCAAGGGAGATATTGGATATTTGGTTTCAAAATTATTGGTACCAATGGAGAAATTGTGGATGGGTTAAGGTCAGGACATTGCTGAGCTTGCCCTGCGTGGCTGGTGTGAGCTTTGTGGAGCCTTGGCGGTGAGAACAGGATTTACGGGTAGGAAATCTGCAGCCGTCGCTGTGGAAAGCTTTAATCATGGGTTATTGTTGGTGTCAGGGGTTTCTGTGTGCTCCTATGGATTAAAGAATGTATGATATGTCTAGAATTCCAAGAGGGATGTAAACAAGCCTCCTGCTCTATAGGATCTTTTCCTGCTCGGAGGTGTCCCTGATGCTGATCAGAACAACTGTGCCAAGTTCCTCTTGAGAAGTGTTCATTTACTGACAGCAAAGCACATGAAATGTCATCCCTGGTGAAACATTGCTCTCTGCATCTGTGCCCACATCTTCTGGGGCCAAAGTTTCCACATTCTTGCCTCTTGCAGAGCTGTTGCGGTGGAAGCCTTTCCCCTTTAGAGCAATGTTGGGTTTTTTCTTTTTTTCAGTAAAAAGACAAACAAAGCTATTTTCTGTTTCAGAATGCAGGATGGGATATCTCTGGAGAGATTAACCTTCCTTACAGAGTTGTTTTTTGTGGTCGAAAGAAGAAATCTGTTATCATTAAAATAATATTTAAAAAATCTGCACCTCGTTATTTCCAGAAATAAAGCTGCCACAATGAGATTTATTAAGAATTGACTCGGGGTGAACTGAAGAGAGCTCCAACCCCAAAGAGTTTGTGTTTTAGAAAAAAGGCAGGAAGACAATAGGATGGACACAGGGGGAGCAAGAAGAGGGAATTGCTCTGCAATGTTAGTAAGAAAATATGTTCTTTTTGGGAAGGACTCTGAGAAGTGGCTTGGCAGATGTGCAGGAGGGTTTAACTCAGCCCCTGCTCAAGCATTCAGTGCTTGGCTGAGCTCAGTCACGGGCGGCAGAGAGGGGAGAGAGGCACGGAGGTCAGCACTGGCATGGCCAGGGGAGATGGAGAGGGCAAGAAGCAAGAGCGGGAGGATGTGTCCTGTCCTTTTCCTGCCCTCCCCTTCCCTCGCTTCCCTCCTGTACCTGAGCCCCTGGGGAGCTGCTGGAGCCTGTCCTGCTGACCTGGCTCCTGCTGTGCCCCCAGCCCCCTGGGAACTGCAGTAAAACTGCTCCTCCACACATCCGTGAGAAGAGCTGTGGTTTGGCATTTGGCAGAGTCCCGGGGGTGCCTCAGAGCGCTGAGGCAGCAGTTTTTGTGAGCAGGCTGCTGCTACCTGCGGTGCCAGATCCCTCTGAGCTCTTCTGAGCCTCTGCCCCCTCTCGCACCTCTGGGTGGGGGTCATTCTGGTTTTTCTCCTTGGCATTCTGTTTCCCTTCCTTTTTACCTTGGGGCCATCAACAGATTCGTTTCCTGATCTCTGGAACTGCTTTGAAGACAAATTCTCACCTTTTAGTTACTGAAGGAATGTGAGGAATGAGGCCCCATGGCCACAGCCTCCCACCCAGCTGGGAGCTGTTCCTGCATGCTGGGGAGAGGGAGCACGGTGCTGCCACCCCTGAGCAGTGCTGGTGGGCAGCACAGGGCTCTGGCCGGGGTGGGGATGGACTTCCAGGGCACATCTGAGCATTTCACTCCTCCAAAATTCTCCTTTGTCGTGCCAGTCCTAGAGCTACAGGTCCTGGGCCACCATGTAGGGTTTCAGCTTGTGTTAGCAGTTTTCTTGACAACATCAACTTCAAAGGCAGATCCATGAGTAGGTCAGAGAGGAGGAGTTGCTACGTGGCTGTGGGGGCTCGGGGGTGTTTGCAGCACACGTGGGCCAGCTGGGGAGGAGGAGGGGAGCTCCCACCCCATGGGGCTGCTGTGACCCTCGGTGTGCCTGTATTTCCTCTCACACCTGCAGCTCTCCGAGGTGGACAGGGCAGAAGAGCTCTGGTGCATCCAGCTGTCACCGTGGGGACTGTCACTGCCCCTCGCCAGTGACAGGCTGGGCACTGTCCCATGCCCCAGCCACAGCCTGGTTTGGGTTTAAGCCACAGCAGTGCGAGTTTGTGCCAGTGCCCCGAGGCTCTGCAGTGGGCCAAGGCACAAGTTCCCTTCCTCCAGGAACAGCTGGGAGCAAGGAATGTCCTGAAGTGCCCTCCCTGTTTGCAGGTGCCAACATGAGGAGTGACACGTGAGAGTGTGTTGGTCCTATCCAGCTCTCACCTCCACAGGGGCCTTGAGCAGACACAAAGGGAAGAGCTCCTTGCTGCAGTCCTGGCTCACCCAGCTCCTGTGGGACTGGCACAGCACAGATCATACAGCTCAGTTCCACTGCCAGCCTGGGCTCCACCCGCGGCTGTGCCCGGTGCTGGGGGGCCCTGGACCCCCCTCTCACAGCACTGAGGATGGGGGCTGGAGGGGGATGGCAGCCTTCTCCTGGCTCTGAACACCACTCAGGAGAGCTTTGCCGAGGTGCCCTCCCTGCCACCTGTGGATGTCTGGCAATCCCAACAATCCCTGGAAATGCTTCCAGGCACGGAGGAGACCCCAGGGCACTGTCTGCCCTGGAGGGACAAGGAATGTGTGTGCTAAGAAAGCCACCCCCAGATGTGCTCCAGCAGACAGGCTGGGAGAGCTGGGGGTGCTCAGCCTGGAGAAGGCTCCAAGGAGACATTTCAGTACTTAAAGGGGGTCAATAAAAAAAGAGGGGGACAGAGTTTTTAGCAGGACCTGATGCAACAGGACACGAGCTGATGGTTTTGAACAAAAGTTGGGCAGATTCAGACTAGATACGAGGAATAAGGTTTTACAGCGAGGGTGCCTCCTGGGACGGGGAGGAACCCCCACAATGGAAATGGCACTGACAGTCTGCCTTCCCCCTGCCCCTGCAGAGCACAGTTGGGGAGAACCGCTGGCTGCAAGGGCACCTGGTGCAGCTGCTGCTGCGGCACTGCGGCGTGCGCGGGGCAGCGCGCTGGGCACGGCACTGCCGCCTGCCCCCCGAGCTGCTGCCTCGGAACGTGGCTGAGGAGCTCCAACAGCTGCACATCCAGGACAGGTAAAGCCCCTGTTTGGTGCCTCTTCGATGCAGATTACTCGTCCTGCAAGGACTGCATATTTGCTTAAAATGTGTGCCATTGTGCGTCCTTGGGGACAGAAGTTTGCAAAGGCCTCCTCCGCGTACTCGGGGATCCTGGTTTTGTGGATCTGCTCTTTCTCCTCGTGCAGATCTGCACTTGTTCCAGCCCTGTGTCACCTCAGGAAGTACAACACAGATGTAATCGCCCTTGAAACCCTCTCCAGAGGGTCCGTGGCTTTTCTGGAGCACAAGAAACTCTTGTCTGTCTTGGACACACTCCTGCCTCACTCCAGAGCACTGCTGGAGCTGCCCTCCTCCTCCTCCCTCCTGAAGCCACTGCAGCCGCCAGTTGGGAGCCAGGAGGTTTTTCCACCAGGGATAAGCCCTCAGAACACAAAGGGGTGATTGCAGGAGTGTGGCTGAGCCACAGACAGTGCATCCAGAGATAAAACCCATCACTGCATCTCTGTGCTGTGGGAATCCTGTGCTGCGGAGGGAAGGCAGGCAAGGCTGTGCTCTGCCCTGCCTGAGGAGTTGGGACAGATGAATAAACCCCTTTGTCCTTCAGTGTACTCAGCCAGTCATGATACCTGCTATGGTAGCTGCTATAAAGTCAGCAGAGCCATGGAACCCCATAAAACAGTCTGGCTGCCCTGTCTGCTGAGTAACAAAGCCACAGGTTCCCAGAGGGAGTTCACACTGCACACAACAAGGTGGCACCAGCATATAAATGACATCATCTGTCTCTGCTCACACCACACGGGGCTCCTGAGCTTTGCAGGTGAGAATATTCCTGGAGACCTGAGGCTGCACACCTTCATTAAATATTTTACACAAATATTGACTTCCCCGTGCACACAAACCCACGGGAGGAGTGTTTGTGCAGGGAGAGCTGCTCTGCGCACATCGGGCACACAGCCTCCCAAACACATGGTTAGTAAATAGTTTCCCAAATAATGAACCATTTCAAGTCTCTGTGGGAAAGAGACTATCCAGAAATGAGTGATCTGTCCAAGGAAGCTGGATCTTTTTCTGATTAGTGTCTTTTCTCTGAGAAAGAGCTGAGTGTCATAGAGAAAGAGAGGGTCAGGGTGAAATAAGGGGAGTAAAATTTACCCCTCTTGCTCCAGTCCAGTATCTCCTCCCATTGCATGGCTTAAAACAGTTGCATCTGATTCTGTGCAGGGTAGAAGAGGTCACAAAAGCAGACAATTATGAGGACAGTAAGAGGGACTATTACCAGCTTCCTATTCCACGGGAAAATATTCACTTTCTGCAGACGTGGGAGGAGACGCTGCAGTGCTGGGAGAAGGTGCTGCAGGTGAGTGCTACAGGGATTGGCCTGGCAGGGTCAGGGAGCTGCAGCTCCACACCAGGCTGCTGCACGGGGCTGGATGTGGCCACTGGCATCCCATGTCTCCCTCCCCAGGCCAAGAACAGCTGTTCCTTTAGGCTGGGGTGCTTTGGGGAAGGTGTTGGGAGTCATGCCAGGGAAGGCTCCCGTGGGTGACACAGGTGCTGTGAGAGTTCCCTGTGTCTGTGGCAGTCTGCACAAAGAGCTGTAGGTGCTGTGCAGGAAATGCTCCTGCCCTGGACTGACTCTCCAGGCTCCTCTCAGGCACAGCCAGGCTCTGGGTGTCTGTGTTGCAGCCTGGGAAGGTCGTTGGCGTGGACATGGAGTGGAAGCCTTCCTTTGGCATGGTGGGGAAGCCCCGTGTCGCCCTCCTGCAGCTTGCCCTGAAGGATGAGGTGTTCCTGCTGGACCTGCCACGGCTCCTCGAGCAAGCTGAGGCCGAGGGGGAGAAGGAGAAGCTTCCCCGTTTCATCCAGATGCTCTATTCAGACGCAGCCATCACTAAACTGGGTAACGCCCCTCTCTCCTCCCCACCTCGGGGCTGCACACAGCCTCTTCTCTCATCTTTGTCATTCCTAGATCCTCTTGGTGTTGTCATTCCCTAAATTCACTTGCCATGGAACCAGCTTTTGTATCCCTGGGTGTTCAGGCACTGCCAGGCTGGGAAGCAGTGACCAGTGTAACTGGGAATGACAGAAACACAGGATCAGGAGCCACAGAAAATCCTGAGCTGAAGGGACCCACCAGGATCACCCCGCCCAGCTCCTGTCCCTGCCCAGAGCCCCCAACAACCCCACCCTGTCCATCCCTGGCAGCGCTGCCCAAACACTCCTGGAGCTCTGGCAGCCTCGGGGCTGTGCCCATTCCCTGGGGAGCCTGGGCAGTGCCCAGCACCCTCTGGGGGAAGAACCTTTCCCTGAGCTCAGCCTGAGCCTGCCCTGGCACAGCTCCAGGCCATTTTATCTCCCCATTTCAGGTCAGATCCAAGATTCCTGATTTGACTTGCACTCTCAGACTTGGGATAGTCCCAGCTCTATCCTAAGCCCCAGCTGACACCCAGCCTTCAGTGGTTAGGTAATCCTGGTGGGCAGAGCTTTCTGGCTGTGCTGTCCCTGTCCCAGAGCTGCTGTGCTGGACACCAGAGATCTCTGAATTACCATCCATCCTTTTTGGAGGCTTTTATCAGGAACTGCTAAACCTGGATTTCAAGGGCAAATTCATAAATACCTTTCCCAGATTTTAAGTCAGTTGATCTTAAACTCAGCATTTTTCCTCCACCTCTCTTCTCCCTCAATCTGCAGGAGTGTCTCTTGGGAACAGAAGAGACAGGAACCAGTCTTGCTCCCTGTTTGAACAGTCTTCCCACCAATGTTTATAGATATTTTGTCAGCATTTTGACTCTGAACTAGGAGCAGCTGCAGTGATTAACTGTGATTTGAGTTTTCCTACCTGTGTGATTTGGACTTTTTTTGTCTCCAGGTTATGGGATGTCTGGAGACCTCAGCAGCCTTGCAGCTGCATGTTCTGCTCTGAAAGACACGGAGAAGCAGATGCAGAGTGTGGTGGATCTCCTCGCAGTGGACAAACAAGTAAGGATAAACACATGGAGATGTGGGGAGTGGTGTCTCCTGCATGTGCTGGTGGATAACTGTCCTGAATCCACAGCACTGTCTGTGTGCATCCTGGGTTGGCAGGGAGATGGCTGCATGAGTAAACAGACCATTTCCTCCAGAGGGTTTGAGGTGTTGGGATTCTCTAAAGGAAGACAGAAGTATTTTGTTTCATCAAGTAAAAAGTTAAAGCTGCTGATACTGACAGCTTTTTCATAGCCTTTATAAAAGCTGTGAAAAGCTCTTGGAGACCCAGCTCCATTCAGCCAGGACAAGGTTTCTGAGCACAAGTTAAACAAGGAAGAGTAAGCTCTTGTAGAAATTCTGCTCCAAGACATGCATTATTGAAGCAGGTTATGATGGAGTTAACGATTTGTACAGAGCTCTGCTGTTCCTAGGAGGGCTGCTGGTGGGTTCAGCACAGGAATTTCTGGTCAGCTGAAGCACAGCTGTCCCTGGGCTTGCACACAGGAGCTTTCTGCAGTCTGCAGAAATGTTAAACACAACCAATTTAATGGGGGAAATGTGCAGTGTGTTTGAGGCTGTGGGCTGGGGTGAAGCAGATCTTTGGGGTTGATAGCTTAACCTGGGAAGTGCTGCAGGGGCTGTGGCAGCTGCCAAGAGCCATTGGCTGAGTTTAACCTGAGGATGGCAGCTGCAGGAAGGGCTGCTGCCCAGGGTGCCACAGCAGGGCCTCTTCCCAGCGGCACGAGGAGGAGAAAGGAGCTGAACTGCCACTGCTGGTCCTTTACTGAGTGGATGCCCAGCACCCTGCAGACCCCTAAGGAGCCTCGTCCCAGCCCTGCTGCTCTGCTGCAATGCTGAACAAGAATGCCCTTTTTTTCCTTCCTTGGCTATGAAACAGATTTCTCTCCAGCAAGTGTTTGTTAAACAAATAACTCGACGCCGTGTTTATCTCCTGCCATCCCAGCCCTTGTCTGAGGGCTGGGGTTTGAGGTGCCAGGCACGAGATGGATGTGATAGGGCTGTGCCTGGCCCCACCAGCTGGAGCAGGAGGAGGTTTGGAGCTGCTTCATAACCAGGTGGTTTCTATCTCTTTGTTTCCATCAGCTGCGGTGGAGGAAGGACGGCCGGAAGGTCGATGGACTGTCCCCGGAGCACAGCCACAAGGAGAGAGGGGTCAGGCAGCCGGAGAGGGGCCTCAGCCTCCTGGTGCAGCACGTGCTGGGGAAGCCTCTGGACAAAACAGAGCAGCTGTCCAACTGGGAGAAGCGGCCGCTGCGGGAGGAGCAGATCCTCTACGCAGGTCTGGGCCCTGGCTGGGCGCTGCAGGTGCCCAGGGCAGGCAGCGTCGGCAGCTCCGGCCCCGGGAAGGTCCCTAAGTGGCAGAGGAAGAAAATGGCTTTGCAGATTAGTTCCTGTTCAGAGGAGTCAGCACATGTTTTGTTTGTCCTTTTGCGGACATGACTTTAATGGTTGAAGTTTAAACTGTCCAGTGATTCATTATTTCCCTTATGAAGGAATTCCTGTGCTTTGCAGATTTTGTCTGATGAAACATCACCTCAGTGGAAACTCCTCTCAGTAACTGAAAGGAGGAAAGTCCACTTCCTTCTGCCTCATTTCACAGCCTTCCTGGGAAACAAATGCTGTGTTCATTTGTCACAGTGAAGTGCTCGTTAGAGCTGGGTTTGAAATGGGCAGATGTGGTGTCAGAAACTGCAGCACAGACTCAGGGCTGTGGAGGGACCCATAGAGTTTATTGCTGATTACCCCAGAGTCAGAAGTCTGGGTCTAAATCTTTTCCTGGCGCATCAAAGGACAGTCTGCTGATGCAAACCAGCCCTTTGTTAAATTCAACTATCCTTGAAGCTGACACAGTTCCCACAAAAGTTAATCACTGGGACTTGTCAGACTGGCTGGGAGAGTTCTCCTGTTCCCGTGCAGGGAGCACAGGCACCCAGTGTGGGCAGGTGATTGCAAACGGCTCGGGCAGTGCCTGCTGAGCTGTTGCATCTCCTGGGGAAGCTCCCTTCCCGTCCAGAGGTGTGATAAGGAGCTGTGGGCAGGCTCGGGGACAACAGTGAGGAACAGGGGCTGGTGGAGCTACCTGGTGGTGCTTGGAAGAGCCACCCTGCAGTTTGCAGTGGGTTATTGGGTTGGAGTGGAGGTGGCAGAGCCTGTCGCTTCAGCAGCTCCTGCCTTGACCCCCTGTGACTGTGGGTTCAGCTGTGGTGCTCAGAGAGTCAGTCCCAGAGCTGAGGGTATGACCTGAGGGAGCTGCAGCTTCTCAGTTGTTCACAATGGCTCTTACAAAGGTGGAGACTCTTCCCTGCCTCAGGAAAGCCTCTGGTTTACTTCTGAATGAGCCTCACATGATCTGAGGCTCGCATTCTCCCCCCTGCAGCCTCAGATGCCTACTGCTTGCTGGAGATCTATGAGAGGCTCTGCAAGGACCCCGAGAGCTTCGGTCTGGCTTCAGACCTGACAGAAAGTCTGGTGGGAAAACAGAGCAAAAAACCCAGGGCAAAGAAGCAGCTGAGTAAACAAGAAGCACCATCACCTTCTGGACAGGTTTGTAAACATCTTCAAAGAGGTGCTGGTTGCTCAAGACCCCTGTGAATCCCACGCTGCTGCTCTCAGTCACACCGTTCGCCGTGCACGGCCTCTCAGGGCTCTTGCAGCAAACATCCTCCTCACCCCTCTCTCCCAGGACACTGTGCTCTCTCCTTGCCCTGCCTGCCTGGGTTCAGCTCTCCCTGCACCCTGAGGCTCCCATGTCTCTGCACAATGTGGGTGCTGAGCCCAGTGAGCCTCGCTGCTGGAAATGCTCCTTCCATGTTTCCTCAGTGCTGTGGGTTTGGATTCTGCAGCTGAGGTTTCAGAACTCTGACTTCCTGACTTTAGCTTTTTACTGAGCTTCCACACCTTGCTTTCTCACTGGGAATATCTCCTTTATTGTGTCTGGAGTAGAAGTCTGCAAAGTTAAAAGCAAATGATCCATCAAAAATGCCTTTCTGCTGAAGGCTTGTCTCTGCCTCCCTGCCCACTACCACATTCCATGAGAGGCCTCTCCCAGAAGTTTGTGTTGTGGCAGAGCCTTAAAACTCCACCAGAGCTGTGCAACTCTGCTTAAGTGTCTTGGAATGTGACTGGTCCCTCTCAGTAACGAGGTTTTACATTTAAAATGGAACCATTCAGTGATTTGTTCACCTTTGGAAACCTTGGCAGAAATCCCATTCCGTTACTGCCTGAGAAGCCTCGTGGTGTGTGCATCCTGAGGGGCCCAGGCGTGTGCTGAGCTCCTGCACTCAGTGCCCCTTCCATGGCTGGGCTGAGATGCACTCATGTCCACCTCGTGTGTGAATGCACAGCATCCCCTGGCCCTCAGCAGGCAGGAGAGCACAGAGCTGCTCCCTGAGCCCTGAGTTTGTGGGAGTGCTGTGTGTTACAGCAGCGCTGGGTGGCTGCTGCAGAGGTGGGAAAAGTGAGCACTTCAGGGGTCATCTCTGTCTTCTGTACAGTCACATTCACCAGCCAGAGGCACTTGGTAAAACCTGGACTGGGACACCAAGAAAAGCTGACTTCTCCTGACTCTGTGTCCTGCAGGGCTCCAAGCTCCCTTTCCCAGCATTTCCTGGTGCACTAGCTGAAGTGGGGCTAATGACTCTATTCTCTTTCAGAAGCTTTTTGCTCTTTGCTGGCATGAAACGTGAGAAAAAAGCTCCACATGACAGTGCTGGCCAGTGGATAAACGCTGGCTGGGAGCCAGCTGCAGCTCCTGCACATCTGTTTGAACAGCAGCAGCAGCCAGGGGTGCTGTCACAGCTGCATCCCCCGGGATCCTGCAGGAGCTGCTGACAGCCCAGTGCTGCAGAGCCCTGGGGGCAGGGACCAGCTGCTGGGAGCTGCAGCATCGCTCCAGTGCAGCTCCTGGGCCTGAGCTGGTTTCCATGGAGAGCCCAGGTGGAGCTGCCTGGTGTGACGTGGCATTTCCCAGCTTGGGGCAGCTCCTGCAGAGCTGCTCTGCAGTGCTGGCTCCCTGTGTAGCTGCTGGCCGTGTCCTTCGCTCATCCCAGCTGGTTCAAGTTCCTGGAGTCAAAAGCTGGACATTGGAAGTTCCTTAATGACTTCCCTTCTCCATGAATTTAGCTATTGTACTTCTAGGAGCCTCCCAACGCCAAAGTCCTCCGAGTGCAGGAACTCCCCCAGCAGCAGACATTGGACATAAAACAAACAGAATTCAGGCACTGCCTATTTTTAACCTTCCAAAGATAACAGAGCTGACGTGGTTGCTTTGTCTACCTGTTTCTCCCTCTGTCTGTCAGATCCCCTTCCCAAATCCTAGCTTTGGCACATGTTTATGGATTGCAGACTAATTCAGTAGGGGAACAGCAGCCTCGACAATGTTTCTGTGACTTCTTGAAGATGCACGTCTGTGCAGAGCACTGGAGGCCAGGCTGGCACTTCTCCAGGGAAAGGCTGCAGCTCCCTGGATCAGTGGCCAGCTGGCCAGGGAGGGGATGGCCAATTCAGAATGAGCCCCGTGGTGTTGTGCCCCCTGCCCAGGTGGTGATGGCAACATGTATGGGTGGAGGAGGATCTGGAGGTGCTGCAGAGCACAGGGGAGGGGGTGCTGTGGTGGGGGAACACAACAAAGACACAAATGTACTGGGAACAGCCTTCTGCTCCTTATGGATCTCTTGCCTTCCTCTAGGAGTGCCAGGGACCCAGAACGGAGCCCTCACGTCCCCCTGCCCCCATGTCCCCCCAGGAGTTCAGTGTGGTCTGTGACAACATGCTGCAGGGCCTGGGGCGCTACCTGCGCTGCCTGGGCGTGGATGTCCGGCTGCTGGACCACGAGGATGACCACAGGAGAGCTGCTGAGGTGAGTGCACAGCTCCTGTCCCCATGGGGACGTGATGCTGCTTGCTGGGGAGCTGCCCTGGTGCTCAGGCTGCAGGAGCTGCCCCGTGGGTGCCTCCTCCCAGCCCTCTGGTCACCCTGAGCTGGGATCAGCTGCTCCCTGCAGTGCTGTGTGGCCTTGGGTCTCCACTTGCAGGGGAGAGGAGGGGAGCACAGGCTGCTGTGATGTCACCTTGTGTGTCTGATGGTGTCACTGGCAGCTGCGCAGTTCAAGTCATGAGAAGAACACAAGTGGAGTGAAAGATCAAAGAATCACAGAAAGGTTTGGCTGTCCATCCCTGGCAGCGCTGCCCAAACGCTCCTGGAGCTCTGGCAGCCTCGGGGCTGTGCCCATTCCCTGGGGAGCCTGGGCAGTGCCCAGCACCCTCTGGGGGAAGAACCTTTCCCAGATCTCAGCCTGAGCCTGCCCTGGCACAGCTCCAGCCATTCCCTGGGTGCTGTCCTTGTCCCAGGGAGCAGTGATCAGTGCCTGCCCCTCCTTTTCGAAGTTGTAACTGCAGTGAGTCTCCTCTCAGTCTTCTTTTCTCCAGGCTGAACAGACCAAGTGTCCTCAGCCACTTCTCACACGGCTTCCCCTCCAGGCCCTTCACATCTCTGTGTCCCTCCTCTGGACACTCTCTAGTGTCCCAGTGTCTGTCTGCACATCCAGCCTTGCCCCATCCCAGCTGCAGTGCCCGGCACTTCCCCTCGCTGAGCTTCATCTGGCTGGTGACTGCCCAGCTCTGTGATGTGCCCAGGTGTCCCAGCAGGGCCATGCTGCCTTCGAGGGAGCTGACAGAGAAATGAGCCCACACAGCGTGTGCTATCCAGTGTGCAGGATGTTTCCTCTTCAGATGTCTGCTTGGCCTGAATCCGGGGCTGCCTCTAATTTCTGCAGAAATAATTAATATCCCCTCCCTGCCAAACTTGCACAAGTCATTTAAACAAACTGGTTCTCAGTGCCTCCCCCCAGGCCCCGTCCCCGCTCCTCATCCCGCTCCCTTATCATGCCACGGACAGGATGTTTGACATTGCTTTCTCTATGGTGACCAGACAAACATCCTTTCACTATCAAAAGCCCTTGGAGTGTTACTGTATTGCAGAGCCTTTGATCTGGGCTTGGATAATCAAAGATAAAAATAGACTCCTCCCACCCTGTTTAATATCTGGCCGGTCCTGATTGAATCCAAGTTGGATGTTGACCACCCTACACCCAAAGACTTGGGAATGTTACTGCAAAGGCCAGCAGAGGGTTTGGATCCTGGTCACTGAGTACAAGACAGATGGTGTGGGAGTTGTCCCAGCACAGCCTCAAACTGATGTCACCAGGAGCACCTAAGAGTGCACAGCCTCAGTGTTTGTTCTTCATTAAAGTCTGAAAAGACTCAAATGATTTATCAGTCATACTACACACGTCCTTGTGCCAGGAACTCCTGCAACACCTGGTGTTTGCTCCTTGCTGTTCTCATTCCTTTTCTTTGTTACAGTGGCCTCCAGCATTGGTGGGCAGATGGGTCTGGTCCTTCACCCTCTCTTAGTTGGGATCAAGCTTAAAAGCCTGAGAACTCCCTCGGCCGTGCTTGGGCAGTTAAGGATTTTATTTATTTTCTTGTTTAGGCTAGCACATGTGGCAGGAATTGGTTTGGCAACCCCCATTCCCTTGGATGTGAACCCCTTGTCCTGTGTTCTGCTTTGTGTTGTGCTGTTGTTATTGACTAAATGTTTAATCTTGGACACGTCACGGTGAGTTTATTGTGCCAGAGCTGCAGAGGTGTGAGAGCCAGGCCTCTGGCACCATGATCCACTGGATCCCCTCTGGCTGACCACATTTAGTGCTGGAGTTGGCAGTGATCCACCTTTTGTCTTGGCACTTATTCCCATAAGCAACATGTTATTCCCAATTAGTACAAGTTTCTTTCCCTGAAGCTGTGCCCTGTGCCTGTTGTGTTGCTGCCCAGGTCTTTCCTGGGAACGTTCCAGGTCAGGCTGGATGGAGGCTCTGAGCAGCCTGACCCAGCTGAAGATGTCCCTGCTCCCTGCAGGGGAGTTAGAACAAGATGACCTTTAAAAGATCCCTTCTAAACCAAACTATTCTATGATTCCCTCTTGTCTTCTGCAAACTTCTCTTTGCAGAGAATCTCAAACCTCTCGTTTGAGTTTTCCAGATAATTGGAAGGAGATGGAAAAGTGGATGTTCCTCTTTTCTCTGCAGTTGTGCAGTATCAGGCAGAGCAGTGCCAACCTGCTGGATCACCCAGCAGCCTGAGTGACTACAGCTCATCCTGCAGTGTGCTACCTCGGGGACAGAGCAAAAGTTTTTAAGAAAACGTTGGTAGTCTCTTAGGTTTCTAATAAGAGACTCAGTGGAATCTCAAAGCTGCTTCAGTTGAGTTCTGGGTTGGTTTACTTTATTTCTTTAATGGACTTTGCTCTTGGTCTTCAAAATCATCCTCATCTCTAAGAATAATCTGATGCTAAGGCAAAGCTGGTATCTTCTGAAGTGTGCTAATAACCAGAAGGCAGGTAAAACTGGCTTCCTGAGGCTCCCATGCCTGGCAAGGTTACACCTACCCTCCAAACCTGCAGGTGAACCAGCGAGAGGAGAGGAGGCCAGGCTGGATGGAGCTCAGGAGCCACACAGAGCATTGTGCACCCAGATCTAAATTGCCCTAGACTGATTTGGAGCCAGGGGACACAAAGGGGATTTTAATCCTGCAGTGAGCAGATCGTCACCTAATGGGAATCTAATCTTGGATCTTGTCTCAGGCTTTTTCCATGTTTTTGATGTAGATGACATTCTCCAGGTTTGCTGGTCCTTTTAGTCTGGTGGGGACCTAAATTCACAGAGGGAAGATGAAGAACTGTGTTGCTTTTAAGATCAAGACTTGGCTTTTGATGTTTGGTCAGCAGGAGGAGAAGGTCTTTCATTGGAGACCTTGATACAGATGGGTCTGCACTGAGAAACAGAACTGGGGGCATGGTGTGAGTGTGACACTGAAGTGTTACAGAACCCTGTGGTCACTCTGTGCAATTCATACTTTTCAGGAATGCTGAAGAGAAGGTTAGGGTTGCAGTGCTGGCAGGATTGGACTGAGGGTGCTCAGAGCTGTAAAGCTCTTGGTTTACTGTCTGTTTTAAAAGACAGGGGATTACAGGGAGAGGCTCTGGATTTGGGTTGGGTTTTGTGATCCCCTTCTCTAGCAGATCCTTGTCTGGGTGCTTTCCCAGCACGTGTCCTGGGCCAGACACTTTCTGTCCACTCCCTTTTGGTGTGAAGCAGGGCCTTGCTGGCCCAGGCTCAGGATCCCTGCAAGGGGGACACAGCTTGTCCTGGACTGCATTTGGCTCTTCAGGACATGTGGCATTGCCCAACGTGTGTCTGGCACAGACTTGACAAAGTTTAACTACAAATCCACAGCCTTGTGCTGCTGCTTTTTGGAACCTCCTTTGGCCTCGGTTCAGGGCATTTTAGGTTGTCAGGAATCATCCTGCTGCTGGTGCTGCCTTGGAAACAAAGGGGCTCTCTGTGCCCTCTCTCCTGAGTCGCTGCCCTCCCAGGTCTCTCTGACAGTAATTCTCTGACTGTGCCTTCGTTCCTTTCTGCAGGGTGGAAGTTGGCTGCACAGGCACAGTAAGGCTGATCAGTAATGCCAGCAGATCAGGGAGTGCTTTCTGTCCACGATGTCTGAGCCTTTTCCAGAGGAAGTTGATATTATCTGTGTAATAGATTGTGAAACTGAGGCCAGTGCCCTCTCTGCAGCACTTGGGCTGGAGCACAGGTCCCTGACCACACATGCCCGTGGTCCCACTGCTGCCTTCCTTGTTGCTTTTGGGGGAGAAGGAGGAATTGTGCCCTTTTCTGCAGCACAGGCCCTCTGTGGTCTCAGTCAGATGTGTGCTATCACGTGGCCTTTCTGGCTCTGTGTGCCTCTCCCAGTCGTTGTTCCAGAGGCAGAAAAACATGTTGGAAGAGTTATTGCTTTTCTCCTTTTTATTTGATGTTCTTTGCCTGTCTCTGCAGAGCCATTTAGATAAGGGGATTTATCAAGCTTGAACTAATTAACCCTGGATGCAGAAAGTCAGAATGGAGTGTTCCAGCTGTGAAATCCTCAGACTTACCCTGAAGCAGACACGGGTCGGGAGGAATTTCACATCCCTTTTCCCTTGCTGGCAAATCCCTGGGGTGACCTTTTGCTGTTGCCTTACCAGAGTTCCCTCACTAATGTGCCATGAGGGGGCTGTGGTGGCTGCTCAGCAGCAGGACTGCACAGGGTGTCTCTGCTGCCCCTTCAAGGCTTCTGTTCTTAGAGGTTTTTTCCTTTCTTGAGAGAGAGAGGGTTGATTTTGAAAGACATCCAGTAATTTTGCCTGTAGAAAGAGGCTTTAGAAGTTGTTGCCAATTGCTTTCTCAGTGCAGAACTGTCAGCCAAAGAGTGACTTCACAACTAAAGGAGGGAAGCAGATACCTGAAAGCTCAGGAAGGGGAAAAAAGGAAAAAACAGTTTGTTTAGCTGCCTGCACGGGGCCTTCAGAGCCTTCTCCCCCTTGTTTACATAGGTCCAGTGAGTCTGAAGAGACCCAAGACAGAGCTTAAAAGTCTTGGTTGGTTTTTCTGGTGCTCCCTGGCTGTGCTCGCTGGTGTCATCTGTCTGGGAAGTGCAGCAGGACCCTGATCCCAAATGTGTCTTCCTGCCAAGGGTAGAGAGGGATCCAGAGAGAGCTGCTGAGCTCTGAACCAGATGAGAGACCTCCATGACACACATCTGGAGTCAGTGAAAAACACAAGGGCTTCCAACAGAATCCAAGCCAGAGGAGAGAAATAGCCTCATGCCTACTTCAAAGCACTGATCCCTCATCAGCAGGGTCAGAGCTGAGTCCTGGTTCACATGGGAATCCTTTGGAATCTCCTGTTGCTGCTCCATGAGGCTCTTTCCCTCCTGCAGGAGGGTGAGGGGTGGGAGGCAGGGGTGTTATTCAGTGAAGGAAGGTCAGTCCCACTTCCACCCCTGCAGCTCCACATTCGGTGTCTCCCTTGGGCACTGCTCCCTCTGCAGTGTCCTCAGCCCCGTGGGGAGGTGATCATGATGCCTCAGGTTTGAACTTTTCTATGTTCCCAGCCCTGCCCTGCCCAGTGTCACTCTGCAGTTCCCTGGAGCTCGTTCAGTGCTGTTCTCTCATGCTCACACACACACAACAAAGCCTCTCCAGCTCTCCAAGGACACCCAGACCCTCCTAGGCCCAACAAGAACTGCAAACCACAATCTTGGCAAGAGGGGGGCAAGCTTGGGCAAATTCCATCCTTGCCTGGCTTCTGCTTGGGGAATTGATGCTGAGATCCAAGTGGGAAGAACTCGGGAGCTGTCCTTGTCCATGTTGGGATGCACTGAGGCAGGAGCCTCTGGAGCCCAGAGTGTACCTCTGAAGGCCTTTCCAACCTATCCCTCCTTGATTCCTTTATTCCTGCCTGCTCTCTGTTCCTAGGGAGCCATTTAAGGCATCAGTGATCTCCCTGGTAACTCAGCACAGCCCTTCCACTTGCAGGACCAGACCTCTGACAGAAGCTCAGGACTACAAGTCAGGAGGTGATAAACTCTGAGGGAGATGTTCCCTGCAGCCTGGAAAGGTGCCCAGTTCCTGTGTTGCTGGGACAATAATACCCTCCTTCCCTAAGGAGCATTTCTTGTTCATGGTGTGAAGTTTGCAGACACATTTCATGGTACATTTTTTTTCTGGAATTACCTGCTTAGTTTCTTTCCTTTTTCCTCTGTGCAGCAGAACTGTTTCCTCCTTTGTGACCCAGACTGGGGAAATAGAAATAGTCTGAGTTAAGGGGGAAAAAAAAAGATTGGTTTTGGATAGGATTGTTTCAAGGTGGAATGGTTCCCTGGGCCATCTGTGGTGCAGATGCAGCAGCAGCTGGTTCCAGCACATGGGAGATGAGGCAGGGATTGGCAGGGAGGGACGAGGGGTGAGCCATACCTTGAGCTGCTGTTGCTGTCAGGAGCTCTTGGCCAGGTGTGGACTGGCACTGAGAGAAACACTCAAAACCTCCAGCTCACCTTCCCTCCTCTGTGACTGCAAGTAAAGCTTGAACTCAGTGTAACTTCAGCCCCTGCTCATTTGGATTTTTACCATTTTTTCCAGATTGCCCGACAGGAAGGAAGAGTCATTTTAACCTCTGGACTCCCATATCAGACTGTGAGTGTTCCGAGCTGCTGGCCTGCTTCTGGCACTGGTCCTTGCATGGCCTGGGGTGTGCAGGGGAGACAAGAGGGAAAGGCAGATGTGAATGCAACAGCTGGCTTGGCTTTTTCATGTTTTCTGCACTAAAAGCTACATTAAGGGTCTTCAGAGGTTTGCTGTTCTCAAGCACCAAGGCTGGGGATGAAATGGTTTTTTATACTGATCCTCAGTCCTGCAGCAGTGGGGAGAGCTCTCCGTGGGGCGGGGGTGGAAGCCAAGCCAAGCAGTGCAGAACAGTGTGTTTCTGTCTGGCCTCACTGGCAGGTGAAAGGCAGCTCAGTTCCTGTGCTTTTCATCCCAGAGATTCTTGCTTGCTGGCTGGCTCCACACTGAGAGAGTTTCAACCCTCAGGGACAGTTCTTCAGGCTTGGAAGGGAGAGCTTGGAAGGCCCCAGGCATAGGTCTGGTGGAAGCTGGAGAGGTTTTGTGTTGCTATAGATAAACAGAAAAGCCAAAGCCAAACCCAACCTTGCCCTCAGCACCAGCTGTTCAGAGCTGTTCACAGATGCTTCCAAATGCAGTGCTGAACCTGCCAAGGCAGTGGCTGCAATGCTGTGATGCCCTGCTGCAGCTCCTTTGCAATTTTTCACTGCCCAAAAATCCATTTGGAAGAGTGAAACCATTCTGGATGAGGCAGAGTTCTGTTCACATGAGCCAGGGGGCAGTTTTTTGCCACAAACTCACTATAAAAGCTCCCAGCTACTCAAGCAGCCAGTCAGAAAATTTGCAGGATGGGGGCTGCTGATTTCCTGTGGAAGAGCTGAGTGTGGAACAAAAGTGAGACCCTGTGAGGTGCAGCCACCCTGCAGGTGCCCTGAGCCTACAGCTGGTGGAAAAGGGAATTCAGCATCCAGCATCATCTTGTTTGCAGAGCTTTAACTTCAACATACTGGGTAGGAATTGCAAGAGGAAAATAACTGCTCCCAGGGTGCAGTACTCCTGGGAAATGTCTGGTTCCCTTGGTTCCCTTACCTTTGGATGCCCTCCACAAGGATGGGGTGACTCTGCCAGGCTCCTTTACTAGTGTGTAGCTGATCCCACTCCTATGAGTCCTTAACATGGTCATGAAGATGTGTCTGGGACTTCCCAGTGCTCATTCCCAGATGCAGACTTCTCTGCAGAGTGTGGAACAAACATTGAGGGACTGCCCACATCAACCCCTTCAAATTTCTTGGCCATCAGGGAACTGCAGGTGAAACCTCTGTGTGAATCAGAGGGGTTTAAGTGGTCACTGGGCATTGTTTCTGTTATTGTGCTTTGGCACAGTCTGTGGGGTCTGGCCAAGTTTCCTCAGAAAGCAGGGATTGAATTCAGTTTCCTGACCTCCCTGGACAGCTGGCTGCAATGCCTGGACAGCTGGCTGCATTGCCTGACCACCTTTCTGTGAGGAAACATTCCCTGAAATCCAACCTGAACCTCCCTGGGTGCATCCTGAGGCCATTTCCTCCTGTTCTGTCACTTGTTCACTGGGAGAAGAGGCCAACCCCCCCCAGCTGCCCCCTTGTATCAGGGAGCTGTAGGGAGTGAGAAGGTCCCCCCTGAGCCTCCCTTTCTGCAGCCTAAGCCATGTTTTATCCACATAAAACACCACAGTGCTCCAGGAGTCAGAGCTCCTGTGGGTCCCAGCTGTGCTGCTCAGCCCCGGGTTCAGGCTGCAGACACACAGAGTGCAGGTGTTGTTCGGGGTTCAGACCCAGCCAGGAGCGTCCCAGGAGCCCCACACCCCCAGCCTCACTGGTGTCTCTGTCTGCAGCTGCGCTCCCAGGTGGGAGAGGGAAGGTGTTTCTCCGTGAACTGCTCCGAGAAGGCCAAGGACCAGGCGCTGCAGGTGCTGAGGCACTTCAACGTGCAGGTGTCCCTGAGTGACATCTTCAGCCGCTGCCAGGTAGGACGGGGCCGCCTCGAGCCCCGGCTCCGCTCGCTCGCCGCTCCCTGCGCTGCCTCGGTGCTCCGGGCCTCGCTCTTGGGCTCTTCTTGGGTCCCAAGAGTTCTGCTTGAACTTTGGCAGCACCTGGCAAAGCCCTGAGGAGTTGTGAGGGCGCTCACGTCGGTCGCGGTGCCGAGGGCTCGCTCAGAGGATCAGAGGCTCTGCATCCGCAGCTCTGCTAGGATCGCGCCCCTTCCTCTGAGTTCTGGTGCTTGGCATGTGTTGGCATCCACTGTCATGGTTCTGCTCTCTTTGTTGCTGTGTTCTCTGTCTAGGACACATGCTGTTTTAATTATAAACCGTGTTTAATTATGGCTCTGTGATTCTGTTAACACTTAATTACTTTAATAGGAGGGTTTTTTCATAGGACTTCTTTTTTTTTCAGAAGCTATTAGGTTAATTCATGTCCATGCTAGTTGATGACTCCAGATTGTGTTTGGCACTGGATATCTGTGGATTGCTGTTAAGAATAAATTTTAATTGTATTAGCTCAAATCACCATCTCTTCCAATTTCACTCTTGTATTTGTTACAGCAACGTGCCAAAACCTATCCCTTCCCAAACTGCAATATAAACCAGCAGGCAACTTCAACAGCTCTCACCTTATCAGTGTTTGGAGAGAAAGCAGCAAGTTGGTTAGAAAATTAGCTTTTTCTTAGGGATAAACAAGCCAGTGAGTCTGGCTTGGTGCCTCATGATGGAGATCTGGGGTCTCCTGGCCCAGTGGAATTGCACAAGTGGTGCAGGAGCAGCACAGACTCTGAGCAGACATAGGGGAGACCTGTGCTTATATCTGCTGTCAGATGTTGAAACTGGATCTGTAACTTAGAGAGCAAATGAGAGTTGTCCAGCTGGGCAGGTTGGCTGTGAGAGGAGACTGACAGAGCTCCCTGCAGGTGGGATCCACAGAACAGGGGTTCATCTTACTGCAGGATAAATGGATATACTCAGATACAGGATACTGCCTTCAGCCCTGTGGTTTTATTGTCCCAGAACAGATTGCAGTTGTTATACATATATATATTTATGGTGGCACACTGGCTTCTTGGCTGTTTGAAACAAACCTTTAAAAAGCCTCGTGGGTTCTCTGATTCCCTGACATCCCATAAAATAGCAGTGTTCCTCCTGATGGTTGTGGAAGCACCACAAAAATAAGCACACACACACAAAACCATGCTGCAGGAAGCTGTGCTCTCCAATAAATGCACAGGACTGTGCAGCAGACGATGGAAAGCTGAGCCCTCACCCAGGATCTGGGGTCTGGAACTGGTTAACTCTATGGGTTTAGTACATGCTGTCTTAGTTTACAATATAAATAGGGGTAATCAATCTGGCCAGGAGTATATACTAAGTGTTCTCTTACTTCCAGGAGAAATGCCTTCCCTGTAAATGGTGGTGGTGGAACAGCTGCATGTTTTATACCCCTCAGCACGGGAAGATGCTGATTTGTCAAACCTCTCCCTGTTCTCAGTGCTATTTACCTTCATTTAAGGCTGTGGCATTCTGAAGCTGATTCTGCTCAGCTATCTCTGCAGACAGCATGAGCTTGGCTGATGTTCTGCTGATGCTCCAGAGGAGAATCCCAGCTCTCCCAGGTGCCCTTCCCGGGGCTGTGTGCGAGGGGAGCCCTGGGCAGCACAGGGACAGGGATCATCCCCAGCCCTGGGCAGCACAGGGACAGGGATCATCCCCAGCCCTGGGCAGCACTGGAGGAGGGGGCTCGGGGCCTCCATGGCCAGCAGAGACCTCAGCAGTTCTTTTGTACGTCCTTCCTAAACATCCTCATTCTTTGCAAACCTAATTGGGCTTAATTAGGATGGAGGCCGGATCCTGAAACTGCTGAGCTGTGCCTGCCAGCCTGTCTGTGCTGCTCCGGGGCTGGGTCACAGACCTTGGGGCTCCCACACTGCTCTGAGCTCTGCCCCTCCTTGCAGAGCACATCCCTGAGGGGTGACAGAGAGGTGACAGAGGGGTGGCAGTGAGAGGTGACAGAGAGGGGTGACAGAGAGGGGTGACAGAGGGGTGACAGAGAAGGGTGACAGAGAGGGGTGACAGAGGGTTTTGGCTGCCCCTGTGGCAGCAGAGCACAGTGGGCACACGAGCAGGGCTCCAGAAACACCCAGTGCTGCTGTGTCCATGCTAGGCAGGAGGAGGAGGAAGGGCAGTACTGATCCATGAGCTGGAGCACTCTCCTCCCTGTCCTGCACTGAGCTGGGATTGGGTTATCTGTGCCATCAGCCATCGCAGGTCTGCCCTGGCTGTGTGTCACAGGAAGCAATGTGGCATCCTGCCTGCTCCCTCTGTCTCAGGGAGCAGGGGCTTGTTTTGTCTCCTGGGCTTCTGCTCTGTAAATGATTGGAGTGAATATGGCAGCAAATGTTGTCATAACAATTAATGTGGGCAGTGCAGAGCACGTGGTAAAAATAAGTCCCAATTCAGTGTTGTACCCGAGACTGCTGGAAAATGTGTTTCCTCTGTCAGCTCCCTCAGCAGGGATGCACGGGCTCGCTTTTGCAGATGTAAAGAATGGGCTTGCTTTGTAACCCTGCCAAAACACTGCTGTTTCTTCTGCTAAAACAATGGCCAGTGCTGGCTACCTCTGTCTGACCCAGAGCAGCAAGTGCACAGGGAGTGTCACCCAGGGGCTGCGCAGTGTTTCTGCTCCCACTCGTGCTGGGCTTCAGCGTGGTCACTCCAGTTCAAGGCTCCAGGACTGGGGACTGCTGCCAGAGGTGTCAGTGATGATGCAGGAATGACCTTTTCCATGTGTCCCTCGAGTGCTGCCTGGCAAGAACTCAGTGATGATCCTGGGGAAGCCACCCCTGAGCAGTAGCTGTGTCTGGGCCTGGTGCTGCCTTTGGGCAGGAATGTCTTAGTGAGGCTGAGTGAAAATAATGTTACTTCTGTCTTTTGGCAACATGCATAAAAATCCTGTAGAAGTTCTACATTTAATAGCCTTAAAATGTTAGAAACGCACTCCCTCTATTTGAAATGCAAATGTCATATGCCTGTCAGCTCTGCACACATTTGAGTATCTTGTATGTGAGTCTCGTGTGTTTTCCTTCTTTTCAGATGTCTGAAATACTCCTTCAGGAAGGGACAGTGTGAAATGGTGCTTGGGGTGCTCAGACATGATCAGTTCAGCACACTGAACCCTTACAGTGGTCAGGAAGATCTCTGTGGAGTTGTTGGGGGCTGTTGTGGGCAGCCTTAGGGTCAACTCCCAGCCTGACTCCCCCAGGAGCTCAGTGATGCTCTGCTCTCCACAGCTGGGAGGAGGTTCTAACACAGAACCAGCAGTTAGAGAAGGACAACTAGAGAAGGTGGCTGCTGGATGGCTCCAGGCACAGGCACACACAGCTGGCAGCCAGGTCATGGCACAGCATGGTGAAATTCAGCTCCTCTCCCAGGTCCATCCATTCGCAGCTCTGGTTGTGTCCTGTCCTTCCTGGTGCTGTCCCTGTTTTGGGACACCTTGCTGTGGCCCTTGGGTATGGCCTGGAGGACATGAGCCCCATGTCTCCATGCCATTCCCATCTCCTAGAGAAACTCTGGAGAGCAGCCGTGTTCTGGCAGGATCCATGACCTGCTGTGACTGTTGCCATCTTGCTTTCCCATGCCTTGTGGTTGAAGGTCCACCCAAGGCAGGTGTGGGCTGCACCTCTGGACCTGCCCCTGTGCCAGGGCCTTGTCACTGGCAGCTTGGTGAGCCCGAGGGGCCAGGACACTGCACTGAGCAGTGCTGCTGCCAGGGAGGAATCCCAGGCTGGATGGTGATAAACTGAGGAGATAAACACTGCAGGCTGGTAGCTTTACATCTTTATATCACAAGGGTTTGTCACTGTGGCTCGAAGGGACAACTGTGTCCAGTGTTGTTTGGGCTCACCAAGAAATTCCTCCTGGAATCTGGGAGAACCTCGTGGTTGAAGGTTTCTGAGTGCTGTAGAACCCTCCCTGGTGTGAGGCTCTGCAGCTGGGTTTGGGGCCAGCAGGGTCTGTCCATCTGCAGAGAGCTGTGCTGGGCTTTGCTCAAAGCGTGGCTGCTGCTCAGCTCCGTGCTGGCTCTGAGGCCTGGCTGGGGTCTGAGGGGGGAGTGGGCTGGGGGAGCCGGGTCCTGCAGAGCCCCTGGGCCACCCCCACCTCCCCCAGCCTCCCTTCCCTTTCCCACCCTCTCTTCGACTCGACCCTTTAGCCTCTAAGCCAGCTAGGGCAGGGACCCTGCTTCAACAATACCTAATGCAACAGGAGGCTGATCCCAGGTGAGGTTTCAAGGCTTTCCTGCGAGGAAAAATGATTGCAATTATATCCCCTGCAAAAATAAATGTGCAGGGAAAAGAAATCCCAGGTTCCAGCTGCAGTCTGTGCATCTGAACAGCCCCACACTGCTGGGGGATTATCTGCACCTTCAAATAGGTTGTCTCTTGCACTTTGCTGAATGCTCTGATCCTAAATAAGCAAATTACATCACCTATTCTGATGTCCTGTTTAACTTATGACCTCAGCCTGAGCGCTGCAGGATGTGAGAGATAGCTGCTCGATTTCATTGTCTGGAGATCTGATATATTTTTCTACTTTTTTTCCCCCCCTTCCCTGCTCTTTCAGTTCCCAAACGACTCACCCCAGCCTTTACAAAGGTGTTAGCATGGGATTAGGAGTAGGCGGGGAGGAGGGGGGAGGAAGAGAGGAAACCACATTTTTTTTTTTTTTTTTTAAATTAGGTGCAAAAGCATTCTAACAGTTGCAGCAAATGTTTCTGGTTTTTTGTGGTTAAGGTAACGAATTTCATTGCTGCAAAGCTCATCATGTGCAGGCTGATTTACGCAGAGGGAGCCCAGGATGGAGCAATCCATTTAGCAGGGACAAAGAAAAAGGCCTTATGATGAGATGGAAACCCTGTGCTCGGGGCACTTTGAGAGAACCTTTGAAGCCAGCCTGGGAACTCTGGCAATATTAGTCGATAATTAGTAATATAGATCCCTCAAGCTGTCGTTTAGATTGAAAATGTGCATGTCTCTCATGAGGCTCTGTCACACCAATCTGATCAGCAGGCTTTTTTCTTCCTTTTATGTGGGTTGCTCTGTCGGTCCAGACGATGATGAGAACTGCCAGGCATCGTCTTTCTCACTCACTTGTGAGCTGAGCAGCTATCTCCTGCTCCAGCGTGGCATGGAAGTGGAACCAGGGCAATTTTGTTTTGTGGTCACCTTTCCTGGCCTGAGCAACAGTCATTTTATTCATTTTAAAATACCAGCTGTCCTCCCCCATGCGCAGAGGAAAGCCAGTAAGATTTAAAGGCTGCGTATTTCGTGAGATGTTTCTGCCCCAGCAGACAGCGAGGGGTTGGTCTCAGGAGTCTCTCAGGACAAAAGGCATCTTCAGCTCCAGCGGGGCTGAGACATCATCAAAGAATTTGAAAATGTCAGTTCTCATAGCCCCTGGTTCAGCTTTTGAGCTGCCTTCCACTGATGCAACATCACGTCCCCATCGCTTCCTTTGGGCCCTGAAACCTCTTTGGGAAGAGCCCTGTCCCCTCGAAGTGGAGAGCTGAGAAGGGTCACGTGTGCTGGATTTCAATGGCTTGGGAAGGCTGAGAAGGAGAATATCGTTTGGAAACCCACAGTGGTTTAATAAAAGGTTCATCCATAGGATGCAATTTGTCAGCGCCTACAGGTCAGGAGAAGCTGTGATTAAGAGCTCCTGTGGTTTCCCCAGATGTGTGAGTGAGCTGCTCACTCCTCCCCAGCCACCCAAACCCAGGCTCAGCCGTGCCTGCCCACGGTGTGGGCTGTGATTTCTTGCTTCACAGTGCGATTGTTCAACACAAAGGGTAAGGCCCTCTTAATCTTTTTGTTTATCCTGGGTTTGGCAATTCCGATGTAATCTGCAGCCTGTGCTGCAGAGGCTCCAGCCAGGAAGCACAGCTGGTATTATTCTGCCTCGACAGACACTGTTGAGGGGTGAATTGCCCTCCAGAGGTGCTTGTCCAGGGCTGAGTGGCTGAGAGGCGAGTGCTCCTCGCCCTGGCACCGAGCCCTTGGTGTGGAGAGGCTCTCCACAGCACTCATTAAACACCATCAGACTCTGGGATCATTTGTCATGGCAAATTCTGCTTCTTTTGAGTCTCCGGTTGAGATTTTTATTTGCTGGCCTCTAATGCTTTATAAAGGACAGTGAGAGCTCACAGTGAGTGGTTGCTGTTACCTGCAGGGGGTGGGGACACCCCAAAGCAGCACAAAGAGCATGGAATGGTTTGGGTTGGAAGGGACCTTAAAGCTCATCCAGTTCCAACCCCCCTGCCGTGAGCAGGGACACCTCCCACTGTCCCAGGCTGCTCCCAGCCCTGCCCAACCTGGCCCTGGACATTTCCAGGGATCCAGGGGCAGCTACAGGCTGTGCCAGGGCCTGCCCACACACACAGTGAAGAATTCCTTCCAGCCTTCCTCCCCCCCATCCCTGCCCTCTGGCACTGGGAAGCCATTCCCTGTGTCCTGTCCCTCTGTGTCCTTGTCCCAAGTCCCTCTCCAGCTCTCCTGGAGCCCCTTTGGGCACTGGAGATTACAAGCAGGCCAAGCCCCAGCGTGTGGGTGCCAGGCAGGGGAGCAGCACTCTGTCCACGATGGCTCTGCAGTGTGATATGTGAGAGCACACAGCACCACTCCTGTAAAATTCCCAGCCCGGAGCTGGCTTAGCCCTGTGCTGTTGGCCACATAAAACAGAGTCCCCCAAAAAAGGGCTGGACTGGGCCTAATTCTCAGCAGCGAGCCCGGGCAGTGCTGCCTGGTTCCCACAGACTGTACACTTCCCTGCCAAGATTTCAGTATCTTCAGAAATCCAGTGGAGCATGAAGGTCACAGCAAGGGGAGAATGACAGCCTGAGAGGTTTTTTTCCCCTTTCAGCAGCTCGGAGCAGACTGTTGTCTCTCTCTCATGTTGACTGTTTTCATAGGGTTAGCGTGAAGTTTATGTTTTCCACAGCCCAGTGGCAGTCGGAGCTGGGATCAGCTGTGTTTCTTCAAGGCAGACTGGCTCATGTTGCAGACTTTCCTTCTCAGTGTCTGCAAAAGCTTGGTTTCCAGTGAAATTTCCCTTACAGATCTCTGTCTTGAGGTTCCCTTTGTGGGTGCATGTGAGAGACTACCCAAGGTTTTGGTTTGGGTATTTATTTCGCTTCTTTTATTTTCACTTGCAAAGCTCCGGGCGGAAATTAAACTTCAGCAGGGAGAGGGGGAAGCTGTTAATTTTTCACGGTGTTATGTATTCCAGTGCTCAAAATGATGATGCCAAATTAGCCATTAGAGGTCAAACCTCAGCTGACAGCAAATGTTTTCTTTTGAGGAAGTCATCCTTATTCCTGGGAACCAGTTTTGTTCTCCTGTGCTAAATGCAAGAAAGGTATGAATGTGTGGTTTTTCCTGGAGGGCAACACTAGCTGGAAAAATGCTGGTTTTAGCCAGTGGAAACAGCACAAGCAAACAACGATTGGCAGTGAAAACAGCACTTGTATTTAGACTAGCATAGAAAAGAAGACACAATGTAGTGCAGAGTAAATGTTCTTTTGTACAGCCTGCACAAGGCTTTTCTTCCTCTGGTGGGTTTGGGCAGACTGTGAAGTGCGTGGGTCAGCAGAGATGCTGGTGCACTGGGAGAAAGCAGTGGAGGGTCAGCGGGTGACAGTGATGGAGTGAGTGCAAGGAGAACGAGGAACTCTCTGGAGGAGGCAGCGCCAGCTCCCATGTGTCCTGAGGAAACTGTCCCCACGGTTTCTCTCAAATGTCATGAGAAAACAAGGGAATTTTAGCCAACTTAAGTTCTGTTGGTTTCCAGTCCCCTGTGCCTCCTGAGGTCATAGTTCAGTGTATTGACTGTGTCAAGAAGTCAAAATTCCCATGTTTTATGCACTGTGTAGTTTCTCCTCCTTTTTGACCTCGGTGCCCTTATGTTGTTCTGTGTTGGTGTGCCATGGTGAGGGTGGCTTGGCCATCTCCCAGTGTTTGAATGGGGGTGGGCACTCGCCAGAGCAGCACGAAGATCATGGAATGCTTTGGGTGGAAGGACCTTAAAAGATCATCTCATCCCACCCCTGCCATGGGCAGGGACACCTCCCACTGTCCCAGGCTGCTCCAAGCCCCAGTGTCCAGCCTGGCCTTGGGCACTGCCAGGGATCCAGGGGCAGCCACAGCTGCTCTGGGCACCCTGTGCCAGGGCCTGCCCACCCTCCCAGGGAACAATTCCTTCCCAATATCCCAATATCCCAGCCATCCCTGCCATCTCTCCCAGGTCTACAGCAGTGCCAGCAGCAGAGGAATGTGGGATCTCCAGGCATGTTTGGAGCCTTCCTGGGAAGCACCATACCCTGAGCTGGACACACTTGGTTCCAGCGTAGAGTTTGCCAAATCTGTAATTGCTCAGCAGCATTTATCTGAAGACCTTTAGGGATTAACTGTGGCACTTCCTATTGGCATAAACCAAGCTCTATCTGTTATTCAGGTGTTACTTGGGTGAGGTGGTTCCCTGTGCCAGAACTGTGTGTCCATGGGTCCTGGGGAGATGTGGTGCAGGATTGTCTTTGGCACCTGCTGCTGCAAAGGCACTTCCAGCTGGTGATGAAAGTCAGCAACATCCGTGGGGTTCTCTGGCCTTTTCAGGAAAGAAGGTGCATCTGGTCTGAATGAGTGACTGATGGAAGAGACCATCTGGGGCTCTCATCCAAGGACTGCACAGAAACAGGGACAGACACAGCAGCCTCCTGGTGAAAAGAGAGACAGGAAGCCTTTAAAGGAGTTTCTCAGTTCATGTGTTGTGTCAGTCTTGATGAAAAGGATATTTTGCAGCTATTGTGATGAACTGCAGCTAAGCCCAAGGTAGGATCTGGCTGAGCAAGCTTAGAGGGAGAAACGACAGCGTAGGAGTTTTGGCAAAGGTGGAAAATGTAACATTCAGGGCACGCTCCTTGTGAGTCATTATCTTCTCTCTGGATAAGGGGATTTGGATGATTTACTTGTCCTAATTTAAGACACACAGTCTGAGTTGATCACCCTTTTATTCATGGAAGTGCTGGGACAGGATGCAGGTGAAAGCCTGGTTTTGTCTCATGCCTAAAAGGTTCTCTACTCCCATTCCCACCTCAGCTTTTCTCTTGATGGTTTCTGGGAGAGCTGCCCCTGCTGAGGCATTTTAGAAGGGGGAGAGTAGCTGATGTCTGAGGTGAGCACAGCCAGGTTTGTTTTTCTCGGTGCACATTAAAAGGCTTGTGGTTACAGGTGTCCTGCAGCCAGCAGGGTGGTCCCACAGCCCTGGTGCCCTGCAGCCAGCAGGGTGGTCCCACAGCCCTGGTGCCCTGCCTGCTTGTCCATCCCTCGCGTTTGCAGCTCACCAGGGGTGGGGGCACATGGGCAGCCAGATGTTGAGGTGGATCTGGCTGAAATGGGAGCTCCCATCCACAGCTGGATGAGTGCCTGGCAGTCACAGGGGGTCCCAGGAATGAGATACATCTCAGGTGTACTGGTGGTGTGGGCGGTTCCAGCAGCCCCCTCCTGCCTGGGTGCCCTGCAGAGGTGTGGGTGGACCAGGAACCTCTGCAGATGTTGGGGTTTTAATCTGACAGTCTAATTTCATGGACTCTAAAGAAGGGGAGATCACTGAGCTTGGTCCTGGCAGGAAGAAATGAGCCAGTGGTTGGAGAGAAGGAAGTTGGTGACAGAGGAGTCAAAGGAGGAACACGGTTCCCTACAAACAAGGTCATGTGAATGGTGACAGCATGGAGTGATCGATGTGCAGGGATAAGAGGTCACTGGGGAGTCAGCCTGAAAGCTGAAGCCTCTCAAAATATCTGGAACATTGTGGAAAAGAAAGTTAAGAAGACATCAAGTAAAGCCAAACAGCTCTTGCCCCCTGGCCTGCCTCGCTATCCTGCTTCCCTCAGCGTGGCTTTGCACACCCCAGTTCCTGAGCGTGCCAGGGAGTTGGGCACTCCGGAGCTGTGTGTGCTTCCCTCCGCGCAGGCAGTGCCCTGTGCCCGAGGGCTGAGCCTCAGCTCGCAGGACCAGAGGCACCCCGGGCAGGGCCGAGCTCCCCGGGCCGCCAGCTCCGGCTGCCCGCGGCTGTGGGGCCGCTCCTCCCCGAGCGGGGCCTTCCCCGGATCAGCCGCATTTACCGGCATTTACTGCCGGGCTCAGATTACCCCAGTGAAAATAATCGGTTATGCAAAGTTACGCTGTTTAGATTGGGTTTCTTCTGTGTGGCCAGCGAGGTGTGAAAGTCAATCCCGCCGCAAACCCTGCGGGCACTTTCTCTCCGCTGGCTGGATATGATAGCTCTGGGCTTGGGCTCTTGTGGGGGAAAGCTGGCCCTGGGCTCGGCTCAAAGGGACACAAACCACAGGTGGCTGCAGTGGGATGGGGCCCCCGAGCCGCACAGGGCTCCTAAACCCAGCCTGGCAAAGCCACGGGGCCACCTGAGAGGAGAGTGTGAGGTCTGGGTCCGGGGAGCCCTTCGGCTATCTCAGCCAGGCTGGTGAGGACAGAATCACAGAATAATTAAAGTCGGAAAAGTCCTCCAAGATCATCAAATCCAACCACTCCCCCAGCACTGCCAGGGCCACCATGTCCCCATGTGCCACATGCACAGAGTGCTTCCGTCCCTCTGGGGACTCTAGGCTGGGCAGCCCGATCAGTCCTAACACCTGAGCTGACCCCTCTAGGCTGGGCAGCCCGATCAGTCCTAACACCTAACCCCGGCACAACCCGGGGCTGTTATCAGTGCACTCCTGTTCTCAGGCTGCCATCGTGGTCCACGCAGGAGCAGCAGAGTAACCAATAATCCTCACTGTTAGGAGGACTTGCTGTCACAGGTGTATTTCATGGATCCCTCTGATACCTTTCCTTATGATCATCTTCCTTTTCTCCCCCAAGGAATCGCAGTTCTGGAGTTTCAGTGCAGAAAAGTCCCCGTGGAGCAACAGCCCCTCCTGATCTCCTGCCTGCAGCCACGGTGTCCCAGTGACTCCTGCCCAGGGAGACCCGGGCTCGCTCCCAGTTTGAGCTGGTGGGGAGGCTGTGGGTGACCCTGAGCTGCCAGCTCGGGGTGGTGTCCCTGTGTGGTCACAGCAGTGGCAGGTCACAGTCACTGCTGAGGGCCCTGTGGCTGCTCCTCGGTGTTCCTGCGCGCTGGAGCATCCCGGAGTGATGAGTGATGAGCACTGGAGCATCCCAGGGTCCCTGAGGGAAGGTCCAAGGGCCGCTGGTTTGCCCGGGTTCTGCGGGCCCGATGGAATGGCAGAAACACAGAAAGGCAGCTCATGCATATTTAAATCAGTGCCAATTTATGCTGTCGCTGATCTGTGACTTACCGCAGTAACATTCATATTCAGCTTTAATGCCAAAAACAATACTCAGCTGCTTTCTTACTCCTTAATGAAAAATACCTCTTTAGGGCTTCTTTGAAGTCCCCACCCCTGAAAATCCCGCCTATATTGTCATCATTGTTACTGTTAACAGCCCCTGCCAGGCCCGGGAGCCTTTCCTGACGGATCGCTCTGCGGGGCTTTGTGCGGCGCTCCCATTCAGCGCCGCGCTGCAGCCACTCTGAAATGGCTAATGACAGCCCTCCCAGGGGCTGCTGCCAAGCTCTCAAAGACCTCCCAGGTTTGGAAGTGGCAGGGTGTCCTTTTCCTGGGGCCAGCCGCAGAAGGAATGCGCACACTCAGATTCTCCTACCTAAGCTGCATCGGCCAAGTTATTTTTTTCAGTTGCAAAGAGTCATCCATGCGTACAGAGGCGGTTGCTTGGCAGGACAGAGATAGCTGTGGCAGGAGAGGACATGGAATAAATAGAGGGAAAAGGTTAGGTGGAAAGATCCCCACTGGTTTGAGGCATTATTGTGTTTTAGCGTTGCAAATGCCCTTTTGGAAAAATGCAAAAGGCTTTGAAAACTTAAGCCAGGGTTTGTGTTGGCAACAGGACAAGATCCATCTGTCCCCAGGGTGCAGCGATGGTGCAGTGATGGTGCAGTGGTGGTGCAGTGATGGTGCAGCAATGGTGCAGTGATGGTGCAGCAATGGTGCAGTGATGGTGCAGCGATGGTGCAGTGATGGTGCAGTGATGGTGCAGTGATGGTGCAGCAATCGTGCAGAGATGGTGCAGCAATGGTGCAGTGATGGTGCAGCAATGGTGCAGTGATGGTGCAGAGATGGTGCAGAGATGGTGCAGTGGTGGTGCAGTGATGGTGCAGCAATCGTGCAGAGATGGTGCAGCAATGGTGCAGTGATGGTGCAGCAGTGGTGCAGCGATGGTGCAGAGATGGTGCAGTGGTGGTGCAGTGATGGTGCAGTGGTGGTGCAGTGATGGTGCAGTGATGGTGCAGCCGTGGTGCAGTGGTGGTGCAGTGATGGTGCAGCAGTGGTGCAGCGATGGTGCAGTGATGGTGCAGTGGTGGTGCAGCAGTGGTGCAGTGATGGTGCAGTGATGGTGCAGTGATGGTGCAGTGATGGTGCAGTGGTGGTGCAGTGATAGTGCAGTGATGATGCTGATCCCAGCTGAAACAGGCCTGTCACAACCAGATGGTTAATTTTACCCCAGCTCAGCTCCCCAGTCTGGCTCGCTCTGCAGCTGCCCAGATGTGCAGGAGGGGAGGGGAGGGGGCAGGAGGGCTCTGCCTGTGCTGGGTCAGCACAGGTGTATGGAGCTCAGGGAGCTCTGGCCAGTGTACCCACAGCCCTGGCTGCCCGGCCCAAGGGGGTGAACGTGGCTCAGGAGATGGAGCCCCAGCCTGGGGCGGGGGGATCAGCCCCACCCTGGTGATACCCAGGCAGTTTGGACCCTCCTGGCAGTTCAAAAGCTGCTTAGCTGAAATTTGAGCTTCAGCTCCAGAAGTTTGGAGTGGGTGCTCAGCACCAAGCGAGGTGGGTGCTCATCCCTGTGCCCAGACACGCCAGCCTGGGGAGCAGCTCGGGGCTCCCGTGCCCCTCGCCGCAGCTCTGCCGAGGCTGAGCACCGCTCGCAGCTTCCAAGGGTGTTGCTCCATTATTCCCAGTGAAAAGGAATTCTTCGTGCTTAGCAAATGAATTTCCCAGAGAATATGTAAGAATTGGTTCATTGCTCGCACTTGTGCTGCCAAATGCAACCAAATCTTTCCTCTCCTAATGGAGTCCAAATTAATATGTTTTCTTCTGATTAAAATAATCTTTTCTTTTTTTTTTTTTTTAATTGAGGGGAAAGCTGCCCTCTCTGCAAGTGATGCTGTACCTTTAACTGGGCTGCTGCTGTTCAGAGCAGTTGAAGCTTCATTTAGCCTGAATGAAAAACTCGATGCATGTTGCTGAAGAGAGGAAACTGGTGGTGGATGATTTACTTGGAATGCCCTACAGCAACGGGGTTATATGTGAGGAGGGGAAACACCAAGAGCACTGAGATCTGAACCGGAGGAAATGCACGAAGCCTTGAAGTGACCTTATGCAAATTCCTAATGATGAGACTTAATTGAACTCATTTTTTCCAGGGGTTGTAAAGATCAAAATAACAAGAGCCTTGAAATGCAAAGGTCTCTGGATAGTGCATGTGAATGTATAGTTGCATAGAGCCGAAAACTGCTCCGGGTGGGTGTGAGCAGCGTTCCTGGCAGCACCGGGCCGGCTCCCAGAGCCAGCGCTGCTCCAGCCCCGACCCAGGCACCGGAGCTGCTCCAGCCCCGACCCAGGCACCGGAGCTGCTCCAGCCCCGACCCAGGCACCGGAGCTGCTCCAGCCCCGACCCAGGCACCGGAGCTGCTCCAGCTCTGACCCAGGCACCGGAGCTGCTCCAGCCCCGACACAGGCACCGGAGCTGCTCCAGGGGCCAAAGCAGCTCCTGGGGTCTCATCCTCCCTCCCACCCTTTGGGACATTGCCTCTGCAAAAATGTTATTTAAAACTCCATGTTCCTCTGCTGAGTCCCGGGAAGCCTAGGTGCCCCTGGAAGCCTGGTGTATCCCTGGAAGCCTGGTGTGTCCCAGGTGTGTCCCTGGGACCCTGGTGTGTCCCTGGAAGCCTGGTGTATCCCTGGGAGCCTGGTGTATCCCTGGAAGCCTGGTGTATCCCTGGAAGCCTGGTGTGCCCCTGGGAGCCTGGTGTGTCCCTGGGAGCCTGGTGTGCCCCTGGGAGCCTGGTGTGTCCCAGGTGTGTCCCTGGGAGCCTGGTGTATCCCTGGAAGCCTGGTGTGTCCCTGGGACCCTGGTGTATCCCTGGGAGCCTGGTGTGTCCCTGGGAGCCTGGTGTGTCCCTGGAAGCCTGTGGTGGTGGCTGGGAGAGCCACTTGTGAAATGAGGATGTGAAATGAGCTGCTGCCCCCAGCCCAGCCCGCGGGGTTGGGGCCCCATCCCACAGACACAACAACCCCTGAGGAGAAGCAGAGCCATTCCCGGGGGTCTCCAGGCCCTGCCCTGCTCGTGGGGCTGGTTCCTGATGGGAAATAATGTGGGCATGTGTTCAGTGTGACAGTGTCAGAAACTGAGCCAGACACTGTCAAGACCAAATTCCTGTGCTGTTCCTAGAGCTGCAGATATTTTTCCTCTGTGCTTGCATTCAGCTCTAGGATTCATTCCCTGGAGAGAGACTTTTTACAAGTGCAGGTAGGGTTAGAACAATGGGAAATGGCTTTAAGCTGAAGGAGGGCAGGGTTAGGTGGGAGATTGGGAAGGAATTGTTCCCCGGGAGGGTGGGCAGGCCCTGGCACAGGGTGCCCAGAGCAGCTGTGGAGGTGTCCCTGCCATGGAGAGGGTGGAATGGGATGGGCTTTAAGGTCCCTTCCAGCCCACACCAGTCTGGAATTCTCCTCTTTCATATTGATGAAAACATGAAGAAGTATTGATCTGGGGAGAGAAAGCAAATTGGCACTGCTGTGAAAAATACTCATCCCTGATTCTGGTGCCTAAATTCTCTGAGCTCTTGTTTCCAAGGACTTGCAGTGTGAGGCACACACACACACTTCTTCTCTGTGAAACACTGGCTGCCAAATTCTTCTGAGTTTCATTCAAAATAGCAGATTAATTGATTTATTTAGATTCACAAGCAGCAGCAGAGAGCAGGAGGCTCTGCCCCAGTGAATAATGGCGGATGTGGCTGTGAACAGCAGCTAATGAAGATGAAAAACTCTCCTGTCCAGGGGAATCCAAACACAGCCTCACAGAGGAGGCTGCTGGCCCAAGTGCAGCTGTTTGTCTTTGCAGCCATCGGCAGCAGAGCCCTGGGAGGAGGAGGGGACAGGGACAGAGTGTGTGCAGGGGGACAGACACTGAGTGTGTGCAGGGGGACAGAGTGTGTGCAGGGGGACAGAGTGTGTGCAGGGGGACAGGGACAGAGTGTGTGCAGGGGGACAGACACAGAGTGTGTGCAGGGGGGTCAGGGGGGTCACTACTGTGTGCAGCTCCCCACACTGAGGTGACTCAGTGCCATGGCAGTGCCACTGCGG